>JAAGEH010000079.1:41781-196013 GCA_011751065.1 Lasiurus cinereus | reverse complement strand
CTCTACCCACTGAGCAAAACCAGCCAGGACGCCTTTTCTTTTCCTATATCTGCTCTAAGTGAGTGTCTTCTTCCATACTCCTAAGCCATATCAGAGAGCGATTGCCTTCGGATTGAAAGGTCCCAAGTTCAGTTCTGGTCAAGGGCATGTACCTGGGGGGCATGCAAGGAGGCAGCAGATCCATGTTTCTTTCTATCAATGTTTCTAACTCTCTATTCCTCTCCCTTCCTCTCTGTAAAATCAATATAAATATATTTTTATTTTTTTTAAATATATTTTATTGATTTTTCACAGAGAGGAAGGGAGAGAGATAGAAAGTTAGAAACATCGATGAGAGACATCGATCAGCCGCCTCCTGCACGCCCCCTACTGGGGATGCACCCACAACCAGTGTACATGCCCTTGACTGGAATCGAAGCTGGGACCTTCCAGTCCAGAGGCCGATGCTCTATCCACTGAGCCAAACCGGTTTCGGCTATATTTTTTTATTTTTTATTTTTAAAGCCAGGTGGGGTATTCACTAACACCTCACTGCCAGCACCCAGTCTCCTCTGAGCAGCTCTAAAGCACGTGTGACACAGCAGTTTGTTTGTTTTCCAATGGTTTCCGATGTGTGTAGGATTTTCCTTTTTCAGCCAGTCTATAAATATAAGCTCCTTAACAGCAAGCCCCAAAGTATCCCCCAAAGAGCCTGCAGAGTGTGTGATAACGCCTGCTGGTTTCAAATTAAATGATTGCTTTAGCTGGGGAGTCTGGGGTGCCTTTGATCCTGACTTACTCTTCTCCATGTTAAACTTGTATGTTTGTTTATTGTCTGTCTCCCCTATTAGCATGTGAGCTACATGGAACAAGGGGTTTATTTTTAATGACTGCTGTGTTCCTAGTGCCGAGAGCAGCAGTTCCTGGCTCATTGTAGGCATTTAGTAAGTGATAGATGAATGATGGAAGGATGGTCAGATGGTGGATGGAGAGAGGATAGTGGCAAAGAATCATTTAGCTCCTGTGTGCTAAGCACTCTGTTCATCACTTTATTCACATTGCCGTTCATAATCCTCACAATTCTATCGCCAGGTAAATATTATCTTCATTTTACAGAAAGGGCTTAGGAAGGATAAGTGTGCATAGTTACCCAGGTCATGCCGAGTACAAAACCTGTTTCTTTTTTATTTTGCTTATGTTTATGTTTTAGCTACTATGGAAATGACTCAGCAGATCTGGAGACCAACTCAGAAATCCATCAAGTTCAGCCAGCATTCAGATGATTCTGGTACAGATGATCCAGAGACCACACTGTCCTGTGCAAAGCTGCCTTCAGAAGACGAGTCCCCTGGCTGTTTACTAGTAGATGGATACAGAGATAGGGAGGACTCTAGGACCCCAAAGCAAGCCCTCCTTAGAGGAAGGATGTCTCACTACCAATAGAGTATGAATATACCTGGAGACAGAATGTATTTCCAAGGAGAGGTCTCCAGAAATGAAAAGGATATCAGAAAGTGGAACCACTGTCCGGCGGTGGCCCCTAGGACAAGTCTATGTAATACATGTGATATTGGCACCAGGCTTCCTGGCTTCAGGCTCTCCTACATGCCTCATGGCAATTGCAATTTACCATCAAAAAGGACTTAGGTGCCCTAACGGGTTTGGCTCAGTGGATGGAGCTTTGGCCTGTGGACTGAAGGGTCTCAGGTTCATTTCCAATCAAGGGCATGTGCCTTGGTTGCGGGCACATCCCCAGTGGGGGGTGTGCAGGAGACAGCTGATCGATTTTTCTCTCTCATCGATGTTTTTAGCTCTATATCCCTCTCCCTTCCTCTCTGTAAAAATTCAATAAAATATATATATTTTTTTTTAAAAAATGACTTAGGGCCCTGGCTGGTGTGGTTCAGTTAGTTGAGTGATGTCCCATGCACTGAAAGGTCACTGGTTTGATTCTTACTCAGGGCACATACTGAGGTAAGTACTCCAGTGGGGGTAGGTGCAGGAGGCATCTGATGGATGTTTCTATCTCCCTCTCCCTTCTCTCTCTAAAAATCAATAACTTTTCTAATATGTTTTTATTGATTTCAGAGAGGAAAAGAGAAGGAGAGAAAAAGAAAGAGAGAGAGATCAATGATGAGAGAAAATCATCAATCGGCTGCCTCATGCACTTCTCCTACTGAGGATTGAGCCCACAACCCACGCATGTGCCCTTGACTGGAATCAAACCTGGGACCCTTCAGTCCACAGGCCAATGTTCTATCCACTGAGCCAAAAAGCTAGGGCAATCAATAATTTTTTAAAAAAGGACTCCGGGGGTGTCTAACTCTGGCAGCAGCCTATTTTATGAGCTGCTTCTTGCTCTCTTTCCCAGAGCCCTAGGAAAGGCCTACTAAAGAGCCGGCAGGGGCAGCCAGGATGCACCACGTACTCTGAGAAGTGCCCCACTCTGGCCCCCCGCCTCAGACTCTGTGGCTTGCAGTGCCTCGGGGTGATTGATACCATCACTTTACCCGAACACACAATGCCTGTGAGTGGATGCCATGAAGTCAGGCCTGCCCCACCACAGCCTGCACGTGGGTGCCTCAGCCTCTAGAAAGCCCTGAAAGGGGAAACTGCGTTCACTTCCCCCAGTAACACCTCAGCCATCAGCAAGCAGAAGGCGAGAGGACCATGGCTCCCGGGTCAAGCGAGGACAACTGGGCCAGCATTCCCATCAGCAGACAAAGCACCTGCTGGAGCCAACATAGCAGAGGCCCAGGAAAAAAATAATTTCATTTTTTTAAATAATTTGATCAACATATATTTGTAATGTTAATGGTATTTATGGGGAAAATAGGCTTCCTTACATGTATTTTGTGGTTTAGAAATGTATTTCTTTTTAATGCGGCCAAGGAGTCAACAGCAGTCCGAATCCAGCCACTCACAGAGCCGCTTAGTCTGTGCTGTCCCTCTTACCGCCAGTTCAAGACCAAGGCATCCTCTGGCAGTGGAGCTGATCCTAATGAAAGGTATGGACAAGCATTGCATCTCAGGAGAAAGCCAATGGGACCAGAGCAAACTGGGAAATCAAATCTACAGGCGTCTAGACTTCGCTCAGACATCCATACCGGGTTGGAGAAGAGCTAAGAAAAGCTCATTCATCCATTTATTCACTCCTTCGCCAGAGAACTTCTATAATGCTTTAGCCCCGCCACCATTTGCAATCCTTCTGGTAAATGATGTCTGTACTTTCATTTCTCCCAGAGGGAACTGATGACCGCTTAGCTCAGCCCAGAATGGGGTTACTACACTCCGTCCCAAGGCCACTATGATTGGTTCTAGGAAGAGCACCCGGCCCCCGTCAGGCCAATCCGAGGCAATGGAACCCAATCCTGGGACATTGGTTCTAGCTACTCTCTCTTCCACTTCTGACATGGCCTCAAGCTGAGCCTCCACCACGTGAAGCCTGAATGTGGCTCCAACCCATAAGAACCCGAGCTATAGGCAGATCCAAATGGCATCCTGTGAGCCCCAAGTCCAGCTGTGCCTCTGCCTCCAGACTGTGAAGTCCCAGGAGCAATAAGTTCTCTTCTTTGCTTAATTAAAACGCAAGCTGCATAGAGTTGAATTTAATACCAAAAGAGTACTTCAAGAGGAGCCGTTGCAGAGGGGTGTATGGGCTGAACTGTGTCCCCTCAAAATTCACATGTGGACTTCCTAACCTGCAGTACTTCAGAATATGGTGGGAAAAACTTTTCAAGAGATAGTTAAGTTAAAATGAAATCATATGGGTGGGCCCTAATCTGAAATGACTGGTGTCCTTACAAGAATAGGAGATGGTAAATTGCAATTGCCATGGGGAGTGTAGGAGAGCCTGAAGGTAGGAAAGCTAGGAAGGGTTTGATGCTTCTGGTGGATTAAAACACAGGCAGCACACAGACCAAGGGAGAAGGCAGCTATCCACAGCAAACCCTGCCTACACAGTGATAAATTTCTATTGTTTAAACCACAAGGCTGGTGATATTTTGTTATGGCAGCCCTAGCAGACTCACATACGGGATTCACCAGCAGGAAAGGTGAGGTGATTGAATAGGGCAGCATGGAAGAGGGGATCAGGGTGAGAAAATCACTGAATCATCTACCAGGGAAATGAGGCTTGAGCTGAGGAGGAGGAGAAAGCAATGGAGGGAAGAAGATGAACATGGATTTGAGAGACATGGATTTGAGAGACATTTTAAGCCAAATGGACCCAACTTGGTTATGATGATGTCTTACTGAAGGGAGGAATATCAAGCTTCGGGCTGGACGTTGATGGTGCTGTGTCCATCCATGTCCACTAGGGGAGGGAGCAAAGTCAGAGGCAGCGAGTGGTGGTTGTGGACTGTATCTGTTTGTCCTTTCTGCATCCTCTTCACACTCGGGGTTATTAGCTCCTGGGGCTGGACCTGGTCAACTCACAGTTGTATCTCCTCCACTCCCAGAGCCTGGAGCACAGGTTCTCAGGGTGGGGCAACTATCCCTGGGAGCAAGGCATTTCACACACCAGTGGGATATTTTGGGTTTCCACAAAGATTGGGGAACTCAACTGGCATTCCTGGTGGGAGCCTGCCACGCTGGCCATCCTCGTGTGTGGCTGGGGTAAGGACCATCTTGGTCTCATTCAGAACTTTACAAAGAGCTCATCATCATTTTGAGCTACTCAGTCGCCACCACAGCAAACCTGCACCAGGCTCAGCAACTGCCTAAGGCCACATGGATGCACCAGACTTCTTTTTATGTCTCCTGGCTAGCCAACCACTTATATGGAAATATATATTATTTTGTAACAAGTTGCTTTCCTTTTATTTGTATTACAGTTAGGGCATTGTATGATTCTTTTTTAAATTATGTGGATGAGTAGGCTATATTATCTGGGAACTTCATTTTATGATAGAAAAGAAGATCTTACAAAACATGTTATTAAAAGGGGACTCTGGGAAGATAGAGACTCAGCATCCAGGGTGGCCAGGCAGCCTCACAGAAGAGCCCCTCTGAGGCCTCCCTGCTGGTTCCCCTGGCAAGTCTGGCCTTGGCTGTGGGCCGCCTCTACCCTATAAGGCCATGCGAGGGCTGAGCAGGCAGAGAAAATGAATGGGCTCCCCTCGCTGGCGCCTGCAGCTCTCGTGGTTACCCTGAGAGCAGTGGATGGAGCTTTGGAGGCTGGGAGCCAAGCAGCCGCCTAAGAGAGGGCCCCTCCCACGCCTGGGCTTGACTGTGCCCGAGGCCCCTGAGGGGTCCCTGATCAGATCAAGAGCAGGTCAGACATTCAAGTTCAAGAAAGGGACACTGCCTGTCCACAACCCATTACTGCTCTCTAGACACATGTACACCCATTTCCATAGCACAGAGATTCTAGAAAATGTGAGTCAGGACAGGCAGAGCTCTGAGGGCTCCTGACACCAGGATAAAGAGCAGGGAGGGAAAACTGTCCCTTGTTCTGGCCTTTTCCCCAGATCTCTGCTCTGGGTTTGACGCTTCTGGTGGAGATGGCAAAGGCCTGGCGGGGTGGTTGTGTGGCCACAGTTGGCCTGGTCTGAGACCTGGCCTTCCAGACCCAGACACAGAGACACAACGCCTTGGTGTCCAGACCAAGACCTGGACCCTTTGGGGGCAGGGTCACCATAGTGCACCACTACCCAGGGGCACCCCTGGATGTAGCAGTGGATCATTCAGCACCCTCACCTTCTTGGAGGGCCAGGGCCAGCCTCCTGATGCTGCCGGGAACCTGCCCTAGGCTCTGCCTCGTGGACACATCACTGGATGCTCAGTCCTCTCCAACCAGAGTGCTCAGCACAGGAAGTGCTGCTCACCAGACAGATGTCAGCTGCTCCTCCCCCTCAGGTTCCAGCAGCCAGGTCCTCTCTCTTGTTTTTCACCCTGTGCCCATCTATAAAGAGAACTCAGCTCCCCCTTCAGGGGCCCCCACCCAGGAATCTTCCCACAGAAAAATGTGCAGATGGCATGAGCGGTTCTGAGGGGCCATAATAGTGTGAATTAGATTTGATCACAGGTCTCTGAACAACCAAGGTGATAGCAGCTTCAATAAGACAGATGTTTGTTTCCCTCTGTTCCGCAAAGCTGTGGGTAGTTAGTGCAGGGCTGGCCTGGTGCCCCGTGTCAGGGGGTCTATGCTCCTTCTATCTTCTTGTTTCCCTAGACCCGTTTTTCCTGGACCTTCTCAAAGGAGGGCTGCAAATACTCAGGGGAAAGGGTGACAACTTCATCTACCAGAAACATCTGAGCCAGGACAAGAGTTGCTACACAGAACGCTGCTGTTCCAACATCCCTGCCTGCTTCGGTGCCTCCCCCAGGTCTTGGCAGGCCCTCCTGCGACCCGGTCCAGGCCTGGGGTCACAGGAGAAGAAGGCCACTCACACCCATGTCCACTAGGAGAAGAAGGCCACTCCAAGCGGATGGTCGGAGGGGGTCCATGTCCGTGTCCCTCCACCTCTCCTCCTCTCTGGGATGGAACCTCCTCTGCCGGCAAGAAGCCTGTGGAGACCAGACTCCCGATTACTTGGTCAGGCGAGTAATCAGCTTGAACACAGTCAGCAAAGGAGACGGACTAGACCTCCCTCACGCAGAGGTGTTCTAAAAAGCCAAGGGCAGGGGCCAGCCTCCTCCGGAAGCACTGCGATCAGACACGGGATCCCCAGACTCCAGGGAGAACCCTCCCAGGGGGCTTCGCCCTGTGCAGCCACCCACTACTCTGGGCTCACAGGGTGCAGGCCAGGCCGCAGTGAGAACTGATGTCCAGGCTCAGTCCCACGCGGAGTCCAGAGAAGAGAGAGGGAGGCAGGGGCGCCGAGAGCCCATGGCTGGGGTCCCACCTGCAGCTCCTGTCTGACTCGGGCGGGCCCCGCCTCCGAGGCGCCTGGGATGTGCAGCAGCAAAGGCCCTTTGAGCTGACGCGGAGTGGAGCCGGGTTTCTGTCCCGGCTGCGGAGGAGCCCCGGCCTGACTCTGTAGGAGTTGAGGCGGGAGGGAAGGAAAGGGCAGGGGCTCCACCAAAGGGAAGTCGGAGGGCAGCTGCGTGCTTTCCCGCCTTTCTTCCTCCCCTGGGAGGGAGCTGGGGGCGCGGAGGCGGTGTGTGTGGGGGTGTTGTCCGGGGTCCAGTGATGGGAGGAACACAGAGATGCCCAGGCCTCGGGCTGGGAGCGGGCTGCGCTCCAGAGCGCGTGTGATTTCTGGGAACCTGTCCGCGCTCTGACCGCAGGGCTGGCCCCGCCGAAAGCCGGGTTCCTGGAAGCGACCGAGGGGGCGTCGCAGACGCCCCAGCCGAAGCCGCATTTCCGCCGGGCGGGGCCCAGGTCCGGTGCGGGTGGCTGCGGCCTGAAGACCGCACCCCCGACCCCGGCTGGTCCCCTTCTCCCCAGGATGGAGGCCCCGCTGTGAGCGCCGCGCCCAAAGGCTCGGGTCGCTGGGTGGAAGCTCCGCGGCCCCGGATCCGCTCCCTCCAGGGCGGAGCGGCCGTGGCTGCACCGGCCCCCGAGCCAGCTGGCGCGCCGGGCGGCTTCCGCGGGCGGCACGGCCCGCTGCGCCCGCTGAGAGATTTATCACCCGCGGGGCGCCAGGCTGGGAGGCGCGCCCCGCGCCCGCCTGGGCCCCATCTGTCCCGGTGGCTGGCCGCGGGCCCCAGAGGCTCCCGTCCTCCTCCCCCGCCCACCCCCACCCCTTCAGTCCAGCGGCTCCCACACCCGGAGCGCCCGGCCCAGCCTCCAGGCGGCTGCCCGCGCCTCCAGACCTCCTGATTGGGCAGGTGTGACCACGGATGCCCAAGGTCCCAGGTGACTCTGCAGCCGCTTGGGACACACTTGGACCGGCCGCAGCCACCTGCCAAATTCCCTCCTCGCCGCCCCTAGTGTCACTTTTGGTTTCGTGTGTCCTTTAAACTCCATCCCAGCGTGAATGGAACTTACCTCTTAGCTCTGGTCTCTGGTTCAGAGGAGCCCCTGGGTCTTTCTTTACTGGTGGGGAGAAGGGTAAAAAGGGGAGCTTTACTGGAACTATGTGCCCTTTGTATCATCATGAGTTACTCGTTTTGTTAAGATTAACCCGCTGTTTTCTTGGTAACCCAGTTATCGCCTTGTCTCACACACTCACATCACAGGCTTCACCATGAACGCCATAAATGACCCTGTGACGCTGGTCTGGGGCAAGAAGGAAGGACTGGCTCTTAGGCTCGGACAAGGAGGCCAGGGCAGGCTTAGTGGCTCCGGAAATCTCATCTGAAACATTCCATGCGGAAGACAGGGACAGCCACATAATTCAAGATGTTCTGTGAGTATATCACGTTGGCTGGTCCTCAAGGTGTGCAGACCTATCAGGAGACCACCCACATTCAGTCACTTTAGCACCTGCTCTTCCAGTTCAGGCCCATGTACCATCCTCTTTGCGCACCTCACGTGCCCCAAAATGTGTGTTTTACACGTGTATGGAAACTAGTGATATTCCTCAAAGAAATCGGAAGTGTCTGTATCTGGGAACACCCCTGATGAGAGCCCAGCAGAAGTTGTACTTTCTTTGAAACAATCTTGGATCCAGATTTGCTCCTTGGGAAGTTCATTTTAAGGCCGAGTCTTTTGTCAGTCTCCTCCAGACCACAGAGCTACTGGGGGCTGTGAGGTGACTCACATCTCTGGGACAAGGCCAGGCCAGCACTCATGGCCCAGGTGGAAATCTGGTCTCCCCCACTTTCAGGCCTCCCTGCGTTCCTGCTCCCCAACAGCTAGCTCCCTTGAGGGCTGTATTCCCAGCAGGGTGTGCTTTTCTTCCAAGAAATCAAGCAGCTTGTGAGACACACCAACACTCTATTATAGACTCTGGGCCAGGAAGAAAGGTGGATCTGCATCCCTCACACATCATGAGTTTTGGGCAAAACCCAACTTTCCTGGAAGGGATTTTTTATTTTATCTTATTTTATTTTTCCTAAGCAGTGCCTTGCAGTAGTTCATCTTCCGCTTGGTACCTTGTATTTCAGTAGGCTGCTTGTTCAACCTGCTGATTAAATCCAGATCCCGGGTTTGCTCAGACATGTTCTTGGTCTGGGCGCCCCCTGCAGGAGCTCCAAGACAAGTTCAGTCCAGCTGGCTGCCAGGTTTGTTGGAGCCCTTCAACCTCAGAGGACTTCAATCACCCCCTCATCCAACTCAGGGGTTACTGTTCACCAGCTCCCCCCTCCTTGGGGATTTGTACCCTCTTCCTCTGCTTTTGTCTCGGCTCTTTGCCCTTCGGTAGAGGCAGCCACCAGGCATTTAGTTGTCTGCTACAGCTGCAAAGATGACTTCACTCAAGAGCTGTGTAGCACGCTTCCCACCCCCAAGGAGTTCGGTGGGCTGTCGGCTGCAGAAGACTCAGATGTGTCGTTTTGGAATGCAGAGCTCAGTCAGTTGCTTTGATGTCCAGTGCAAGGCTGGTTAGCTCCCCTGGAGTGTTCTGCATATTCCAAGAACTGAATTTGATATCAAAGTCTTTCCCAACAGCAATATCTTGATAATTATAGAATTTGAGAGATTAATTTATGTGGATTCATTAAATAATTCTACTTTTGCCTGTGTTCAAAATTTTAATAAACTAAATAGAAAGTCATCTTGGACCCACTGGCAGTTTGGGAAAACTGGAGTGGTCAAACAAGAACAACCTATTCAGGGTCAATGGACTGCTTGACAAGTCTTAAGAACTGGGAAGGTTAAGCAGCGGGTTCAGTGTACTGCTCTGAACTCATGGAACATACAGAGCAGAGCCAATCTGGGCAGTGCCCGGGTGAAGATTCAGTCCTAAGCTATTTTGCCTCTGTGACAAAAGTATTCTTTGTACTCACACCAGGTTAAATAGGTTAAGTCTTACACTCAATGGGCAGTGAGCCTCATCCAAGTCACATAAGGAAAGGTAGTTGTTTTTGGCAAACCACTTCCCAGAACTAAAGGGGTGGAGGGAGTTTTTTAAAGATTACTGTTTACACGAGCAAGGGCTCTGGTAAAGTACAACGTTTAATCTGTGAAACTGTGAAGACATTATCCACATTATTATGTGGATGTGGTGTGAGAATTAAAATAATCTGTCCTGGCCGGGTAGTTCAGTTGGCGTGCATGGATACACCAAGGTTGCAAGTTGGATCCCTGGGTCAGGGCATAATCAATCAATGAATGCATAAGTGGAACAATAAATGGATTTTTTTTCTCTCTCTCTAAAATCAATTTAAAAAATTTATCTGTGTAATTCACTTACCATAATGCTTGGGACACACAGAATCACCATATTTCACTAATATAATGACCTGTATAGCAATAATAATAATATCATATTTAGGATATATTTATACTAAAAACTTATTTGAAATTAAAATTTAACTGGGTGTCCTGTATTTTGTCTAACAACCCCAGGCACACAGTGAGTTGACAATCAATTTAATTTTTATTACAATGAACAGGAAGATTATTTTCAGTACATATTATCTGAAGAGGATGTCATTTCCTGTTAAATACATACAGCTTTTCTCTGAAGACAATCTCTAAAGAGCACAGGGAATGGGGGCTGGGGAGACTGGTGGATGGGCAGATGGTGGCCACAGACTAGCTTAGAGCTTCTCCAAAGACAGGCTCCCGTACCTTCACCAAGCCCTCGTCCCTGTGTCTCCACCCTCTTGGATGCATGGAGATGGAAGCATGGAGATGGAAGACAGAGGAACCACCACACAGCCTCAATGTCTGGAAAAGAAGGGTTTCTCCATCTCTAACCACCTCCCAGCCTCCAGCCAGAGTTGGGCAACTTCAGTTCCAGAGCACCATGTACAAGGAGAGATTAAATTTGCATTCTGCCGAAACCGGTGTGGCTCAGTGGATGGAGCATCAGCCTGCGGACTGAAAAGTCCCGGGTTTGATTCCGGTCAAGTGCATGTAACTTTGTTGAGGGCACATCCCCAGTAGGGGCCATGCAGGAGGCAGCTGATGAATATTTCTCATAAATGTTTCTAACTCTCTATTCCTCTCCCTTTCTCTCTGTAAAAAAAAAAAAAAAAAAAAAAAAAATAAAAAAAATTTAAATTTAATTTAATATAACTCCTCCCCAAACACGCTACGTAAACATTGACCTCATGAGGGGGGGGGGAGGAAACACCGGTGTTAGAGAGAAACACGGATTGGTTGCTTCTCTTACAGACCATCGAACCTGCAACCTTCTGGTGTACAGGACAATACTCCAACCAACTGAGCCATCCGGCCAGGGCTCCAGTTTCATTCCTAAAAAACAAATTTCACGTGGGGGTGGGGTGGGGAAGGTTTTTCCAAAAATCACTGCAAACTGCTGGAGTGGAGCCTAAAGCAGATCTTGGGTGCCATGTTCTAAGCTGGTCCTGGGTCACTCCAGTAAAATGAAAAATAACGAATCCCATCTTTTCCCGCGAACACTGTATAGTGAGTCTTCTCTTGCGGGTTTTTCCTGGGATGCAACCAGCTCCTGAGGCTGGAGCCTGAGCCTGCTGGGGCTCATCCCCGGAGCTGGGAACAAAGCCAGGGCCCCGGCTGGTGGAAATGAACGCACGGACGGCAGTGGTGGTGGAAGGTAGAACCCGAGACCCGGACACGCGGCGGGCGACCCTCAGCGGGCAACTTGGCTTTACTTCCGCCCCCGGAAAGTTTGCCTCCTGCATTCCCCAAGCTCCCGCTGTTCCTCCCAGGATGCTCCGCGCCCACCGTGCCCGTGATTGGCTACGCCTCCCCACGTGATGCTGAGCAGGCGGCGGCGGTTGCCGGGGCGACGGCGGGAGAGTTGGCGGCCGGGCGGGGTGGGCGCGGGTCCCCGCGGCAGAGCCCCAGGTAAGCACGTCCCCGATGGGGCCGGGCCACCCCCGAGCCCGCCGCCCGGGAGGGAGGAGCAACGCTGGGACCCGAGGGCCCGGTTCTGCTGAGCCCTCGCCCCAGAGAGAAATCCCGCCGTGCCAGCTCGGCAGCCGCTGTAGCTGCCCCCGCTTCTCTGCGGTCCGGGGCTCTCACGGCGGCGTGGGCCGAGGACGGGCCCCGCTGCTTCCCGCCAGGAGTCCCTGATCCTGGCTGCAGCGGGGCCACCCTGGGCGGGGGTCCCTTCAGATCGTTAGTGGCGGTGCGAGCGGGTGGCCTGGGGCTTCTAGGTTCACCCCCTCCGTTATCTCCATCATCTAACCACCCTTCCAGGCACCTCGGAGAAGTCCAGATTTCATTCACTCCAAGCAAAACACGGGATGCTTACTGTGCAAATTCCTCTTCCGGACACATCTCCCAGTCTTACCCTCAGTCACAAACTCTGCTTATTATATAGGAATCCAGAAGCTGCCACTGCCTCCGATCGAAGTGAAGAAGTTTTCTCTAGTTTCTGCATGAAGTAGAACGTGCTTAAAAATCATCCGGAGAGCCTGTATGAAACAATTTGGGGCATCGTGGCTGCCTGTGGTGCTCAGTGAGATCAGGGTGGTGCTAGGAACTTCCATTTGCAGAAGCATCCCAGGTGATTCGGAATCAGGTGGTGCGAACCTTGGATAATGCTGTGCAGTGGTTAGTGTTGGATTTAAGTCCCCACTTTCCCACTTCCTAGCTGCGTTATTGGGAGCACCGGAACTTCCCTGAGTTCCTCTTGCCTCACCTGTAAAAGGAGAATATAAATCATATTGCCCTGTCAGGTGGATTGTGAAAATTAAATGTAACTTTAATTTACATGTGCTTTTTGCACATTGTCTGGCATATATTAAATCCTCAATAAATGAACCTATGGTGACAAAGCTTTAGAGAAAAATTATGTAATTCCTAAGGCTGTCAGAGTAATAGAATACCCAATAGTGAGTGGCTCAACCTTCGCTGATAGAAAATCACAACAGAATGCTATTTAAATGATGCTCCCAAATTGCTTCTCTGAGGACATGTTTATTGCTTATTAAGTATTTGTTAAGTAGAGAGGTTTGCCAGGTGAAGCAGGAGATGGGGCAAGTGTTAACAGGCGGGGAGAACGATATGTGCGAAGGCCCCGAGGGAGGAAGGAACTTGGGTTCTCAAAAAATAACAAAGTTTTCTTGTTCTGGGATCTTCAAAAATGCTGTTCCCTCTACTTGGACTTAATTTATTCATCAAACATTTGGGTGCCTATCATACCTATGAGACACTCTGCTAGGTTCTATAGATACAAAAATTAAATACAGCTTCCTGCCTTGGTAAACAGGGTGATAAGCATAACAGTAGAAGTAGATGTAGGGTACTGAGGCACCCCAGAGGAGAGAGCCTTGATGGGGAAGGAAGGGGCTCATGAAAGACTTCCTAAAGGAGGTCAAGTCTGGATGAAGTTAGTGTGATGAGTTGAGTTTGCCTATGAGGTGGGGCGAGTTCATCAATCAGAGGGCTTAGAAAGAGCATGCTGGGAGTTCACTGTTGGCTGGGCCTAACATGGGGCAGTGGTAGAAGGGAGTTGGGGAAAGGACAGATCCAGAGAAAGGCTGGAGGGGTGGGGTGGGTGGTCCTCAAACAGGAGCTGTCTTTCTCCTCACACCTTATGCATCTGGCTGGCCTGGAGGCGGCGGGTAGGGCCCAGGTTCTCTCTGCTCCTCAATGCTACTTCCAGACCACCACCCCCATATGCCATGGGCTTTACCACTTTGCCACCACTCCTTGAGGCAGTCACCTATCAGAGGTACAGTTGTCTTCCTTGAAGATGGTAGCTCCTGGCTCACTGTCTGTTTCTCCACCTCCTTATACTCATTTTATTTATTCATTCGTTTGTTTGTTTATGAGAGAGAGAAAGAGATTGAGATGGAGATGTGAGAGCAAAACATCAATAATAGGCTGCGTTGATTCCCCTACCAGGGATCAAGCTCTGACCAGAAATTAAATTGGCAACCTTTCAATACTTGGGATGATGCTCACCCAACTGAGCTACATTGGCCAGGACCTCAACCTCATCTTTTTTTTTTTTTTAATAAATCTTTATTGTTCAGATTATTACAGTTGTTCCTGTTCCCCCCCACCTGGCTCCCATCCCACACTCTGCCCTTACCTCCCCACATTGACCTCCTCCATAGGTGTATGATTTTTGTCCAGTCTCTCCCTGCACCCCCCTCACCCTTTTCCCTCTGAGAATTGTCAGTCCACTCCCTTTCTATGCCCCTGATTCTATTATATTCACCAGTTTCTTCTGTTTATCAGATTTTTAATTCACTTGATTTTTAGATTCACTTTTTGTTGATATGTATTTGTTGTTCATAATTTTTATCTTTTCCTTTTTTCTTTTTCTTCCTCTTCTTAAAGAGTACCTTTCAGCATTTCATATAATACTGGTTTGGTGTTGATGAACTCCTTTAGTTTTTTCTTATCTGTGAAGCTTTTTATCTGCCCTTCAATTCTGAATGATAGCTTTGCTGGGTAGAGTAGTCTTGGTTGTAGGTTCTTGCTATTCATCACTTTGAATATTTCTTGCCACACCCATCTGGCCTGCATAGTTTTTGTTGAGAAATCAGCTGACAATTGTATGGGTGCTCCCTTGTAGATAATTAATTATTTTTCTCTTGCTGCTTTTAATATTCTATCTTTGTCTTTTGCTCTTGGTATTTTAATTATGATGTGTCTTAGTGTGGTCCTCGTTGGGTTCCTTTTGTTTGAGGTTTGTGCTCTTCCTGGACTTGTAAGTCTATTTCTTTCACCAAGTTTTCAGTCATTATTTCTTCAAATAGGTTTTCAGTATCTTACTCTCTCTCTTCTTCTGACACCCCCATAATTCTGATGTTGGTATGTTTGAAGTTGTCCCAGAAGCTCCTTACACTATCTTCACATTTTTGGATTCTTTTTTCTTTCCAGTGGAGTGTTTTCTGCTTCTTTGTATTTCAAATCTTTGACTTGATTCTTGGGTTCCTCTAGTCTGCTATTAGGTGTCTGTATAATATTTTTTATTTCAGTCAATGTATGTTTAATTTCTAGTTGGTCCTTTTTCATATCCTGAGGGTCTCGCTAAACTTATCCATCTTTTCTAGGAAATTCTTGAAAAACCTTATAACCGTGGTTTTGAACTCTATAACCTGTCATTTGTTTTTCTCCATTTCTTTCGTTTGTGATCTGTTCCTTTGTCTCTGCATTTTCGCTGCTTCCCTGAGTTGATAGAGTAGCTTTGTGTGCTAGGTGTCCTATATGGCCCAGTAGCTCCCCCTCCCCAGTTACCTGAGGTGGACTCTCCTGGTGTACCCCTTTGTGGACTGTGTGTACAGCCCTGTTGTAGTAAAGTCTTGATTGATGTTGCTATCACTGGGAGGAATTGACCTCTAAGCCAATTGGTTGTGAGGATCAGCTGTGTCTATGATGGGAGAACTTCTGTGCTGGACTCCGCCTTAAGACTTGCAAGATTGTATAAACCTCTGTGCTAGGCTTGGATGGGGCGGAGTCTCAGGGCTGAGCAGACAACCCTGGCTTCCTGTCAGCCCCTGGACTCAGTGTCCCTGCAGCCCTCTCTGTGTGCAGTCTTGTGTACCTCCAGATCTCTGCCTTTCCATCTCCCCTGAGTTTCCGTGCATTCCAGGGACCCGTATGAGTCTGGGTCCCCAGAGTCTCACCCGAAACTGGGTTTCAGTGCAGTCCGACCTGGATTTCAGTGCAGTTGGGAGGTTCTGTCTTCCTCCTGCTAGAGAAAGCCAGCAGCACAATCAGCAGTCAGCCTTCTGTGTGCGCACTTATGCGTGCACCTCCAGACCTCTACCTTTCGCGACTCCCATAAGTTTCTCTGCACTCCTCCCTTTTCACAACAGTCTAGACTCCCCTGTATGAGTCTCACCCAGATCTGGGGTTCAGTGCAGTCAGAAGTGGGGTTCAGTGCAGTCGGGAGTTTCCATCTCCCTCCTGCTAGAGGAAGCCAGCCAGGCACTTGGCCCCATCTTCTCCACACGCAGGTCTCTGTACCTCAGCTCTTTGCAGCTCCTCTGAGTCTCTGTGAGCCTCTCTCTTTCCTTCTAATTGTAGAACTTCCACTCAGCCAGCTTTCCTGATGTTCTGGATGATGTCCGTTCTGACTTTTAGTTGTAGTTTTGAAATTGTTGTGCAAGACAGCAGTTTAGGTATTCATCTATGCCGCCATCTTGATTTCTTCAACCTCATTTTTATTTCAACATCCTGGCCACATAAGTTTCTCCATCCTCCTTACTTTTAAGCATCTTTCCCTCCATTGGCCTCATCCACCCACAGTGAGGTCATGTACCACCTCCAAATGTTTATTTCAAGCACCTATCCCTCTCTCTGATCACCATCCTCTCTCTTTAAAGCTCACTTTAAGTGCCTCTTAAGCAGGTCTTTGGCCCCATTACTTTTTCTCTGGCTTACAACTCCCTTATGTACCTCCCTCCCCACTTCTTAGCTTCAATGCTCCATCACTGTTATGCTTGTTTTCGCTTTTCCCTGTCTTTTGGGAAAACCTCACTCTGATTAACCTAACTCAGACACAGAAGGTGGAGAAAACTGGAAATTGTGCAGACTTTTTGTCAATGTTTAATAGTTTTACTTGTGAGCAGAGGGAAGGATTAGTGACTGTGTTCATTTACATCAGATTAATTCTAATTCCTTCCTTAAAATAGATGAATTGACTTTATCATTAAATTCTATTCTGTTCAAAATACACTTTGTGGTCTTGACTATTTGAATTGCATACCACATTATAGCACATTAGAAAACTAAATAAGAAAAATAATCTTCCACAGTTTCACCAGCAATCTTTGACTTTCTCATTTATACCATCCTCTGGTCCTTGTCCACATTCATTTTAAGTGTAGGAAGAATTACTGTTACTAATTACATAGAAGAACGAAACTACTTTTGATTTTAGCTATCCCATTTCCTAGTGCTGCTGGAATAAATTACCATACACATAATGGCTTCAAACAACACAGGTTTATTATCTTATAATTCTGGAAATCAGAAGTCGGAAATGGGTCTCACTGGACTAAAATCAAGATGTTTGTAGGACTTGTTCCCTTCTGGATACTCTAGCAGAGAATCTCTTCCTTGCCTTTTCCAGCTTCTAGAAGCTTCCCGCATTCCATGGCTCCTGGCCCCTCCTACATTTATCAGGCCGGCAAATGTCTGGTTGAGTCTTTGGCACCGACCCTCTTGCTTCCCTCTTTCCCTTGTAAGGACCCCTGTGCTTACACTGGACCTACCTGATAATCTAGGCTATTCTTCCTATTTTTAAAATAATTTTTTAAATTTTCACCTGAGGATATGTTTTTATTGATTGGAGAGAGAGAGAGAGAGAGATTGACCAGTTGCCTCCTGTAGATACCCTCAGGGATCAAACCTGCAACCTAGGTATGTGCCCTGACTAGGAATCGAAACTGCAACCTTTTGGTGTACCGACAATGCACCAACCAGCTAAGCCACCTGGCCAGGGAATACTCTCCCTATTTTAGGTCATGTTTGGCAAACTTCATGTCATCGGAAGCCTTAATTCCCCTTGCCTTGTAATATGACGTATTAGCAGCTTCCTGGGATAAAGACGTGGACATCTTTGGGGACCATTATCCTGCACACCACAGCCACCTTTCTGTGATTTCAGATGGTTAGAATGAAAGCTTTTGTTTAATATTTTTGCCTTGTAGAGATTTTTGCTGTGAAAATTAACAGTAACCTTTCAATATGGGGGATATCCTGGCTCATGAATCCGAATTGCTTGGACTAGTGAGAGAGGTACGTATGTTATACTACAGAGAAAGCCTGCGAAAACTTGTAAAGCTTGCCTTTACAATGTGGCAGTTTCTGTAGTGTCTTGCCCTGTCTCTTCTGTCATTATATCTCACTTATGTATTTTCCATGACACAGTTTTCCCTGTGTTTACATTTTGTTTTCATAGCTAACTAAACTGAAATCTTAAAGCTGCTTCCTAGAATTCTTTTTAAAGAAAATTATAAAAGCAACACATAGTTATGGTAACAGATTCAAACAGCCTGAAAGTATAAACATTGAATTTCCCTGCTTTGCTCCTGCAGTGACCATGGCTAATGATTTAGAGTATTATCTTTCCAGACTTTTTCCTATGAATATTCAAAATGTATTCACAGGCCTGTAATTTGTTTTACAAAATGGGATGGTCCCATACACATTGTTCATGTAGCTTGTCATTAGTCCGTCAACAATAACATAGCCTGCACGTCTCCCTGTGGTCCTCACCTTTTTTAATGCTGTGGAGCATTTCACTGGGTGGCTGCATCCTAACTTCCTGCCTGGTGCCTATTGATGGACATTTCGGTGTCCCACGCGGATAGATTTTGAAGGGTAGGACCCACGCCTTATGCTTTCTGGTGTCCTCTGCTGCTTTTAGTGTGGGGCTGGCACATAGTTGCTGTTAAAGAAACAGTCGTTACTGCTTTACTTTGTGATCCAATTGTCCACTAGCCATTGAGAGGTGCAGCAGTGGAGCAAGGACGAGGCGTCCACCTGGAGATGCAGCTTAGGGATCTCTTGGCATGATTATGAATAAATTCTTTTTTTTTCAGTATCTAGAGATACTTTAATAATAAACCAATGTGAAAAGTCATCCTGCAATTGAGCTTTTTTTTTCCTTCTAAATATATTTTATTGATTTTTAAATTTATTTTTTATTTACAGAGAGGCAGGGAGAGAGATAGAGAGTTAGAAACATCGATGAGAGAAACCTCGATCAGCTGCCTCCTGCACACCCCCTACTGGGGATGTGCCCGCAATCAAGGTACATGCCCTTGACCGGGATCAACCTGGGACCCCTCAGTCCGCAGGCCAACACTCTATCCACTGAGCCAAACCAGGGCCATTTGAGCTTTTTAAGAACAGAAAACTTAATAAGGTCCTTTAAGTTATCAATGCATGAATAAATTCTTAACACAGCAGAGTTAAGAGGGCTGTGAACAGGCCTGAGGACATAGTCACAGTTAGGAGAGGTGGACACAGAAAGGTATGACTGACAAAGTGGAAAGCAGGCCACGTGTCACGAGCAGCAGTGGAACTGTGGTGTGGGATGCAGGGCTGAGGTGTCAGGATCAGCAGTGCTCTGCCCGAAGGCCACTGATGGCACGGCCCATCTTCTTGTGACTTCTCTAAGAGACAGGCATTATTTCTCATCCTCTGTTTCAAGTAATAAACCCCCAGAGACCTACCTGACCCAGAGCCGTCAGGCCGTCTGCCCATCACTTTTTCCTACGGCTGCAAACAAGATTTATTTCCTATTAATAATTACAATGAATCATGGAGCTCACATTTTCCTCCGGAAAGCCAACTTATTTTCTGTAAAGAAGCATTTTCTATGTCACCGTCTTTGTAGGCTTTTAGTGTATATATGGATAAGTAAATTCTAAGCTGGATCCCAAATTCTCCCCAAAATGACAATCCCATAACCCCCGTAGAAATTGGTGATAATATTGAACTGGTGTAGTTACATCAAAGGCAGTTACGTTGTTGATGTTAAAACAGAGAACTATATGTACATTTGTGGTCTCTTTTATAGTATTTAGATTTTGCTGAATTTGAAGACACCTTGAAAACATTTTCAAAAGAATGCAAAATGAAGGGGAAAGCATTACCTAAAACAGCAGGTAGCTCTTTAAGGGACTCCAAATCATCAATAATCCAGGTAACATTTTACTTTTTTTACATTTCTGTTGATAATCAAAATGCTCCCAATTTGTAAAGAATGCTGCTGTTTGAGCATGTTGGAATCTCTTCGGGGGACCTGGTCAGAGTGACTTTCAGACTTCTTAGGTGTCAGTGGATGAATTATAGTGTCCTCTTCACATCTCTGCACCCTTCCTGGGAAGTGGATGATGACATAAGATCTTTCACATACATTTCTTGGGAAGAATAAAAGAGGAAATCTTGCAATGCTTGGAAACTGAGACAAATGATGTTCATCCTAAGGAGTTCGAGGTGTTAATTCCAGGTACCAGGGACACAGTGGTGAAGAAGGCAAAGCCAAGCCCTTGCCCTCACGGGGCTTGCACTCTAGCTTGGGGAGGCTGGAGGAGGGAGCGGGGCACCCGGACAGGCAGCGTCCTGTGCAGGAAGGCTGGAGCCGCTCTGTGAATAAGAGTGGGTTGCGAAGGGCAGACCCGAGGGGTAGAAAGAACCTTAAAGTCCCTTGTTTCAACCATTATTTGATGTCTCCATAGCATTCCTAACTTTCTAGGTAAGTTCACCTTAACTACGTCCAGTGGCGAGAATATACTGCTTCCTGAGCAGCATATTTCCGCTTCGTATGATTTTATTATTTCAATTGATTTATTTGTTTCAATACACCCACTTCCAAGAAAATTTTGAGACTTGTTTTGAGAGACCCACTGAGTAGCTGGAAGTTAGGCCACAGCCACTGCCTACTGCTGTCTGCTCCTGGTCCCTGACTCCCCATGGCCTGGCATGGGGCATGGTCAAAAAGGCCCGCAGAGTTCTGGGTGGGGCTGTGCCCTCTGCCCAGTGCCCCTCCGGGCCTCAGGCACCTGGCCACTGAGCTGCTGCCATACTGCCTGGGACTGTTAGGAAGGTCTTTCGGTTCTGCCTTGCACCTAACTCCGAAAGCCTGTGCAGCACGAATTTGTGATCATTCCTCTTGTGAGGCAGGTGACGTGCTGATCGCCACTTCCTTTCTCCTGGGGTGGCGAGTTGGGAAGCTGTCTGTGCCCTGCATAGTCAGGCTCCAGCTCTGAGGTTGGAATGGGACCGGCCTGCCTCCTTCCTCCATCTCCAGCTGAGTCTGTAGCTGGAGTGCCCAGTCTCTATGTGGGTGACTGCTTCCCACTGTGCCACATGCTTCTAGCAGCAGGGCAAAGAGCAGTGCTGCCTCCAGGCCTGGGTTTGATGAGGTCAGTGTGTGAGCTCCTGTACCTCAGGACTTGGCACTGTGCCGCCAGCAAGTCCGGATACAGGAGGAGTGTTCCGCTGAGGCCTGCCTGGGCTCAGTCTGGCC
Source organism: Lasiurus cinereus (assembly GCA_011751065.1). Taxonomy (NCBI): domain Eukaryota; kingdom Metazoa; phylum Chordata; class Mammalia; order Chiroptera; family Vespertilionidae; genus Lasiurus; species Lasiurus cinereus. The sequence continues at coordinate 175,104 of JAAGEH010000079.1, read as the reverse complement.
CCTGTTCACCTGTTGGACAACTTCACTGTATTTACGTGCCCATGAGTTCTCTGGCCACAAGTCTTTGGCCTCTGCCTGCATCTTTCCATCTCAGAGGCCTTAAATGTCAGGCCGGGTTCTTATAAAGCCCAGACTGGATACTGCAAAGGGGTGGGAAACCAGGGTGGGTCTGCAGGAATCTCAGCTTCGGAGCTTGAAGCCCCTGGGTCTCAGTTTTCTGCCCCTTACCTTTGAAAAGGAGACTTGCTTTCCTCACACTGAAACCTGGAGTCCTGGGGTAGCTGAAGTATTGGGAGGGCTGTGAGAATTTTGGATGTTGGAAGAAAGGACACCTATGGTTGGGCTTCAGTCTGATGTCTTCTCCACAGAAGGACCTCATTGCTGCGTTTGACAACGGCGCCCAGAAAGTGTTCTTCGATTTGTGGGAAGAGCACATTCCCAGCTCCATCCGAGATGGTGACTCCTTTGCCCAGAAGTTGGAATTCTACCTTCACATCCATTTTGCCATCTATCTTCTGAAACGCTCCATGCGGAGACCTGTACGTTCCCCTTGAGATGCAGTTGGTCCGAATAGTGTGTTAAGGGAGAATGATAGCTCTTATGTTTCCTAATGAGCATTAATTTAGTTTTATGGCCACTTTATCATAGTGCTGAGGGGTAGGTGTCTTGTGTCCTGATGAATAATTTTCTACTTCATTCCCAGCAATTTATTTTCTTTCTTCCTTTTTTTTTGTTTTTGTTTTTTTGTTAATCCTCATCAGAGGATTATTTTCCATTGATTTTTTTATTTTTATTTTTTTAGAGTGAGTGAAAGGGAGAGAGGCAAAGGGAGGGAAAGAGAGAGGGAGAGACACATTTATGTGAGAGAGACACATCGATGGCTTCCTCCCATACGTGCCCCAACCCAGGCTGGGGATTGAACCTGCAACGCAGGTATGTGTCCTTGATCAGAAATCAAACTCATGATCCTTCAGTGCGTGGGCTGATGCTTTAACTGAGCCACACACTGGCTAGGACAGCAGTTTATTTTCCAATTTACTTAGAGAGTTAACAGTTTCTGTAATGAAAGCTACATTGTTTTCCTGAATAACTGAAGGTTTTGAAAACTCAGCAACATATGCATGTATGTCTAAGAACACATATGTAGACCACATATTACCACACATATACATATACATACACACACACACACATATAAGAAAAGAAGTCTTAAGTATTAACAGTAGAAAAATGGTATGCCTGTGTGTTCATTGAGTTTAGCTTCCGAGGTCTTTCCCAGATGGGACTGGAGACCTGCAGAGAGGAGAGGGCTTCGAGGCTGCCGGGCAGGTGAGCCCCCAGTGCAGAGCCAAGGAAAGGGAGCAGGGCCGCGCTGACATGGGACCACGTGCACTTGGTTAGTGGCTTGTCCACACACTACCTGCCCCCTGAGGGCCTGGGTTAAATTATTGAACTGTCAGAGGGGCCAACCGAGGAGTCAGTGATGGCGGGAGCAGCCCTACAGAAAATGGTAGTAGCCGTTGGAAGGCTGTCCTCAAGATAACACTCATGTGGGTACCATCATGGGAGATTCTCATTTTCTTTGTATTTATTTAGGTTTTCTAATTTTCCCATTGATATGATATATTTTTTACCTCTGGTTGTTACAAGGTGATTACAATGTGGGTGCAGTGAGATGCTTTGATTAGAACAGACTGTGAGGCCAGGGTATGTTGAAAGGAAAATGCCAAATTCAAGGCCGGGGGCACAGAGGAGATGGAAAGCCTGGGAAGGACTTGCCTTGGATTTCGTGTGGAGTCAGTGCAGCAAGATCAGTGCTCAGTTACCGAAATGGAGGAAAGGAGTGTGACGTGGAAACTTGTTTCAAAAAACTACTCACCTTTTGAAATCTCTCCTAAGGGAATCATGGAAATGCACACAAATATTTATGATCTCGGGCATGTGGAAACTGTGTGCATATCTAATAATGGGGAATTGGTTAAATTGTGACAGACCCACCAGGTGAAGTTTTGTCCTGCTATTAAAACGATGTTTACGATGAATCGTCAGGATGTGAGAAAATGGTAATAAAGTAAAAGGCAGTATATTGAACATAGGCCTGTTCTCTGATATTCCTGACAGTTTCATGAAGGGTGAAATTGCGGGCGCTGTCAGAGTGACCGGAGACAGCGCACTTGCCAAGCAGCTGGGAGGCTGCTGGCGCCGAGGCTGGAGAAAGATGTTGGGGTGCACGGTGGGCTGGGCGGGCTGGCGTCAAGCAGGGAAACTCAAGCAAGCGTCTTCCCTTTCTCATAGGACAAAGAGGAGTTGGATGAAAGGATATCTTATTTCAAAACCTACCTGGAGAGCAAAGGGGCAGCGCTGAGCCAGACCACAGAGTTCCTCCCTTTCTATGCGCTGCCGTTTGTTCCGAACCCTATGGTGCACCCGTCCTTTAAAGAGCTCTTCCAGGTGAGTGACAGCCTCTGAGCCTCAGTCCTGGCAGCATGTGGCTTCACCTTGTTCTCGCTGGTGGCTCTGGAAAGGTGCTGTAAAAGCTTTCGTTGGCTTATGGTGCAGTTTAAGAATACTCAGATAATTTGCCTTAACAAACTTTCCTGTACTATAAAGTGTGATTATTTTGGTTGTACCATGATTTGTTAATATAGACCAACATAAATATTTTTAATATACTAATATCTCAAATCACTCTGTGTATACTTTTTCAGTATTAGATGGATAACTCAATTACATTGACAGTAGCCTGAAAAAAGAACTAGAGTATTGTACATAATTGCTGGTCATATATAAATTTTTAATTGATTTGAGAGAGAGAGAAACAAAAAAACATCAATTTGTTGGTCCACATATTTATGCATTCATTGGTTGCTCCCTGTATGTGCCCTGACCAGGAATCAAACCTGCAACCTTGGTGTTTTGGGATGACACTGAAATAAACTGAGCTACTCAGCCAGTGCATGGTTATGTATATTTTAATTTGTAATAAAATTCTCACTTATTTGGTATATATTTGGTTACCTGATTTGTACTATTATTTCCATCAAACTATTTACCTATATGTCTTTAAAACATTTTTTTATTGATTCTTTTCAGAGAGAGAGAGAGAGAGAGAGAGAGAGAGAGAGAGAGATGTTGTTCCACTTAACTTGTGCATTCATTGGTTGCTTTTTGTATGTGCCCTGATCCAGGACCCAACCCACAATCTTGGAGCATATTGGGATGACACTCTAACCAACTGAGCTATCTGGCCAGGGCCTATCTGTTGCTCTTTTAATTTTTGGTTGGGCGGGGCCAGAAGGCAAGGCCTGTGAGGCAGAGGCAGGGCAATGCATGGGGCAGGGTAGAGGGTGATCTTTTAATTGTTATACTTTATTTTATTTTTTTAAATATATTTTTTTATTGACTTCAAAGAGGAAGGGAGAGGGAGAGAGAGAAACATCAATGATGAGAGAGAATCATTGATTGGCTGCCTTCTGCACTCCACACACCAGGGATTGAGCCTGCTACCAGGGATGTGCCCTTGGCCAGAATCGAACCCGGGACCCTTCAGTCCAAAGGTTGATGCTCTGCCCACTGAGCAAAACTGGCTAGGGCTGTTATACTTATTTTAGTTAAAATTTCAGCATAATATTTATTTAATAAGATTTACCTATTATAGTAATTTTTGTTGACTTCTAAAATGAATATGTCCCACAGAATTTTATTGAAATGTATTTTGAGCCTGAACTGTTTTGATGTAGATTGCTTATCTAAAGATCTTTTACTGTTTCCAAGAATCTATATGGAGCTTACATCTCTGCCATTGAACATTGGATGTAATTCTCCTGAAACCAGTGCATTTCAGTTTCCTATTCCGTTATGATTCAGTAAAACAGCTTTCTCCCTCTTTAGTAGTAGCTGATAAACCAGAGACTGACTCATTCACCAAAGCAGGCTTGATGTAAAGTAGCCTACATTGAATTCTGTGCTTATTTGTTTTGGTTTTAGTCAGTCCACTTTTAGTTTTACCACTTTCTTCTACGAGAAGGTTGAGGTAGAAGGGTTAGGAAGGTGGTAAACTTGACAAGGATGGTAGATTTTCTCACAGTAAAGACTTCAGTTTGCGAAAACTATGACATAGCATCATGGCTACCGCTTAGCTGAGGGTGAGGTGAAGCTGGCGATAAGGAATTGAGAGACCATCAGTATTCCTTTTTTTTTTTTTTTTTTTTTGCTACTCTCTACATATGTTCTTGTAATGGTCATTATACATACTTTAGTGTGTATGCATAATAAAATCTAAAGTTAATGTCTTTATTCTCTTTCTGACCTTACAAGGCTCTGAGAATGTGTTAACCTCATTCATCCCCTTTCCAATTTATGTGCTATTATCATCAAATATTTTAGTTTAACCCCACAAATTAGACTTTCTTGCTGTTTTATGCAATCAGTGTGTGCATAGCTTTATCCTTACCTTTGCCCATATTTTGCTTGCTACCTCATCTCACGTTGAGGACTTTCCATCTGGGATCATTTTTCTACTCCAACTTAAGAACATTCCTTTACACATAGTAGGTACTGAATAAATGATAGTTATAGTTAAAAAAAAAAAAGAATGTTCCTTTGTGGACCCCTTCTTTCAGTTCTCGTTTGTCTACAAATGTCTTGACTGCATTCTTGAGTTTGGTATGGTAGATTTACAGTTACTTTCTTTTTTTATATATATATTTTATTTACTTTTTACAGAGAGGAAGGGAGAGGGATAGAGAGTTAGAAACATCAATGAGAGAAAGACATCGATCAGCCACCTCCTGCACACCCCCCACTGGGGATATGCCCACAACCAGGATACATGCCCCCGACCGGAACCGAACCCAGAACCCCTCAGTCCACAGGCCGACACTCCACCCACTGAGCCAAACCGGTTTCGGCTACAGTTACTTTCTTTTAGCACATGGAAGGTATCATCATTTCGTCTCCCAGCTCCCATTGTTGCTATTTTAAATTTGGCCATCAGTCTAATTGCTGCTACTTTATAGGTGATCTGTCTTTTTTGCTGGCCTTTAAGACTATAATTTCACTACAGGATGTCTAGGGACACCCAGATATTCTGTTTTGTTTTGTTTTTTAATGTCTTGATTTATGCTGGCCAATATAGCAGTCCTTTCCTGGGATTCTTTTCAGTACATTGAGTGGCTAGATTATTATGATCTCTGAATGCATACTAATCTGGCCACTCAGTGTATATCCTATATAATAAAAGGCTAATATGCAAATTGTCCCCTCCCCCTGGCCAGGCTGGCTGGACCCCATCTATGCATGAATTCATGCACAGGGCCTCATATATATGCTGAGTGGCCAAATTAGAATCCATTCAGAGATCATAATAGTCTGGCCACTCAGTGTATATTGAGCACAGAGAGCCTAACATTGTGTTAGTTTCCTGAGGCTGCCCTAACAGAGGACCACAGACCTGGTGTCTTAAAACAACAGAAACTTACTGCCTCACAATGTGGGAGGCCAGAGGCCTGAAATCCAGGGAGCTGGACTCCCTGTGAGGCCTCCAGGGGAGGGTCTCTCCTTGCCCCTCCAGCTTCTGGAAGGTTCAAGTGTTGCTTGGTTCATGGCAGCATAATTCCAGCCTCTGATCTGTCCTTACATGCCATCTTCTCTCTGTGTCTGTCTGAAATTCCCTTTTTCTTATAAGGACACCATTCATGTTGGATTAGGAGCCCATCCTCTCCAATACAACTTCATCCTAACTAATTCCGTCTGCTGCCACCCCATCCCCAATGACCTCACATTCTGAGATTGGGACACAATTCAACCCATAACACACACACATTATAAATAGTTATGCTGTGTCAGGGAATTATGAAATTTTTTTTAAATGCAAGACTTTTCTGCTTATCTGCTTATTTTTTGAAAGTCAGGTAATACACCAGATGGCTGATTGGGTGGGACAGGAGGCATGGATGAGGATACAGAGCTGGAGGAGAGCAAGTGGAGAGGGCGGGAAGGTCTGTGGGTGCTGGAAAGGAGCTCGGGTCAATGAATAGGAAATTTTGGTGATACAGCTTTATTTTGGTGGAACTTCTTAGTTTGGATGGTAGATATCCTCCTATCTAATAAAGAGGGAATATGCTAATTGACCATCACTCTGTCACAAAGATGGCTGCATCCACAGCTGAGGCCAAGTTCCCATAAGGAGCCTTAACAAGCAATCAGCAGGGACCTGAGGCTAATCCCTCCCCTGCCCCCTTGGGGCTTGACAGGGTATCTCAGGTTGTGTCCCCCACCTGGCAGGGCTTGATGGAGGACCTCAAGGTGTGCTTCCTGTCCTGGTGCTAGACTAGAGGACCTCAGGCTGCTCCCCCCCCTCCTGTCCCAATGCCTGGCCAGGGACCTCAGGCCACACCCCCCACCAGGTAGGGCTTGACAAGGGACTTCAGGCCATGCCCCCCACACCGGCACCAGGCAGGGGACCTCCAGCCGAACCTGCCCCCCACCCCAGCACCAGGCCAGGGGACCTGAGGTTGCACCCCCCTGCCGGTGGGGCTTGACAAGGGACCTGAGGCTGTGCTCCCTCCCAGTGCCAGGCCGGGGCACCTGAGGCTGTACCCCCCCACCTGGTGGCATGCCCCCTGCCCCAGTCTGGGCTGTGGGACCTCAGGCCATGCCCCCCATCCTGGCACCAGGCCAAGGGTCCTGAGGCTATATCCCCTGCTTGGTGGTGCTTGACAAGGATGGGACTGGCCGGGTCTGGATCTAGCCCAATGGTGGGGGGCGGGGGGCGCGGGAGGGGGGAACAGCTGGGTCTGGGTCTCATGTGATTTTGAGGCAGGGACTTGACTCTGGGTCCTGTTAAAAGGACCCAGATAGGAGGAAGGTTTTCATATACATTTTACTAATTTTCTTTTATCTCTGACACTTCTATTATAGAGAAAGGGCAAATAGCAATATTAAATTATTCCTCTAATTAATGTGCACGGATTTTGTGCACCGGGCTACTAGTTTTTATATAAAAACTATGAGGAAAATTGCCTGAGAAAAGATAGTTGCTTATGACACCTTTTTCTTTCACTACTTATTTTTTTCTTTTCAGTGAGCATTACTTGAGGGAAATAATTTGTTTTTAATGAACAAATCAAACTAAAAATATATCGTAACCCCTGACATGATGGAGTATTTGAGGTACTGTCTTTCTGACATGAGGCTTATGGAAGCGAATGCCGTTCGTCAGGCGGCCTTAGGTAACTTGGTGATCATTGTGTGTGCCTGCCACTGCCACGGTTGCCTAAACTGTATTGAATTCTTTTGGGTAATGAACCTAATAAGGTTACTTGCCATGCTTATGTTTAAATCACATAAAATATTCAAATCATGGACAGGGTTATTTTCCCCTGTTTATGAAAGAACTCTGTTTTTCTTTCTAGCTGTGGGTACTGGAATCTGCTATAAATGAATTGGTCAGTTGTCCTAAAGTCTGTGTTTAAGCACCAGGCCACTGCAAAACATCTAGCTTATTTAACCCTGAAGGCCACAACTTGCTGATGCTGTTGGCATTTAGTGACCTAGCTTTTTATTTTATTTTCCTTGTTTTTTTTCCTTCAGGATTCTTGGAGTCCAGAACTGAAGTTGAAGTTGGAAAAGTTTCTAGCTTTAATTTTTAAAGCCAGTAACACGCCAAAGCTTTTAACATTATATGTATCCTTTCAAAGCCGGTGGAGACCACCGTGGTGTGAGAGTGGCTTGCTGGCTTAGACTGCCTTACAAACAGGGATAATTGATGATGAGGCCACTTTCACATGCACCTGGTGAATGAATTAGTAATGGAGGGTGTGCTGAGGCCCATGAAGGGTTGAATCTGTGGCATTGGGTCTCTGAGACTGGGTAGGGTCTTTTTTTTTTTTTTGAGATTAGAAGAGAGAAACATCGATGTGAGAGAAACGCATCGATTGGTTGCCTCCTGCACATGCCCTGACCAGGGCCAGGTTTGAGGAGGAGCCTGCAACTGAAGTATGTGCCTTTGACTGGAATTGAACCCTGAACCCTTCAGACCATAGGCCAACACTCTATCCACTGAGCCAAACTGGCTAGGGCTTTAAAATAAATAAGTAAGTAAGTAAATAAATAAATAAATGCCGTATTTTCAGGCGTATAAGACGACTTTTTAACCCAGGAAAATCTTCTCAAAAGTCGGGGGTCATCTTATATGCCAGTGTCATCTTATAGGGTGAGTATATCCCAAACTCTATATTTTAACTGGTTGGGGGTTGTCTTATACGCCGGAAAATATGGTAAATAAAAAATATATATTTTATTGATTTCAGAGAGAGACAGAAACATCAATGATGGGATCATTGATCAGTTGTCTCCTGCATGCCCCACACTGGAGATCAAGTCCACAACCTGGGATATGCCCTGACCAGGGATTAAGCCGTGACCTCCTGGTTCATAGATCAACACTCAACTACTGAGCACCACCGGCTGTGCTGTTTTCACCCCAATCCCAATTTCCCTAGGACAGTGTTCCGCAAACGGCTGCTCATGAGCCATATGTGGCTTGCAAGCTGCAGTTTGCCACTCTGTTGACTAATGAGTTTGCCGACCACAGCCCTAGGATAAAGCTATAGCACTCAGTTATAGTTAAAGGGTATGAATTCAGATTTGCACATTTAGTGGAACGTTTTGGTAGCAATGGGGAAGTGTTTTGAAGGGGGTAAGGAGGTCAGTTAGGAGGCTGTTGAAATAGTATAAGACATAGATGTACAGGGAGGCAATTGACATGGAGAGAAAAGGATTTATTTGAGAGCGAGTCGCCCAAGTGATGAGAAGCCAATAACCATCTTAGCTATTTGTAGCAGCATTAGTAGGAAGTGGCTTTTGCCGTGCTAAGAATCCTTTTTCCACCATGCTGGGGTGGGATACTCCGAGGACTGCATCCTGAATGCCCGTTTTCCTGAACTGCTTTCTCATTCCAGACGGAGAATGGACAAAGTCACAAAGGTAAACCACGCCATGTAGATTAACAAGTTTTAAATAACAACCTTGCCAACTCAAGTTTTAAGTAGTGAGATGGAGAGAATTCCAAAGACTCGGAGAATGAGAGTTTTTAAAGTCTAAATATTTATAAAGTGCTTTGCAATTATTTGTATCTGAGATTCCTTGAGGCCCACTTTTCAGGAAGGCTGGTGTTTTAGCTTCATCTTGCATGTCAGGTAACTAAGACTTGGAGAAATGAAGCAAATCCAAGCACTGTGCCCCTGTAACTGCGGCCGCGCAATTAGAAGACAGCCTGGTGAGGGGAGGGGAGGAATTGTTTTAGTATCTTCCACATTCTCCTTGAACTAGACTAATGGCAATATGGAGTACCCATTCTTATAAAGCATATCCATTTTTTACCTTCAAGGTAGGAATTCCAGTCTTAATTTTTTAGCGTTAAAATTATGTTTTTCCATGGTTAGTCATTTTTACCGGAACTCACTTTTCAGAAAGATGAGAAAGACTGTAGCTATCATGAAATTGGCCAGAGTTGGGGTTCTTTGCCTGAGTTTGTCTTTGATACTACATTATAAAAACCGCTTAAATGTTTGTGCTGAAAGTATGTGATGTGCTTCAGGCCTTGGGTAAGGATAGGCGGCGGCATCTCAGTTCCAGCAGGTGGAGTCTTACCACACGAAGCAGCACATTTCCCTCCTCACAGCTGAGTAATGTTAGTGAGGATTTCAGAACTTCCTGCCATTGTTCTTCCTGTTTCTCTTTAAAAAGTTGACATTTTCTAAAGAGAGGAAACATTGATCATCGAGTTAGCTCTCTGCTTTCCAGGAAGTGGACAAGTAAATGATGCTTTAGCGGCTTCAGATGAGAAGACTTCAGACATTTGTTTTTGTGCTTGGTAGCCGTGCAGATCCCCAGCCCAGCAGTTCTGAATTCTGGTTCTGCCAGCTGTGCTGCCCCTCTTAGACGCCACTGACCTTTCATGGGGGAGCCGCAGTCCTGTGCCTGAGCACGGAGCAGCAGGGTACAGATGTGGCCTCCTGGAGTCCACATGGAATGATCCCAAGGTTGCCAGGCTGCAGCCTTAGAGCTTCTCAAGATGCTGTGCTCCCAGCGCAGTTATGTCCGAGGACAAGCCCCTCCAGCCCATCTCTCAGCTGCCTAGAGTGTTGCTGCATTTCTCAAGCCCTGGCTGGGGGGGCTCCCATGCAGCTTTCTCACATCAGCACAGCTGGAATCGTACACTGGGCTGGGCACTCGGGTCTTGCCCTGCAATGCCTGGAAACCTTTCTTTGCCCCACTGTTTCTACTGCTGTTGCTGCCTCGAATACCACCTCAGGCATGAAACAACAACATCCTTTTTTTTTCATTATCATCTTGTGTGGTCTGGGAACTGGACTCAGTTAGGCAGTTCTCCCTTGGGTGCAGACGGAGCTGGTGGAGCCATCGCCAAGGCGTCCTCACCATGTTCACACATCTGCTGGCTGGTGTTGGCTGTCGGCTGGGGACTCAGCAGACCCCTTGACTGGAACACTTACATGGACTCTATGTGGCCTGGGCTTCCTCAGGCATGGTGGCTGGATTTCCAGGATGAATGTCCCCAGGGAGAACCAATGGAAGCTGTGTTACCCTATCTAACCCAGCCTCTGAAGTGACTCGGTCATTTCTGCTGCTTTCTCTTCCTTAGAATTGAACCCCTATGGTCAGCCCACATTTAGGGAAGGGGAATTATACCTCACCTCCTGATGTGAAGGAGAGTCAAAGACTTTGCAGTCATATTCTAAGACCACCACCCCACCTCACGGGTCCCAGAGAATTGCCTCGGCCCTGCACTCAGGCTGCTCAGTCCCTGCTCAGATTAATTCTTTGGATGCCCTGGCACTAAGGGAGGAAGGTGGTGAGAAACTGCTTCCAGATTCCTGATTTTCTCCAGCCCCTGACACCCCAGCATACCCTGCAGTATTTGAGGCTAGCTTTCTGCTGGGAACAGTTATGTCTCTGAAAAGTGACCCAATTTTGCAGGCAAAATAAACATGGGAGGAGAGTGCAAATAGAAGAATCTGTATTTTTCTACAGATCTTTCATTTGAAATTTCAGCAAGGAGACCAGGGTTTTTGAGCCTTCTTTAATTTTGTTTTAATTGAGTTTTCTCAGGAGAGCCAAGCAAAATTGAGTCTGGCAGGCACAGTGTGCTTCTGTGGCTGAATACATCCCGAAATGCAGTATTGCCATGCAGGTTAGACATTGGCTCTGCAGAGCACTTGCACCAGGGGCAGGCTGTGTCAAGACAGCTAGTGGTTACCTCTTTGTCCCCTCCTCCCAAAACTATAGTTGCATTGACCATAAGGCACAGACATGCCTCCAATTTAATTTAATTCTAGACTTGGGTGTGGTGGGGTTTTGTGTGTGTGTGTGTGTTTAATCCTCACCGGAGGAGCAAGAGTATTTTTAGAGAAAGTGGAAGGGAGGGAGGCAGACAGAGAGAGAGAAACATATTGATTGGTTGCCTCCCTCTCGGCCCCAACCAGCTGGGGATTGGACCTGCAACTGAGGTACATGCCCTTGACTAGGAATTGAACCTTCTACCCTTTGATCCATGAGCTGACATTCTAACCACTGAGCAAACCAGTCAGGACAGCTGTTCCATATTTTAAAATTATCATTTTGTCTTGAACAGCTAAGGGATCTCTAAAATGAAATCTCATCTACTCTTTTAAAAATTAAAAAAGCAGTGCCCTTAAATGAAGGAGGAATGTTAGCGAGGGGAGGCTCGACTGACTGTGGGGAAGATTGCCACCACTTTTCTTACTGTTCCATTGCTCTGGAACAACAGAAAACTTTCTGTGCCCTTAACTGGCGTTCTTTCAGTGTGCTCAGAACTTGTTTAATATTCAGAGTGCAGTGCTTCAGACTTCGGAAACATGAAGAATCTCAATAAATTTTACTAGCATGAGTAAGCCAGTTTCATTAAAATAACATGGAATAAAACATCTCCATTAAAAGTTGAGCTCTCACATTGCAAGGCATCTTGGCTTAGATTTCCTTGTCTCATAAAATGTTTGACAGGATAGAAGAGCCAATTCTGTTTAATGCTCAGAAGTAAAGTTGGTGTTCGTGCTGTGACTCAAACAGCTCACGGTAATGTTCAGGTCCTGTTTGTCAGCAGCGAAGGTATCTGCAAGGTGATGGCTCTGGATAGCAAACAGCCTGTTTTGCTAAATGGTGTATTTGAAATGGTCATAAATGTGTCAGCCCAACTGCCTTCTCTCCTTCCTACAGGCTGCGGGCAGTTAGATCTCTTTTCCATCAGTGTACCATACTTTGAAGTTGTCACAAACTCCAATTCTGGGTTTCTAAGGCAAAAGCTCCATAAGTAGTCTTTTACATATGTATTCATTGTATGGTGAGTTTCGAGGGGAACAGTTCCTCAGTACGTCCCCTTTCCAGAGGGACTAGTTGGATGACATTGATGTTTGGGAAGTCATTTGAACCAGGTATGGGTTTCGGTACTTCATTCAATATCTGCCACTTGGTATATGATGAGAGAGTTCACACAGATACTCTCTAAACTTATTACTATGAAATGGGATTATCAGTATCCTGTAAAATTTTCATTGTTGGAAGTTCCAGTTTGTGTAATTTTGAATTTTACACATATGAAAAAGCTTTCATAGTACTCAGTGTAGGGAAAAGGTAGTGACTCCCTCTCCCTAATAATATCTAAGGAAAAGCTTGATAAATTACCTCTAGGGATGTCTTCCAGAAGTTCAAGTACTGAATGTAAGTTTGTGCTAGGTGGCCTTTCAAAGTTATCTTTCACTACTCAGATTTGATGGGTGCTAAATAATGATAGTAATAATTGTTCATTATTAGGTGACTAGAGGCCTAGTGCATGAATTCGTGCACGGGTGGGGTCCCTCGGTCTGGACAGAGATGAGGGCTGATGGGGTAGCCAGTAGGGGATGGGGGGGAAGGACTGCGGGAGGTTGGCCAGCTGCAGGAGGTTGGCTGTGGGAACGTACTGACCACCAGGGGGCAGCTCCTGAGTTGAGCGTCTGCCTCCTGGTGATCAGTGCACGTAGGTTGACCGGTTGTTCAGTCAACTGGTCGTAACAGTCACATAGGCTTTTAAATATATAGATATTTTGGGTTTTAAGAGTTAAAATATTTTACTTCTGCACATCAATTAAAAAAGCTTTTGAAATACAGTTTGAGTATGGATGATTCTCATAGCTGTTTCAGACACAAATTAGGAAGAACAGATAACAGGACAGTGGCTCTGGAATGTTAGCATGTGTCAGAGCCATTGGGGGACTGTATAGATACTCAGCCCCCACCCAGGAGCCACAAAATCAGTCTCTGGAGGTGAGGCTATATCATCTTTATTTCTGGATGATTCTGATGTGTTTTAAGTTTGCAGACCACTGCTGTAGGCTATAACCTTCTGCCACTTTTTAAAGTTATAGAAATACATTTAGAAAATATTTGTCCCCTTCCCATGAAAGGAAATAATAATAATAGTTAGCATTTATTGATCACATGCTATAGGCTAATATTGTGCTAGGCACTTGGAATGTATTTGTTCATTTATTCCTCACAGTAATCTTTTGAGATGATTATCATTTCCCCCATTTTATAGCTTAAGAAATGAGACCAGAGAACTTAAATATCTCAGTTTATCCAGCAAGAAAGTGATAGAGTAGGGATTTGAGCACTGGTCTTTATAATTTTAAATCTCTCTCTGCATACATGAACTGTGCTCTAAAAAACAAACAAAAAACTTTAAATATTACACAGAGGCTGGATTGGGACAACAGTGAGTTAACTTGGGTTTTTCCCATCCAAAATGTAGTGTTCCAGGGAAGGGCAGAAGTGTGGTGGGTCAAATGAGTGTGGGCACTGCTGAAGAATCGCCTGTCCCAAATGTGCCAAGGGTGGCGTGGCCAGCAAGTGCTGCCTGTGGGAGGACTTGGCGCAATTCTAAGAAGGAAGCCTAGAACCTTCCAAGTCTGCCTGCTCTTAGTGGATGGTTTATGCTTTAAGAAACTGGCACAATGAGCCCTGGTTGGCGTTGGTTGGAGCATTGTCCCATACACTGAAAAAGTTCGAGGGTTCGATTCCTGGTCAGGGCACATACCTAGGTTTCGAGTTCGATTCCTGGTCAGTGTGCATGTGTGAGGTAGTCAATCAGTGTTTCTCTCTCACATAGTTGTTTCTCTCTCCCTCTCCCTCGCCGCCTTCTCTCTCAAAATTCAATAAGAACATATACTCAGACAAGGATTAAAAAACAAAAAAGTGACAGAATGAGCACCTGGTATCGTCTAGATTCTAGTTTTTCTCCAGCATCAGTCAAGCAGCCCTAACCTTTACTTAAAATGAAGAACTGCCTCGCCGTTATGAATTGTCCCCCAAACAACCTTACAGAGAAAAAAACACAAGTTTAGTTCAACCATTTTGCAAGCTGACTATAGAATGAAATGTTGAATTTGTTTCTTATATATAAAGAGAAGAACTAAAAGAAATTGGAGGGGAGGGGAAGAGTTCAGTCAAGGAGAAAGATTTTATTAGGAAACCTAGAGATGATTTAGTTGAACTACCAGAGACAAAAAATAAAAAAATCAATGATTGCAAAGCACTTTGTAACTAAATGTGGCATGAAATAGTAGCATACTGTTAGACACAAATAGTGTCAAGTTCATTGTTATAGCAAAATATGATAATAAGCATGGTATTCCCTTGAGAGGAATGTTTTTTATTTTGCAGCGTTTTTTAAATTTTTTATTTTGTTTTAATATAAATATAAATATCTTCCTAGAAATGTTGCAGCAGCTCCACCAGCAGCTACTAGAAGCCGAGCGTAGGTCAATGACATATCTGAAACGATACAATAAGATCCAGGCGGACTACCACAACCTCATCGGAGTCACGGCAGAGCTGGTGGATTCTCTGGAGGCCACGGTCAGTGGCAAGATGGTAAGGAAGTTCCCCAGCGATTCATGTCTTTTCAACATAAAGATGTACGGGCACAAACCATGTTGATTTCTGGCCACGCCCAGACACGGCTTTGCCTCTCTGTTTCACAAAGCCTAAGTGCACACAGGAGACCAGGTTGATGTGCTATGCTGTTTATCTATCATGCTGCTTACAGCATTTTACACATTTTTCCTGACGCGTTATTGCCCATGTCTTTATTTCTCTACCTGATTCTTAATATCAGTAAAGAATAAATTGGTAACAGAAAAAGACTACATAGTGGCATGAAAATAAGAGGGCAGTGCCCTTCTAGTAGATAGGAAAGCTATAGATTTTCACATGTTGATTTTAGATCTAGTTACCTTTCTGAACTCTGTTAATCTGATAGATTTTTTTTTTTTATTGATTCTCCTGTGTTCTAGATTAGTAGCAATTGGGGAGACTGGTTGAACTAAACTTGTATTTTTTTCTCTGTAAGGTTGTTTGGGGGACAATTCATAATGGCGAGGCAGTTCTTCATTTTAAGTAAAGGTTAGGGCTGCTTGACTGATGCTGGAGAAAAACTAGAATCTAGAAGATTCCAGGTGCTCATTCTGTCACTTTTTTGTTTTGTTTTTTAATCCTATATAATTGTTATTAAATCCTGAGATGCTATTTATCATTGATCAAATTTACAAAATATAAAAATTTTATTGATAATGCCCATGGTTGACAAGGGTATAAGAGAACGATTCTCGGTAGAATCAGATTAGCATAAGTTTTTTAAAAATATATAGATATATTTTTTTACACATATCATAATATGTATAATTGGAGGTTCACATGCAATTTTAAGAAACATTGCAGAGAGAGTCCAGTTTCCCCAATTGTAACATTTTGCAGAAGTATAGCATAATGTCTCAACTAGGGTATTAGCACTGATACAATCCATTGCTCTTATTCTGATTGCCCTAGTTTACTTGTGCATGTGCGCGTGTTTGTGTGCGTATTAAGCTTTATATAGATTTTAATTTTAAAATATATTTTATTGATTTTTTACAGAGAAGAAGGGAGAGAGATAGAGAGCTAGAAATATGTTGTGCCCACAACCAAGGTACATGCCCCTGACCAGAATTGAACCTGGGACCCTTCAGTCCTCAGGCCTACACTCTATCCACTGAGCCAAACTGGATAGGGTACTTTGTAACGTTTTTTATCACTAATGTAAGTTTGTGTATTAAAATTGTTTTTAACAAAAAATATGATTACAAAATATATATTGTAAAAATTTCAAAAATATAGAACTTTGCAAAATTAAAATGACCTGTAATTGTGTCATTTAATAATAACACTTGTTGATAGCCCATGCTTTTTTCAGTATTTATATATATGTTTTACAAAAATGGACTCTAGTTCACATAGTTTTCTAATCCACCTTAATATTCATTCAGTCATATGTTCATGACATCATAAAATATTCTTCACAATGCCTCACCTCTAGTGGCTAGGCCAATGGTCAGCAAACTCTTTAGTCAAAAGAGCCAAATATCAACAGTACAACGATTTAAATTTCTTTTGAGAGCCACATTTTTTAAACTTAAACTTCTTCTAACGCCACTTCTTCAAAATAGACTCACCCAGGCGGTGGTATTTTGTGAAAGAGCCACACTCAAGGGGCCAAAGAGCCACATGTGAGCTGCAGTTTGCCAACCACGGGGCTAGGCTATTAAACATTTAGGTTGTTTCTAGGTTTTTACTTTTATAAATTTTAAGTATAGTGAGAGATATCCTTGAAGATGAGCCTGCCTGATATTATTTAAAGTGAAACCTATGCTAATCTGATTCCACCAAGACAGTTCATTCTCTTATACCCTTGTCAACCATGGGTATTATCAATAAAATTTTTATATTTTGTAAATTTTAATCAATGAGAAATAGCATCTCAAGATTTACATATGCATTACATTGATGACACATGAAATTAAACATTTTTATATCTTTTTTAAAAATATACTTTGCTTGCCCTAGCTGGCTTGGCTCAGTGGATAGTCAGCCTGCCGTCTGAAGGGTCCCATGTTCGATTCTGGTCAAGGGCACATGCCTGGGTTTTGGGCTCAGCCCCAGTAGGAGGCATGCAGGAGGTAGCCAATCAATGTTTCTAACTCATCAGTGTTTTTCTCTCTCTCTCTCCTTCTTCCTCCTCCTCTTTCTCTCTCCTTCTCCCTCTCCCTCTCTCTCTCTGCAGTCAATAAAAACGTATTTTTTTTAAAAGCAGGAAACAGTATCAGGAGTAAGGGGTGGATCCAAAGTCTCTAAGCCACAGAAAACTCTAGAAAACTAGAACTGAAAATATGCAATGTTTTTGACATTTAGAAAGACATTGGTGGTGCTTTAACTATTGAGAGCTCCTGAGTTAAAGCAGAATTTCCTCTCTGGCCCTTAGAGAAGCCCGCTAGAGACAGCTGTGATTGCCAGGCCGCCTCCACTGTCTCTGGGTGGGTCTCATCCTTTCACCAACCAAACTCATACCTCTTTGCAGATCACTCCTGAGTACCTGCAGAGCGTCTGCATCCGCCTCTTCAGTAACCAGATGCGGCAGAGTCTGGCGCACAGCGTGGACTTCACGAGGCCTGGGACGGTGAGGCTCTGTGCCACTGATCTGCGCCCCCCCCCCCTTAAAATATTGTAACTGGTACCACTGGTGTGACTTCGAGGTTGAGCATCAACCTATGAACCAAGAGGTCATGGTTCAATTCCCGGTCAGGGCATATGTCAGATTACAGGCTTGATCCCTAGTGGGGGGTGTGCAGAAGGCAGCTGATCAGTGATTCTCTCTCATTATTGATGTTTCTATCTCTCTCTCCCTCTTCCTTCCTCTCTGAAATCAATAAAAAAATATATACTAAAAAGATAATGTAACTAAAAAACCGAAAGAGCAGGAGAAAATAACATTCAGAGGCTGCACCTCCGCTGATATTGGGGTCTGTAAATTCTCAGGAGGAGGAGAAGGCAGTTTTAGAGGAGTGAGCATTGGGAAGACGGCCCCCGGGGGAGAGCCATGTTCTGCTCTGCCCAGTGGTGCTGCTTGTGGGTGCCAGTGCTGGTACCAATGAGAGGAAAATATTGGCAGTTGTGTGGCCTAGAGCAGGAGTACTCTTTTTAACTTTTTACTTGGGATAATTGCCAACACAGAAAAGTCACAAAAATTGCACAGAGGACACTTTGTGCAGCTTTCACCCAGATTCAGCTGCTGGCAGTTTATCCATTGGTTTCTTTACTTTCTGTCTCTACACAGTCTGTTTTCTGAACCATTTGAGGGCATGTACCATGGCCCTTTATTCCTAAATTCTTCAGTGCAGAGTATATTTCTTAATAGGAATATTGTCCTGGATAACATGTGGTTATCAACTTCAGTAAATTTAATATTGATTCAGTATTCTTCTCTAATCTGTGCATTTTCCAGTAGTGTGAGCTGAGCCATTCATGTCCTTCACAGCCTGCTGCCGATTGGAAGTCCAGGGCCATGCATTGCTGTCACATTTCTTAACCTTTTTACTCTTGAACGTTTCCACAGTCTTTTTTGACTTTGATGAAATTGAAATTTTAGGAGAATATAGTCCTTTCCCCTTTCGAAAAATAGAACCTTTCTCCTTTTGTGTTAGATGTTTCCTCATGAGTGCGTTTGGGTTTGCATTCCCTGCCAAATACTACATAGGTGCCATCGTGTCCTTTTTAGACAGGCTCATGTGGAGGCCTGTGCTGTTGAGTTGGGGTCCTAACCAGAGGAGCAAGTACTCTAGTATCTCCCAGGGAAGTTTTCAAAGTTCATGAACCCAGGTCCCTGGAGCTCACACCAACCTGCTGCCTGGTCCAGGGGCTGAGTGCATGCAGCCAGGTACATTGGATTAGGAAGGAGGTGCCAGGGGATCCTGAGGCACCTCCATGGGTCAGAGCCATGACTTTCAATTAAGGGTTTGCCCATTAATATTGGGGTATTTATAAACATACGAGGGCCAGAGAAACCAAGATGGCGGCATAAGGTATACACCTGTACACGCTGCCTCTCACAGCCACTCCAAAACTAAAACTAAAAGACAAAACGTCTATCACCCAGAACCACAGGAAAGCTGGCTGAGTAGAAGTTCTACAACTAGAAGGAAAGATAAAAGAGCATCGAGACCAGGTAGTACGTGCACAAGCACAGAAAAGCAGAGGCACGGAGGTGCACGAATGGGGCTGGTGGCTGGCAACTGGGTTCAATTTTTTTCAATCTGAAGGGAGACACAAGCACCGACTGCTCTGAACTCCAGTTCCCAGTGAGACTTTGGGGACCCAGACTCCTATGGGGAGAAGCTGGACTGTCTGCCATCAGGTCAGAAAGTGAGGGTGGTTTTCTTGCAGAGGTGCGCGCAGGAATCATTGTTTACTGTGCTAGGGCGCAGGATGCAGGGACATGGAAACACAGAGAAGGCTGACTGGCAGCCATTGCTGTTTGCTCTGCCCAATGATTTCCTGAGACCCCGCCCTGCCCAATTTATAAACCCACCCAAACTGTGTGCAGCAGCTTTTGCATATAAATGTCTTGCCCTATCCCAGCTTAACCTAACAAACTGCAGCTCCAGTCAGAGAGCTCCAAAACTTTGAAACCCCAAGCAAAGAGGAGAAATCTGCAAATCTCACTATAGCCCCTGCTGGGTAGGCTCAGACAGTAGCTGACCTGCACCTCATTGGAGATCCAGGAGCAGTGTACCTAGTGGTCAGTGTGAGATGACACCAGATTTCAACTCCTCACATCCCTAAGTGACACATTCAAGAGGCAGACTCAGTGAGCACCAAAGCCGCACTGAAGCAAGTCCTGCCCCATAAGAGTGTCTTCAGCACAGCAGTTCTTCCATTATAGACACAACGGGTTCTCACAGCCAATTGGCCTGGAGGTCAATTCCTCCCAGTGATACCAACAACAATCAAGGCTTAACTACAACAAGACTGTGTACTCAGCCCACAAAGGGGTACACTAAGAGTGTCTACCTCAGATGATTGGGGAGGCTGAACCACTGGGTCCTACAGGTCACCTACACAGAAAACCACTCCAACACAGGGAAGCAGCCAAAATGCGGAGACAAAGAAATATGTCACGAATGAAAGAAACTGGACATAGAGTTCATAACCATAGTTATAAGATTACTCAAGAATCTTCTAGAAACCTCTGAGGAACTTAGGGAAACCTTTAAGGATCTTAATGAAAATGCCAAAAAAATGGGAAAGGACCAGTCAGAAATTAAGTATACACTGTCTGAAATAAAGAATATATAGAAATTCAACAGTAGAACAAAGGACTCCAAGAATCAAACCAAAGATTTGAAATACGAAGAAGCAAAAAACACTCAACAAGAAAAGCAAAAAGAAAAAAGAATCTAAAAATATGAAGATAGTGCAAGGAGCCTCTGGAACAACTTCAAGCATACCAATATCAGAATTATGGGGGTGCCAGAAGAAGAAAGAGAGCAAAATATTGAAAACTTATTAGAAATAATGATAGAAAACTTTCCCTACCTAGTGAAAGAAATAGACTTACAAGTTCAGGAAGCACAGAGAACCAACCCCAAACAAGAGGAATCCAATAAGGACCACATCAAGACACATCATAATTAAAATGCCAAGGGTAAAAGACAAAGAAAATCTTAAAAGCAGCAAGAGAAAACAGTTACCTATAAGGGAGTACCCATACAACTGACTGTCAGCTTATTTCTCAACAGAAACTATGCAGGCCAGATGGGAGTGGAAAGAAATATTCAAAGTGATGAACAGCAAGAACCTACAACCAAGATTACTCTACCCAGCAAAGCTATCATTTAGAATTGAAGGACAGATAAAGAGCTTCACAGACAAGAAAAACTCAAGGAGTTCATCACCACCAAACCATTATATGAAATGCTGAAGGGTATTCTTTAAGAAAAGAAAGAAGAAAAAAAAAGGTAAAGATAAAAATTATGAACAGCAAAGTGACAACAAGTACATACCTATCAACAAGTGAATCTAAAAATAAAGTGAATACAATATATGATGAACAGAATAACTTGGTGAATATAATAGAATCAGGGCATAGAGAGGAAGTGGACTGACAATTCTCAGGGAGGAAGGGGTGTCGGGTGTGGAAAGAGATTGGACAAAAATCTTACATCTGTGGATAAAGACAGTGGCGAGGGGTAAGGGCATGGGGTGGAGTGGAGAATTAGGTGGAGGGGAGCTATGAGGGGAAAAAAGAGGAACATCTGTAATAATCTAAACAATAAAGATTTATTTTTAAAAAAGAAATAATTGGAAACCCAGGATAAAACATTAAAAGAAATTCAGTTACCATTCAAAAAAATTTTTTAAAAATACTAGGGCCTTTTGTAGTATTAAAAAAAATAATTTATTTCCGCCTTGGCTGGTGGCACAGTAGTTGTAGCATCAGCCCACGTAACGAAGGGTAACAGACTCAATTCCCAGCCCTGGTCCAGTTGCATGCAGGAGGCAACCAATCAATGTCTCTCTATTTATCCTTAATAAATGTTTCTCTCCCTCTATCCTTCCCTTCCACTCTCTAAAAAGCAATGGAAAAATATCCCCAGGTGAGGATTAATAACAACAAAAATAATAATAATGATAATAAGGAAGGAAGGAAGGAAGGTAGAAGAAGGTGGGTAGGTGGGAACTAATCAACCAAAGAACTTGTATGCATATATGCATAACCATGGACACAGACAGTAGGGTGGTAAAGGCTTGGGGGTGGGGGACAGGGGTGGGCTGGAAGAAATCAATGGGGGGGAAAAAAGGGGACATATGTAATACTTCCAACAATAAAGATTTAGCCCTAGTCGCTTTGGCTCAGTGGATAGAGCATTGGCCTGTGGACTGAAAAGTCCTGGGTTTGATTCCGGTCAAGGGCACATGCCCAGGTTGTGAGCTCAATCCCCAGTAGGGGGCGTGCAGGAGGCAGCTGATCAATGGTTCTCGCTCATCATTGATGCTTCTATCTCTCCATATCCCTTCCTCTGAAATTAATAAAAATATATTTAAAAAATAAAAATAAAATAAACCTAAAAAAAAGATGAAAAAGGAAGACACATGTAATACTTTCAACAAAAAATAATAATATTCTAATATATATGTATGGTGTCAGATGGGTACAAGATTCATTGGGATAATCACTTAGTGAGTTATATAATTACTGGAGTGTATATCTGAAACCTTATTCTCAGATAGGTTTGAAACAGCTTATTATTATAACATTAAAAAACTCAAATATGAGACATGAAAAAATAAAAGTAAAGAAGTTGTGGTTAAAATTCATAGGAACAGAAAGTAGACTGGTGGTTTCCTGGGGTTTACGGGGTGGGGAAAATGAGAGATGTTGGTCAAAGGGTAAAACTTTTGGTTATAAGATGAATAAATCCTGGGGTTCTAACGTACAGCATGGTGACTATAGTTAGCAATACTGGGTTATATACTTGAAAGTGCTAAGAGAGTTGATCTTAAATGTTCTCACTACAAGAAATAAAAGGTACCTGTGTGAGGTGATGGACGTGTTAACTAACCTTATGGTGGTAATCATTTCACATGTATACACGTGTCAGACCATCACACTGTACACCTGAAACTTACAGTGTTATACATCAGTATCTCAATAATGCTGGGGGGAAAACAAATTGTGGTTAAAGGAAAAGAAAGGTAGGAATAATAAAAGTAGGCCAAGGCTAAGCTAGTACAAAAACACATGTCATAAGTTGCTATACATCTGGAGAGAGGCATATTTGGCTCTCAGGGCTTGTGCAAAAAGGGACATATGAGCAGTTATGTGATTCACTTATTATGAAGAGAAAATAGTTCTCTCATATTTATTATCCACTGTTTGCTGCATCTAAGCAGCCTAGAAAGCACAGCAGTAATGTCAATGCTGCCACCAGTTCCCAAAATAGACCATGTCAGCATCACTGAAGTTCCTAGGTGCCCTGCGGACCATGAACTTTTTCCAAGTAGATGTGTTACTATTGTAATTTAAAAACATGTTAAAAAGAAGACAGAAGGTCAAACAAGTGGCTATTCTGGTGCCGAAACCTGAGGGTCATTTCTCTTGTGGATCTTCATAGAAAAGACATGGTAACGAGGTGAAGAGCAGTGTCCTTGACCATATCCCCTGGGCGCGTGGGGAAGTGGCACCTCACATGGACACAAGGTATTCAAAGCTGCAAATCTGTGCTTCAGGATGTGGCCACAGGGGTTTGTGCATGCACAAGGCTTAAAGAGTGGCCAGTTTTTTGTTTTGTTTTGTTTTCATCTTTATTGTTCAGATTACTACAAATGTTCCCCTTTTTCCCACCCATAGCTCCCTCCACCCAGTTCCCACCCTACTCCAGACCTCCCCCCCCCATATCTCCCCTCCCACACTGACCTCATCCATTGGTGTAAGCTCTTTGTCCAATCTCTTCCCGCACCCCCATAACCCCTTACCCCTGAGAATTGTCAGTCTGCTCCCTTTCTATGCCCCTGATTCTATTACATTCGCCAGTCTGTTCTGTTCATCAGGTTTTTTATTCATTTTATTTTTAGGTCAACTTATTGATAGATATGTATTTGTTGTCACTTTGCTGTTCATAATTTTTTATCTTTACCTTTTTCTTCTTCTTTTTCTTCTTAGAGAATATCCTTCAGCATATCATATACTGTTTTGGTGGTGATGAACTCCTTTAGTTTTTTCTTGTCTGTGAAGTTCTTTATCTGATCTTCAATTCTAAATGATAGCTTTGCTGGGTAAAGTAATCTTGATTGTAGGTTCTTGCTATTCGTCACTTTATATATTTCTTGCCACTCCCTTCTGGCCTGCATAGACAAGAAAAAGCTAAAGGAGTTCATCAGATAATGTTCCTTGTAGGTAACTAACTATTTTTCTCTTGCTGCTTTTAAGATTCTCTTTGTCTTTTGCCCTTGGCATTTTAATTATGATGTGCCTTGGTGTGGTACTTATTGGATTCCTCTTGTTTGGGGTTCTCTGTGCTTCCTGGACTTATAAATCTATTTCTTTTACCAAGTAGGGGATGTTTCAGTCATTATTTCTTCAAATAGGTTTTCAGTATCTTGCTCTCTCTCTTCCACTGGCACCCCCATAATTCAGATGTTGGTATGCTTGAAGTTGTTCCAGAGGCTCCTTACACTATCTTCATATTTTTGGATTCTTTTTGCTTTTCTGGTTGGTGTTTTTTGCTTCTTCATATTTCAGATCTTTGACTGAATTATTGGGATCCTCTCGTCTACTGTTGAATCTCTGTATATTATTCTTTATTTCAGTCAATGTATGCTTAATTTCTGATTGGTCCTTTTTCCTTGAGGGTCTGACTAAATTTCTCGGTGGTTTCTAGAAGATTTTTGAGTAACTTTATAACCATAGTTTTGAACTCTATATCCAGTATTTTGCTTTCATCCATTTCTTTCATTTGTGACTTGTTTCTTTGTCTCCACATTTTGGCTGCTTCCCTGTATTTGTTTCTGTGTACAGTGGTACCTCGAGATACGAATTTAATTCGTTTCGTAACCTTGAGGCGTGGGAAACTATGAGCCGCTCGAGTTGAGGTAAACTGGTGGGTTGTGTGCAGCCGGCCGATCTGCGCAATTACTCCTATCTCAAATGTTGCTCGTATTTCAAAGCAAAAATCGCTCGCTCAACTGCTCGTATCTCAAAAATCTTGTATGTTAGGGCACTTGTATCTTGAGGTACCACTGCACTAGGTAGCTGCTAAGTCTCCTTGAGTTGATAGAGTGGCCTTGTGTGGTAGGTGTCCTATATGGCCCAGTGGCTCAGCCTCCCCAGTCACCTGAGGTAGACACTCTTGGTACACCCCTTTGTGGGCTGTGTGCACAGTCTTGTTGTAGTTAAGTCTTGATTGCTGTTGGTATCACTGGGAGGAACTTATCTCCAGGCCAATTGGCTGTGATGACCAGTTGTGTCTATACAGGAAGATCTGTTGCACAGGAGAAACCCTTATGGGGCAGGACTTGCTTCAGTGGGGCTTTGGTGCTCACTGAGTCTATCCCTTGAGTGTGTCTCTTACAGATGTAAAGAGTTGTAATCCGTATGATCTCACTCTGACCACTGGGTGCACTGGCTCTTAGATCTCCAAGGAGGTACAAGGTCATCCACTTCTGGGGCCGCCCAGCAGGAGCTACAGAGAGATCTGCAGACTCCTCCTCTTTGTATGGGATTTAGAAGTGCTCAGACAAGGCCCAGCTGTGAAGCAAGGGAAGCTGCTCCTGCCAGGCCTTGGGCCTTCTTTTGAAAGCTCTGGGGCTCTCTGATCCAGTTTGATAGATTTTAGACTGAGAAAAGACAGGCCATTCATATGCAAAAACCGATGCGCACAGCTTGGATGAGCATGTAAATTGGGTGGGGTGCGTTCTCAGGGAATCACCATGGAGGAGCAAACAGCAATGGCTGCCAGTCAGTCCTGCACCAGAGAGGTCCCTGGGTCTCTGCGTCCCGCATCCCCATGCAGGAACAATGATCATTGCAAGCACCTCTGAGAGAAAGCTGCCCTCGAATTCCTGTCCCGATGCCAGGCAGTCCAGTTTCTCCCAGAGTCTTGCCCGGAACTGGAGTTCAGAGTAAGTGGGAGCTTGTATCTCCCTCCTGATTAAAAGAGCAGCACATCCAGGTGCCAGCACTTTCCGCGTCTCTTAGCAGTCTCAATGCGCTTTCTTCACCTCTCTAGTTGTGGAACACTCAGCCAGCTTTCCCATGGTTCCGGGAGGTAGTTGTTCTGCGTTTTCATTGTAATTTTGATGTGGTTGTAAGAGGCAGCGAGTATAGGTGTTTACCTATGCCACCATCTTGGTTTTCCGAGAGTGGCCAGTTTTTAAATGTCAGTAGAGCACACCGAGACATCCAGGTTTCAAAAAAGGGGCCCTCTAGGACAAGGGGCTTCAAGTGCATCCCCAAGGCCTGGCCGGTGGACTTCTGTGCACACGTCTGGTGAAGTCAGTATGGAGCAGTTTGTTTATCAAAGTCACTGTATGCTTAATTTCTAATGGCTGCTTAGCAGTCATGAGCCTACCAGGTCTGTGTCTAACAGGATCACTCCTTTCTTCCCTGCCTTCCATTTATTCATTAATTCCAGGTTTGTGGTATAAAATCCCATCCTTTCTCACATATGCAGGAATGCCTGTATTTCCATTTTCTGGTGGTGGAGTGATACACCAGCTTGTTTAAAACTGCTGTCATGTTAATAAGGAGCAGTTTAAAGGGAGAGGGGCACAACACAGCTGTCAATTTATCCCGTTAGAAGCTAACACCATGTATCCGGACCTAGTCCTGCCCTCCTTCCTGTTAAGAGCCACGAAGGCACAGAGCCACAGCCTGAGAAGCCAGGAGAGAGAGGAAGAGCTCTGTTTACCTAGGCTCATAACCATTTTTATTTTACTGAGCCACTCAGGAACAGACAATAAAAGCTGCAAACAATCTTTTATTGTTCCTAGTACATTGATCTACAAGATAATAAAAAGTGGATCTGAGTCATGGTAAAAGTACCAGAGATCATAATAGTAGATTAGGCGTGGCTAAAGTTGTCACACATCAGATTTATAATGTGTGAAGAGAAACTCAGGATACAGTTGATTTATTATTTTTTTAAATATATTTTATTGATTTTTTACAGAGAGGAAGGGAGAGGGATAGAGAGTTAGAAATATCAATGAGAGAGAAACATCGATTAGCTGCCTCCTGCACACCCTCGACTGGGGATGTGCCCACAATCAAGGTACATGCCCTTGACTGGGACCTTTCAGTCAGCAGGCTGATGCTCTATCCACTGTGCCAAACCAGTTTAGGCTCAGGGTACAGTTTAGATGGGATGTACTGATAGGATTTAAGATGGAAGGATAAGGTTGCTTTTCATTTTTTGAAAGGGAATAAATTCTACTCTTAGTCCAAATAGTTTCATCAATTTCAAGACCACTAGGCAGGCACAGACAACCTCTTTTATACCATGTCTTGGTCAGCATCTCCTTAAATGCTGGGGCGACCCTGAGTGTTCCGCTTTATTGCACTCTGAAAAAGTACTCGGCTGGGGCCCATCAGAAAACTGCTGTGTTCTATCAAGTTCAGTGCATTTGGTACCAGCTTCTGAATCTGGCTGTTAAAAATCTGGCCTTCTGCAACCTCATTCACTGCTGAAAATTCAAAAGGGCTCAGAAAATAGCACCTTTCCCACTGAGTTCTGCACCAATTGAAAAATAGGACAAAGAATAAGGAGAAAATAGTTGAAAATATCTTTGTCAATACTTATAAAACTTATATTGGAGAATATGGATTTTATTTGTAGGCAGGTGGGTTTCCCTTTTTTAAAAAATATTTTTTTTATTGATTTCAGAGAGGAAGGGAGAGGGAGAGAGAGATAGAAACATCAGTGATGTGAGAGAATCATCAACTAACTGCCTCCTGCACACACCCACTGGGGATGGAGCCCACAAGCCAGGCATGTGCCCCTAATCAGAATCGAACTTGGGACCCTTCAGTCTGCAGGCCAGTGCTCTATCTACTGAGCCAAACCATCCAGGGCTCCCTTTTTATTTTTAATTAAAAATTATGATGTTTTATTCAAGGGTCTTAGGATTTGCAAGATGAAAACACAACATGTTCCAAAGAAGAAAGAAAAGTTGAGAGTTTTAAAAAGCACACATTTGAGAAAAGTCAGTCCTGCATTCTTAGCCCCGGATTAGTTATCTTAAGAGACACATGCATCTCCGGCACACGAACATTCTTTATAAAATTTTACACAGATTTATCTATGGAATTTAGGTAAACCCAGGAAACTGATGGTTCCCTACTTTTGACCCCTGGAATTAAAGAAATGTACCCACCCAGTCATGTACAGCTCTGGCCAAGCCTCTTACTACCACCACACCGGGAGCAGAGCTGCCTGTGCTCTCTGAGCAGGCTCATTGCCTGGAGTGGGGGTCGGGAGGGAAGGGTGAGGATCACACTGGTGGAGGCCCTATGGAGGAAATGCGTGAGTGGGAAGAAATGTGTTTCATTCTGCCTAGTTCATGCCCAGTTAACTGTGTTTAGAAGTCTGCTTGAGTTATCCAAGCTGGCAGTCAGCTCCAGATGCCCCAGAAGGACTTATAAGAACGGGATTGATTTTTTTGAGACCAGAATTCTCCCAGGTGCGACTGCCTGTCACTAGCCTGACTCAGACTTGTCATTTGGTCATCCTTACCAATCATTGAGATCAGCTAGCGAAAGGAGTAAGAGGGAAACTTCTGCCTCAGGTCACAGTCTCCGTTTTCTAAGATGACACAAGTGATACTTGAATATGTGTCGGCTGGAAAATATAACCATGTAGTAGTAAAAGGAGCAAACCAAATTGCTTCCCTTCCTCACACTCACCCCATCTCACCTTCCTCCCTCGGTAACCTGTTGACTACGTTTCATATGCATCCTTCCAGACCTTTAGAAATTATATATAATTAAGGTTTTATTGCACACAGTGTTCTGCAGCTGCCTCTTAACAGTGCCTTTTAAATTTTCCATATCCTCTTGCATGTTTGTATTTCCCTTGCATCCTAGAGTTTTAATTGGGAACAGTACAGCACATTTAACCATTACTCTAGCAGACGGTTAGGCCACTTCTTAATTGTTTACTGTTTCTAGTCTTACAGCATGCATCTTTGTATGCTGCAAAAAGCATCTGAGAGCATCTTGCTCTGTCTTTCTCTTATTAGCCCCCAATTTGCACTGGGCAAGCATGAATGCAGAAACAGTCTGAAGGTGAAAATCTGAGTGTAGTACCCCAGGTGAATCCCAAGTCCCACTGAATGGCACCTCTGTGGATTCATTGGATGGGAGAGTTTCCATTTTAATGCATCCAGGGAAAAGGGCCCATTTGGGAATTAACTCTTCCTTTCTTCAACAACTCCAGGTAGACCTCATTGGAAATACAAGTTAAAATACTTCCAGGTGTGATAGCATTAAAGCCATTAAAGGCCCAATGCATGTGAATCTTAGAAGGGATCTGCCTCCGCAATCAGCCACCTTTGTTGCGATAAACCCAGCAGGGCCTGGAGGAGGTGGGGGCGGCCCTTTTCCAGGACAGCCTGGTGCAGTTATTCAAGATTCTTCCTGAAGCTTCCATTGTGGGGACCAGGACTTTGGCTTGAAGGCCAACATCTTCAGTCCTTGGATTCTCCCTTATGTGGCTTTCTTAAGTCTTAGCAAGGTGCCTGCCCTCTGCCCCATCACCACTGCATTTCGAGGCAGTCTTTCTGGGCCCGAGCTCTGTATGTCAATGAAGGGTGGCACAGCTGGCTCCCTGTCCCTGCTACATCTCATATACCACGCTGTCCCGTACCTGTACTGACCTTGGTGACCTGAGGACTTGGACACCTTTGATCTCAACCAGTTGGTAGGGTGTAATTGGCCATTAGCTCAGCCCTTTCCCCGATCTCCAAGCCCAGACTCCATGACTTCTCCCCGTGAATGTCTGACAGGCACGTCACATTGTCTCTGTCTAAATCCGAGCTCATCTCTTTCTTCAAACAAGTGGTCTCTCCCCACTGTGTTTCCTGCTACTGAATGATACTCTGGCAACCCCTGGGAATTATTCAAGGTCCTTCCCATCAAGTCCAAAATGCTCAGCATGGAGTCCGTGGCTTCCCTGATCTGATGCCCATGTGGCACTCTGGGCTCAGCTCAGGTCCAGAAACCCCATGAGCCCCAGCACCCCAGCTCCAGCACTTCCCCGTGTGTGGGTGTTGCTGCTGCTTGCTCTGTCTTTCTCTTATTAGCCCCCTATTTGCACCTTGCCCGCAGGTCCCTGAAGCAGATGCCCTTGATGACCTTGGGAGCCCGAGAGGCTCTTGTTCGAGAAGCTTCTGTGGAGCTTGGGAGCTCATTCGGAAGCTCACCCACTTTCCACCTACTTAGCTCCATTTCCAAATCTCATTCGCAGTTTTCCGTGTCAGCCGCCCCCTCCTGCGTGCACAACCCTGCATTTCATGTTGTGCGAGTCCCTCTTCTCATTACAGTGTTGGCCATAGCAACCTCCCTTGCCCACGGGGTGGGATGCTCCTCTGCTTCTCCACTTCCTTCCCGTTGCTCTTCAGTCCCGATCTGATCCGGTGGCTAAGGCACATTTCCTCATGTGTCCCACTGTGATCTTTAACCTCCCCTAAGTAAACATTTCTCTCAAGGGTGCTTGCCAGATGACCCGACATTGCTGTTCCCCTGCTGTCTTTTAATTTTAAAAAAAGGGTTAAAAAATATAAAACATATATAATCATGAGCCATTTCAAAGCAGGGTGTGGTGACTCCAGGTGGGAACCTGCCTGCTCTGTATAGTGGTACCTCGAGATATGAGTTTAATTCGTTCCGTAACCTTGAGGCGTGGGAAACTATGAGACGCTCGAGTCGCGGTAAACTGGTGGGTCGTGTGCAGCCGCCTGATCCTCGTGATTACTCCTATCTCAAATGTTGCTTGTATTTCAAAGCAAAAATCGCTCGCTCGATGGCTCGTATCTCAAAAATCTCGTATGTTAGGGCACTCATATCTCGAGATACCACTGTAAATCCTTTAGCAAAGCACCAGATAAACAGTGGAGAAACCAGTCCAGGATTCTGAGTGCCCACTTCAGAAGTCAGTCTCTGTTCATTCACTCATACAGCACATGTCGGTGAGTGCCTCTATTTGTCCAAGCACTGTTCCAGGTGCTGGGGACACGAGGGTGCTGAACCTCTAACCGCTGTGGAACCAACATCTGCTGAAAGAGAAAGACCCGGAAGTAATTGCAAGATAATCACAAATCAACATGAGAAGCGTGGTGACCACGATTTGACATCAGGGGCCCACAGACAGCTGAGATTTCTTCTCTTTGCCTCTACTTCATGTGGTTTTTTTTTTCTGGAGTTCTTTAAAACCTATTGCGAACATACCATTTCACCTGCAGAGAAGTCAGTATCGATTATAACCACAATGTCTAAGACAAGAAGCACCAGTCCCCTAGCATTATGTAATACCAGTGCAGTCTGTGTTCCATTTTCTCAAAATATCATTTTACATTTGGTTTGAGTCGGTTCATACAAGTGCCACCCAAAGCATTGGGTTATTTCTATTTTAGTATATGTTTAATATAGCATTGCTTGTAATGGCCAAAGGATGGGGGAGGGAGGCATGCAATGTGAATACCCATAAAGTGGACAATGATTTGGATTACAGAGGAGTGGAATGGGAGGGGATCATTTATCTTTTTCTACAAACACCTCTATATTTCTATAAACACTTGTATAGTGCTTGACTTGGTATGAAGTGTTCTTTTTATACTCAAAGATAAAATTTTAATAAAGGAAAAAAACAAGGTAATTAAATGGTTTTTATGGCTTTATCCTCTCTTCTGTCTTTGACCTGGCAGCTTTAGTACCTCTGGGAGTTTGGTCAGGAGAACCCACCTGGTATTTTTATAGATTGTTCCTGGGAGTGGAGTAGCCCCAAACCAAGGGGTGGATGGCTTGGGAAATGCATTAGTAGTGTATTGATTAACTTGAACTTGGGCTAATTTTTAAACATATGATTATGGTTGCAGAATTCTGGTAGACCAGAAACTTAGCAGATCTGTAGGTTTTGTGCTGTTACAGTAATTTAGGGTCAATGTGCCACCATCAATGTGTAACACGGTCTGTTCTTTTCTGTTTCCTCTCCCCTCCGCCCTCACCCTCACAGGCTTCAACCATGTTAAGAGCCTCCGTGGCACCCATGTGAGTAACTGCTCTTAGAAATTGTTACTGTGGAACAGCTGTGCGTAAACTGGAATTGAAAGTAATTTTAATAAATGCTCATTTGAAAAGCTGAGCTCCATGTGGATAGTAAAGGAAATACCAGTAATTATAAGTAAGAGTGTTAAGCCTGAAGTGTCTTTTAATCTTAATTGTATTTATTTTGGTGAGGTAATCTCAAATAGAAAAGCTTGTTGAATAGTTTCTATAATATTCTCTAGAAATCGATTTAATGTACTGTCACCAGGCAGTGAACAGAGAGTTACAGTGCCTAAATTTTGTGTTCTCTGTCGAGGGGCCACAAGATGGCATTGTGTGAGCCTGAGCATTTCTATCCCCATCTATTGTGTTGTCACTGTGGGGGTGCCTGACGCACGGGAACTTCACCAGGCATGTGTTTTGAACATCCCCTTTGCCCTCTTCTTGCCCTTTGAACTTGTGTTGCTGAGTAGGAAATTGAAGGATGTCCCACTGCTGCCCTCCTTGGATTATGAGAAACTGAAGAGGGATTTAATTTTGGGGAGCGACCGCTTGAAAGCTTTCTTGCTGCAGGCTCTGCGCTGGGTACGTACTTTCCCGCAAAGCTGAGAAAAAGACTGTGCTGGTTTATTGGGCTGCTACCTTGCTCTCATCTTTTAACCCATCTACTAAAGATCTTCCTTCCTACTACCCGCTGACACCTGAGCTAAAGTGAAGTCAGTTCCTGGAACAGCCGGGCCTCTCTTTAAAAATGCCTACCTTGGCCTCACTGTGGCCACTGCCTTCCTGAGGCCATTTCACACAAGCAGTTTCTAGAACCAGGGGACTTCCTGTCACCCAGCCCTTTCCTGGTCGAGTCACACTGACAGCTGGTGTCAGTGTGTCCGAGCACCTCCCGGTTCTCACAAAGCCCCCAGTGTTCACCGGCCATGTGAGCAGGCCTCAGGGTGAAAACTACCACCATTCCTGTAAGGGAGAATAGAGTCTAACTTGTTGCTTCTCTCCCCGCTCTTATTGTCGATCATGGGTAAGTCAGTGGTCCTCAAGCTCCTTGCTCTCAGACCCTTTTACTCTCTCAGAAATTACTCAGGAGCCCAAAGAGCTTTAGTTTATATGAATGTTATTTACCAATATTTATAGTGTTAGAAATTAAAACTGAGAAACTATAAAATGTATACTTGTCAATTCATTTAAGATGAACAATGATAAACCCAGGATATAGCAACCTATTTAAAAAATATATGTCTTCCAAAGCAAAAAAAATTAGAAGAGCAGCATTGTTTTATGTTTTTGCGGATTTCTTTTATGTCTAGCTTCATGGAGGACAGCTGGATTCTCATATTTGCCTCTGCATTTGATTTATCACAGTAACACTTCACATAGCCTCTGAGAGATTGTGGATGAAAACAATATTATGCTTAGTAGTAGTATGAAAACAGTGGTGACCATGTAGACTCCCCAAAAGGGCTTCAGAACCCTGGGTTCCCCAGATTACACTTTGAGAACTGTAGGTCTAAGCTAACACTGGTTAGCTGCTGAACTGGACGATGCATTCTAAATCACCCTGGAATAATGTCTAACTCCTTCACGGACCTTCGAATTTCAGGGTGCCTTGGCATCAGTGTGCCTTTGAGCAATTTCCCCATCTGGATAGAAAAAGGTCTCCTCTCTTGCACTTCTGAGGCCTACGTGCTTCCTGCGACGAGGTCTGGAGGGCTCCGAGGAGGCACCAGGAGCAGCAGGAAGAGTCCTGTGTCAGTCACTATGTCTGCTCCTCTGCTGTGTTGTTGTGTGGCGGCAGGATTCATCTCTGGTGGCCATCCCTGCCCCGATGTTTGCCTCTCCGCTCAGGCGAGCAAACTCATCTTGTCTTTGGCTCTTCCGATCAGTCGGTGCTCCTGAGCCTCTTGGTGAGACAGGATGTCCCAGAAAAAATAAACAGGTGTCTTACAGTTTTGTCTGTGCCCCCTCCAGCATCTCCACTCCAGCCCCGTTCCCCTCACCCCACCCAGTGCCCCAGGCCTGACCTCAGTGAACTGGACAGCAGGGTGGCACCCACAGATAGGGCACGCCTGGCACACCTCCTTTAATCTAATCCTTTCCCCCAGTTGGGCCTCCCTCCTTGGCTATGTTGGCCCAGTCTGTCAGCGACACCAGCCTCCGCCTTTCAGTTCTGGGGGCTCTGCGGCTCTTTTTGACCTCCCCACCCTCACCCCTTGTCCTTTACATGGCAGCTTGTCCTGGGCCAGAGCAGGGCCTGCAGTCTCAGAGATCTTCATCTCGTAAGATTTTCCTGCTCGCGTTGATCATGTGGTTTTCTTATATCCTAAACTCATGCCGGTCCACAAGCACACACCATTTCTCATGCTCCTCATGCTCCATTTTCCTGCTAGCCCTACGGGCAGTAAGGAAATTCTAACTTAAAACAGCACGACTTAGGCTTTTCAGAATTTACAAAATTCTACCCAGCCACCCCTACACACACACACACACACACACACACACACACACACACGGAGTATTGCTGTGTCAATCCTAATAAGATAAAATCTATTTTGTTGGCATGGCGTTCATTTTGAGCCCTCTACAAGTTCCCCTGTTCCCACCCCTGTACTTCCCCACCGCCCTGAGCTGGCCCACACTCTCCCCACCACACTCACATCCCCTGTGCTGGCTGGCAGTCTGCTCACCCTTCAGAGGCCAACTCTTGAGCCCCTTCCTGCAAAAAAACAACAACAAAAACGTCTTCTCCAAGCATTGGAGAGTGCTCCCTTATCTGTACATGCATAATCCAGACATTTTTCCTCTTCCCTGAAAATGTCATCTGTATAGGTTAACTCCTGCATCTCCCATATCATCCACTTAAAAGTACAGCATAATTTATTATTAGTGGATAGGTTGGCTTACCTCGCTCCGCAGAATGTTACTTACTCTGTTTAGTTAAATGTGGAGTTACTGGGACTGCCGTTTAAAATAATACCCACTCTGTGGACATTTTCCTCCACAGTCAGACTTGTTACTTTTCCTTCTTTTTGTTCAGCGCTTGACCACATCCCATCCCGGAGAGCAGAGGGAGACCGTGCTGCAAGCCTACATCAGCAACGACCTCTTGGACTGCCATGGCCACAGCCAGGTGGGTGAGCGGTGGGCCGCGGCCCAGCAGGCCTTCATTCCTCAGGAATGGTCCTAGCAGTTGGGGAGATGTCCATTTCTGCGTGTTTCAACCTGGTGACTGGATGTCAGCCTGAGCTCCTTAGCCTTGCTCTTCACCCTGGATGTCAGCCCATTCTTCACGTCTGATAAAGAGTCCTACCAAGTTAGAACTGCTGGATTCAACTCTGGAGCTCTGTTCTGCCATTTTTCCTCTTCTCAAATTCCCAAGTCTTTTCCTCACCCTAGTTTATCTTGGCCCTGAAAACTCAGCATGACTTATGATCAGCAAGGTAGGTAAGCAAATTCAGCGTTTCTTCTTTCTTTCTTTTTTTATTTTGGAGGATATGTTTTTATTGATTTTTACAGAGAGAGAGGAAGGCTGAGGAAGAGAGAGAAACATGGATCGGTTGCCTTTCGTATTTTCCCCAACCAGGGATCGAACCTGCTATCTAGGTATGTGCCCTGACCGGGAATCAAACTCACAACCATTTGGTGTATGGGATAATGCTCCAACTAAGTGAGCCACCGGCCAGGGTGCAAATTCGGCGTTTTTTCACCTGGACCTGCCTTAAAATGTGTCCAACACCGTTTTTGTTTACAGCTCTGGGCCAGCTTGTTCTAGTGGGAAAATGTAGGATTTGGAGTGAGATGAACTAGTTCCAGACCTCTGCCCTACCCCCTATGACATACCTTCATGAGGTGTACTTGGGTTCATGGGGGCACTTGCGAGCCCTTTCGGTCTGACAGCTTTAGTTCTGGGAACTTTCCTGAGTTATTTTGTAGGTGAGTCCCTCAGTTTTCTCTGTCTCTCTCTGAGTATCGGACCTCCTCTTGACCTGATTCTCTCATTTTCTTATCTTCTGTCTCATGTTTTCCTTTTTTTTTTTTTTTTACTCCACTTTCTGGGAGATTTTTTCATCTTTATTTTCCAACCACTGTGTTGAGTTTTTCACTTTCTTTTTTATAGCATTCTGTTGTTTTGTAGATAAGATTAACTTCTGATTAATCTTTAAGTATTATTAGTGAGATCTTTTTGTTTATATTTAGTTTTCTTCTCCCTGTCTAGTCTCATTTCTTTTAAGTTTGCTCCACTAACCCCTCCCCCTGTTTATTTGGCCCTGTTTTTCATGTTAGAAACTTGGACTTCTGGTAGACCTTGGTTATCTCCTAATGTTTTGAGTGGAGGACTGAAAAGCCTATTGGAAATTCTGAGTATGAGGGTAGGGACTATAGACAGAGACCCCCACTGGGTGAACCAGGTGGGTCATGTGTCAGGGGCTGCTGATTTCAGGACCTGTAGTTCTTTCTCTTGGGCCAGGCATTTTCCTCCAAGAAGAGTTTTCTGATCTTCCTCCTGAAGGGTAAGGGTCTGGTTGCCACTCCTCTGGGAACCAGGTAGGGGGAGAGGACTGGAAGTGGCTCTTTAGACCCCCCATTTTGGTGTAGAAGCCCTGTTCATCTGGGCCTGGTGTCCCCATCCAGAGACCCTGCTTACCATAACAAGAGAGCACCCAACCTCTAGTGAGAGGAGAACAGTAGTGGAGGAGCAGCATGAGCTGCTTGTTTAACAGCTTTCATTCATTCATAATTATTTTTCTCACGTCTTGAGCCTTTGAGGATTAAGTGATATAAGTGGAGTTACCTCCTTATTGCCCACATGGCATTCTTGAGTCTGCTACGTCTTTCCATCTGTATTCCCTCTTCCAAAATTGTATTGTTATAATTTCTTTTGCTGTTCTCTCTGATCTTGAGAATTTGTGTCATTCTTTAAAATTCATTTACTGTAGTTTTACTGTGGTTTCAGGGAGCCAACTTAGAAGTGTTTGTTTGATCTGTCATCCTAACCTGGAAAAACTTCAAAATAAGGGAAAACCGTATTGCTGCCTTTATAGCAATCATTTTTTAAATAAGTTTTTTTTCATTTTTCAATTACAGTTGACATAAGGTATTATATTAGTTTCAGGTGTACAACATAGTGATTAGACATTTATATAACTTTGGAAGTGATCACCCTGATAAGTTGAGTACCCATCATATAATTCTTTTAATTTAAAAGTTTAAATGACTGATATTCATCAAATCTCAGGAAAAATCAGTTGGCCATCAAGATTTCTAGATGAACTGTTTAGCTTTAGTCTGTATATCTCACTTTTAATAAATTTGTGCAGAGGAAGACAATAGCGGCCCCACTGAGGAGCCACATTTGTCTCTCCTGGTCTTTGACTCCTTTGTCCCTGCCTCTCTGCTGCCCCGCAGAGGAGCGTGCTGCAGCTGCTGCACGGGAGGAGCGACGTGGTGCGCCAGTACATGGCCAGGCTCATCAACGCCATCGCGTCCCTGGCAGAAGGTGAGACGCCAGCTTTTCTTCAAAGAGGAGAGCTAGGCCTTATTGATGCATTCTTTTCCCTCTAAAAATGGACTTTTTTAGAGATGGTGTATGTTTCCTCAATTTAGGCCTGTTTAATGCATCTAAGGTTTTTTGTGAAAATTGGATGCTGTACTTTATGCCAGAGCAAATTTTGACGGTTTTGCAGTTTCTTTTGTAAGCCTTCTGGCCTTACTTTATAAGCTTTCTGGTTTTATAACTGAACTTTTTGGATTGCCTTCAGCTATATAATAGATAATACATTTTCTATAATTTTCTGTGTCAGTACATTAAGGCTGGTGACACAATTAAAGCTGATCCCAATAATTGCATCGAAAAGACTAGAAGATTTAAAAGCTCCAAAGATAACATGCCAGTGTGACTGAATTCAAATGATTTTACAAAGTGTCGTTATCTTCCAAGTTTAATTTGAGCTCTTTTTAGAGTGAATAAAGGGAGTTTCATATGATTATATGATATTCCAAAAATGTGCCCCTTCATTTATTTGTACAATTTTCATCTGTTTAGTAAACAGTTATCATAAGCCAGGGTATGTGCCAGGGACCATTTATTATATAATACTGTTGAAATTTATGTCCAAAATTAGCATTTGTATCAAGCCACAAGCCCACAACAGGCTAGTGATAATTCCAGAAAGCACTGCTAATGGATTCATGACCCACAGGTTTCCCTCTCCATTCTTCTCCTTGATCTGATTTTCAGGTTCAAGAATTCAGGTGAATACGAAACAATGCTCCCCATAAGATCACAGTGATAAATTAGGTTTAGATTACAAGAAGGGGTTTTCTATTACTTGGTAGTTGATTGACTAAAACCAATTTTGCAGAAGAAATATGTGTTAACTAGAGGCCCAATGCACAAAATTCGTGCAAGAGTAGGCCTTCCTTCCCCCAGTGGCTGGCACCAGCTTCCCTTTGGCACCCAGGACCCGCAGCCCCAGCTTTGTCCAGAAGGTCGTCTGGCCTAATTAGCATGTTACACTTTTTATTTCTATAGACACGTTTTTTAGAATCTAAAAATACACAAGCTCTGCATGTGCTAAATGCAAAGGTTTCACAGGAAGTGGTTTTGGAGCAATCTTTCCTCTCTTACTTGTTCATCTCTGGTTGTGTTACCAGGTCGCCTCTACCTTGCCCAGAGCACGAAGGTGCTGCGGATGCTGGAGGAGAGGCTGAAGGAGGAAGACAAGGACGTCGTCACCCGGGAGAATGTGCTCGGGGCCTTGCAGAAGTTCAGCCTCAGGTGCTGACTGCGCAGCAGGTCACAGCAGCTCCTGCAAAATCAAAGTGGGGTTTTCAGAAGCCGCTGTTTTGTGTTTATTTAGCCCGATGACACCCCAAAAGGCAGATGACATTTTTCAGCTAACACCTAGGGCAGGTTTGGCGACTTTCTAAAATAGAGCTAGAAAGCTCACCTCGAATATGATGGAGGAAGATGATTTAAAAGAACTATTGTAGCCTCCTAGTGAGCATAATTGTGTCTCAGCCTCACAGAGCCTCAGCCTTCCGATGGTGACAGTCCCATGTCCCACGATGAACAGTCCCAGCAGGTAGGTGAGGCAGCTCCAGGACCCTGTCTACGTGTCCCAGAAATACATCCTGGAGTCTCAGCTCTGACCCCATTGTAACTTGAAACTGCTCCGCATTAGAAATTTAAAGTCAGGCTAAAACCGGTTTGGCTCAGTGGACAGAGTGTCGGCTTGCAGACTAGAAGGTCCCAGGTTCGATTCCGGTCAAGGGCAACTACCTTGGTTGCAGGCACATCCCCAGTGGGAGGTGTGCAAGAGGCAGCTGATCGATGTTTCTCTCTCATTGATGTTTCTAACTCTATCCCTCTCCTCTCCTCTCTGTAAAAAATCAATAAAATATATTTTTTTAAAAAAGAAAAAAAAGAAATTTAAAGTCAGACACCCCTTCTTTAGCTAAGTCTGATGTCCTCACAGAGCTTGCTTTTTTAATCCCTAGTTTTATTGAGGTATGTTTTACACTCCACCAAATTCACCCATTTTAAGTGTACAGTCCAGTGATTTTTAGTATATTACAGAATTGTACAGACGTCACCAAGGTCTAATTTTAGAGCTTCCCATCACCACAGAAGGCGCTTCATGCCTGTTTTCAGTCACTCCTCAGTCCGACCCTGAGCCCAGGTGCCCACGACTCTACGTCCCGTAGACCTCCCTGTCCTGGACGTTTTATTAACTGGAATCAGATAAGATGGCTCCTTTGTGACTGGCTTCTTCCACTTAGCACAGTGTTTTTGAGGTTCATCCAGGTTGTATAGCATGTGTCGGTGCTTTGTTCCTTTGTATTGCTAAATGGCATTCTATTATAAGGGGAGACCACATTCCTCAGTTAGTGGATATTTGGGTTCTTTCCACTTTTGGCTATTATGCATGATGCCCCTGTGAACTTTGCATACAGGTCTTTTTATATTTGTTTGGTTTTTTTAAAATTGATTTCAGAGAGGAAGGGAGAGAGGGAGAGAGAGAGAGAGAGAAAGAGAGAGAGAGAGAGAGAGAGAGAGGGAGAAACATCAGTGATGAGGGAGAATCATTGATCAGCTGCCTCCTGCACGCCCCCTATTGGGGATTGAGCCCACAACCTGGGCATGTGCCCTTGACAGGAATCAAACTCAGGACCCTTCAGTCCATAGGCCAACACTCTATCCACTGAGCAAACCAGCTAGAGCACATACGGGTCTTTGTGTGGCCATGCTTTCATTTCTCCTGGGTAGGTATCTAGGAGTGGAATTGCTGGATCCTAAGCTGATTCTTCCAGCATCCATAGTCCCTCATGATCACCTTGCTTTCTCTTTGACTTTATTAAAAATTCTAGTACTTTCAATCCTCAACTTTTCCTGACAGCACTCTTTTGAACATACTTCCTTCCCATCACTGTGGGTGACCTGCCAGTCTGCCAAGTGACAATCTGCATGTGTGTATGCTTTGTGGGAAAAAGTGGCACGTAGTCAGCTCTTGCTTTTTGCCAGGTTCCTGCCAATGAAAATTTCTTATCCTAACTCTATGAATTGAAAAGAACTGTGAATAATCTCCAGAGTTATTACTTCCTCAAATCACATAAACACTTCATTTCTGTTTGTTTAAAAAGATAATAGCTGACTGGAAAATTTTTAGAAATTCAATAGCTTAGTTAAATAACAGCTAA
Source organism: Lasiurus cinereus (assembly GCA_011751065.1). NCBI lineage: Eukaryota > Metazoa > Chordata > Mammalia > Chiroptera > Vespertilionidae > Lasiurus > Lasiurus cinereus. Next base: position 134,693 of record JAAGEH010000079.1, on the reverse strand, counting down.
GATAAGGTGAAGAAATACTTCCGCCTGGCAATGCAAATATTTACTGCCAATTTTTCCTTTTCCTCCAAACAGTCATTTGAGCTTTTTTTGTTCTGGAAACGTGCTAATGTTTTCCAGGATCTCTACAATACGAAGGTAGAAAGTAGATAGGCTTACCAGGAGTGTGCGTCCTCACTGTATGCTACTAAAGGTCACCGGTGGGTGCAGAGACCAGCACGAGCAGGTGCCGTCCACTGGCAGTCTCACCATGACCTGTCCCTGAGGAGGTGCACGGTGTTGCTTTGATTTTCAGAGAATTCAGGTGACTTCTCATGGTGATGTCAGGCTCCGAGTTATCAGTTCTTAAGGCCTGTGTGCTGACAGGCACCATGGCACATTCTGACAAGGCACTGCATTTTGTAAGCTGTGACACCTAGGCTTTGGGGGGAATATAGTTTTGTGTAAATTGATTATCCAGGTCACTAAGTCGTCCTTCCTCTGTAGAGATCTGAATCAAAATGGCTTTGAGCTGGTATTTTGCTTCTCTGTTATGTTTTCATTATTTTTTCACAGAGCAAAATGCCTAAGCTAGATGACAATAGACTAGAGTTCAGTAAATGTTTATTTCTCAGTGAACTATTTCTATGGCTCTGCTTCCTGGGTTAAGTAAACCAAAGCTATCAATAAATATTTTAAATATTGGAAAGGAAACGTTCAAAGTAGGAGGCCTCCTTACTGCTTTATCTTTCTTTAAACTCTTAATCATACCCATGAAAGGTAAAGAACTTGTTTCAGTTGTATGGGTCTGACAGGGAAATAACCCTCCGCATCAGTATCTCGTGCACTCAGTCTTCTCTGACATGCCTTGCTGTTGCTGTGTCCTCCTATATGAAGTCAGCAGGAATTGACCTGTGGGCCGTTTCCTCCCAGGCGCCCGCTGCAGACAGCCATGATTCAGGATGGCCTCATCTTCTGGCTGATCGACATTCTGAAGGAGCCCGATTGCCTGTCCGACTACACGCTGGAGTACTCGGTGGCCCTGCTCATGAACCTCTGCCTCCGGAGCGCAGGTCTCACAGCCTCCCGGCCTGGGCCCCGGCTCCAGGCTCCAGTGTGCGGGAGGGGTGGGGTCCTGACCCTCGAATCTGATGACCCATGAGCCTGGCATGGCTTCCTCTAGTCTCGTAGAAAACCGGAGACAGGAAGAGGGAAAGCATTTCCAGCTGGTATCAAGCTATGAATCCCTGAAGCCAAAATACCAGTCTGGCCTTGGAAAGAATGTTTTATAGATAGATATGTAAATTTCCATATATATAACCACCTATATGCAATATATGTATGTAGTATCTGCATTGAGAGGGAATTAAATTAGCTCATGTTTTTCTTCATCTTCATTGCATGACTCAAAGATAGGAGGTTAAGAATTAGAATACCTTCTGTCTGAAGGCAGAGAAGTATGTTCCTAAGATTGTACAGGATTAAATTGGTGGCTGAGCCTGCTGCCTGCCCTTAATCACAAGTCATTCACATACTTGATCAATAAAGGTAATGATGTCAGCTTTTCTATAGGCTCCATCCCACTTGTGAAAGAAGCTTCCTGTAGTGAAAGAAGCTTCCTTAGAAGAGGTGCCAAGGCCAGCCTGTGGCTGAGCTCAGCTGAGTGGCCCAGTGTTGGCAGGTTGCGTGGATACATGGCTCAGGGTTGTTTGTTAGCAGCTCCTTCACCCTCAGATGCTTTGTAATCTGAAGCACGGTGTTGCTAACTGAGTAAATGACTACTTCAGTCTTCTGTTTTAAAACTAGCCTGTGCACAAAGTCATTACTTTAAACCATTACTAGTTTATAGTCAGCTTTTCTTATTATCATTGGTTTATTTGCAGTGAGTGTTTTTGATGACCTGTGTGATTTTGATGATGATGGTCTGTGTGAAGCAGAATTTCACTGTGATAAAGAGCTTGTGCTCTACCTGAAGGAAACTAACCCCCTTTATTGAGCACAGGAGTTGCCAGGCTATTCCTATACTTCGTTCCATGTCACCCTTTGAGGTAGATATTAATGGTCTATGGATCCCACAGGAAGAAACTGGGGCCCAAGTTGGTTAAGCGACTCACCCAAGTTCACACAGCTCATAAGCAGAGGAGCCGAGATTTATTTTCAAGTCTGACTAACCTGGAACTGTGCTTCTGAGTTTAGACACATCATGTTTGTTTTGTTTTATTTTGTTTTCTTAAGGAAAGAACATGTGTGCCTCAGTGGCAGGCCTCGTGCTGAAAGTTCTTTCGGATCTACTGGGCCATGAAAACCACGAGGTACTCAGTCACGAGAGCTTGGGGAGGGCTGGCCGAGGACAGCTACCACACTCTCCCTCTGCGAGTATTTGTATAAGCTACTTCAGAGCTTTCATAATTTCTGAATTCTAGACTCAGGAGCAGGAAGTCTTCCAGCACACCTCCCTTATTGGCATACCACCAGCACCAGCCTGTGCTGGCTGCCTCCCTAAGAGTCATTTTTCACCTTGTCTTCCATGGTGCGTCATTCCCCCCATGTTGATATTCCTCTGTTGTGATTAACATGTGTCTGCGGATATGTAGGTAGTCTGAAAATGCATTGATATTATGTGTATTTGTTTTATATAAATAGTGTTGCGGTCTAGATCTCATTACTTTTCTTACATATTCCCTATGTTTTTGGGAACTCTCTCTGTTGCTCTGTACACATCTCTAATGAACAGCTCTCACTACTGCAATATGGGCTTCCATTCACAGCCCTCCCGCTTTCCCTGCCCACTCCCTAGGGCTGCCTGCTGCCCAGGGCTGCCCGCTTTGGTTGCCTCCAACCCGCTGCCACCTGTGAAGTGCACCTCTGTGAATAAAATGGGAGAAACAAGTATAAATCTCAACTACACTGGCTCCAGTCCAGTGGTGGAGGATGTGGCGGGCGGAGCAGAGCCTCCACTGGGAGCTCAGGAAATGCTCCCTCTGAATGTCTGAGCTGGTGTGAGAGGAGTCCTAGCTGAAGAGTGGGGAGTATACCCAGTAAAGTGAGCTGTCAGAACCAGGGCTCAGGCACAAGGCATGTCTCAGCATGGTGCAGGCGTCCTCTACACAGTGTGGATTCTTGCAGTGTACACTTCATGGCGGCAGGGAGGGAGTGATGGAGGCCAAACCCCATAGGGCTCTGGGTGCCGCACTAAGGAGGTGAGACAGCCGATGACCCAGGTAGACTGTGGCCGCTGGCCAAAGTAGGGAGAGCGGGGATTTGGGCAGTGATGTGACAGTTGGATTAAAGGGTACGAACCAAAGGTAGAGACTCATTTGGAGTTTGATGTAGCCTAGCTCATGGACATGTTGTCTGAACAAGGACAGTAGCATGCGGATGGGAAAGGGGTTCCTATCAAAGACAGTATGGGGACTCCACAAAGGAGAGTAAAAAGAGAGAGGAGTTGGTGATGACTCCTGAGTTGCCAGCCTGGATGACCGATGAGTGGTTCTGAACTCTTTGATACAGCTGTCACTGGGACATACAAACGGAGAACGTCTGTTATTTGGAGACACTCACCGTCCTCATCAGCCAGAGTGTCTCAAGTGTGCTGTTTGATAATTGCGTTGTATAGTATGTGAGAACTTGCAAATGACTGTTTTTTTCCTCCCCATAAAGATACAGCCGTATGTGAATGGAGCGCTGTACAGCATCCTCTCTATCCCATCCGTTCGTGAGGAAGCAAGAGCGATGGTAAGGAACACTCTGAGATATATGTCCGCTTCTGTCAGTGCCACTGTCGCTGGGAAAGCATTTTCCTGGGACACCCTATATTTGCAGTTTTTTGATGAGAGTCTGTAGCTTTTATCAGACTCTCAAGGGATCCCTTCAATGATTAAGAACTACAATGTTAGAAAATTTCCAGCAGGTTTATTTTTGGAAAGTTGTTGACATTCTTTTTTTTAATTTAAATGACTCGTGTAAATTTGGGGTTTGGGAGATGTGTATGGATTTCGTAGCAGCAGAAGCTTAGCAGGGAAATGGTGGGATGGAGAAACCATCACTCAGATTCACCTGCAGGACTCATGGAGGAGTCATGGCAACCTGAGAATTGGTACAATCAAAACTCTGAATCCGCAGCAACCTAATGGGACAAAAGGCTAGTGAAGATGACATACAGCCCAGACTTGGCTTATTTGCTAAACAGTGAATTCAATATTTATTGTGTCTACTTCAGTGCTTGTATTTGAAGTATAATATAAGCCACAGGTGGTAGTGTCGTGTCTGGCAATGACAGACATATCTAGATCTGATCCCCCAAAACTTGGAGTTTTGTCCTTGGGATGGGATAGAGAGGATGTGAAACCCCATTAAGTGTACATATTAAATGCTGTGATAGCCCAGCTGGCATGATTCAATGGTTGAGCATCCACCTGTGATCTAAGAGGTTGTGGTTCGATTCCCTGTCAGGGCACATGCCCGGGTTACAGATTCGATCCCCACTGTGGGGCGTGCAGGAGGCAGCCAATCAATGGTTCTCTCTCATCGTTGATGTTTCTATCTCTCTCTCCCTCTCCCTTCCTCTCTGAAATTGATTAAAAAATATTTTTAACAATGTGATAAAAGGGTTAAATGTATTTCCAGAGGCTAAATTATTTTGAGACCAACAAAACAATGGCCTTCCACTTTGTTTTGCTTACTTAGAAGAATTGTTCAATCTTCTAGTCGGTCATCTAAATTACATCATCAGTTACACCAGAGATAACAACTCATTTAACTGTTCTGTGTGATCGCAGTCAACGATGGGCCTTAATTGCCTACTGCTTTTAAATTAAAAATTAGTTTTCTCAATACAGAACAGGGGAGAATAAACATGATTAAATTCTGCATTATGATCATTCAAGTGGAAGAGAGGATTGTCAGCCAACCAGGGCACAAGGAACAAAACGTGGGCTGCAGAGAAAGAAAGAATGGAGGCAGCATGGAATTAAAAGGGTGAAAGGCATGCTGAAACTGGTTTGGCTCAGTGGATAGAGCATCGGCCTGTGGACTGAAAGGTCCCAGGTTTGATTCCAGTCAAGGGCACGTACCTCGGTTGCGGGCACATCCCTCGTAGGGGGCGTGCAGGGGACAGCTGATCAATGTTTCTAACTCTATATTCCTCTCCCTTCCTATCTGTAAAAAATCAATAAAATCTATTTAAAAATAAATAAATAAAAGGATGAAAGGCAGCATGGAGGAAAGACCTGCAGGATGGAGAAGGCCGGAGGGGGTGGCAGTGAAGGGACAAAGACCAAGGGGGGAGGGGAGACACGAAGTTGTAAGACATTAGAGGGGGAGGCCCCTAGAGGTCATCCTGGCCAGGAGTGGACGGGAGGAGAAGGAGAGGGAAAGAGCTCAGAGACTGTGACCATGTCCAGAGTCTCAACTGGAGTCCCAGCAGGAGAAGAGAGCAATAACGGGGCAGAAAAAAGGTTGAATAGACAAGATATCTAGGAAATCCCCCAATGTTTGGAAATGAACGTATTGCTACTTATAAAAGTTATCTATTGCTGTGTAACAAATTACCCCAAAGCTTAGTGGCTTAAAAACTTTTTTATCCCTTCCCGTTTCTATGGGACAAAGTTCAGGAGCAGATTAGGGGGATGGTCCTGGCTGAGAGTCTCTCGTTGTTTTAGCCAGGACTTCAGCCCAGGCAGCCAAGACTTTAGTTCTAGTTGAATCCGTTCAGATTTTCCTTTATGGTTTCAGACATGTGTTTCTAGACAACCTCTGAATTACTGTCTTGTGGACTTGAAGGGAAAGGTGTAAGCAGCAGAGCCTCTCTGGCATTTTAACAGACGTTGAAGTCAGGGTCGGGAGGAACCCGGCAGCCTGAGCGGGGAAGCTTCTGGACACAGCACCTAAGTGGTTACCTACCTAACTGTTCACAAGAGAGGCCTCGAAGGGAGGTTGTGGCCAAACTCTCAAAACCCTGAGATGTCCCACAGTCCACTCTTATCCCTGAGAAGTTTTTCCGTTGATAAAGGGATTATGTTCTTTTTGCGTGTGCTATTGACGATGATAATTAGGAAAGGCAGTATGGCAAAATATTATTGAATAATGAGAGACCAAAGCAGACTATGACAGTATAACAACTCTGACTTTGCAAGTGTGTAAAACATTTGTGTACTTGTGGGAAATGACCAAGACTACATAGAAATATAGTCGTACCAAATGCTATTCCATGGTTTTAAATAATAGGGAGGAAAAGATAAGTGAGTGCCCTGAAGCCCGTGTGAACTTCGAGAGCCTGTCTGGGCTGGAGAGTGGAGCAGGGCAACGGGGCTGCCCTCGCCCACCGCACCGCTGCCTGCGACCGGGGCGGGAACAGCTGGGCTGGAGCGCTCCCTGGGGCGGTAAACCTGCCAAACGTCTGCCCGGGCTGGCGCAGACCAGGTGCCCGGTCAGGAGCTGGGTTAGCAGCCACAGGGCCAGGAGGATGCCCACGTGCTCCATAGACTGCTCCAGTGACAGCTGGACCGCCTATGAAGAAAAAAAAAACACACCACAAACAAACAAACAAAAAAACTGCCTCTGCTATCCCCAGAGGACTGGATGCCGCTGCTTCCCACCTGCCACATCACCCACTTCCAAATCAGTCTCACGCGAGTACATTGATTGGCAGAATCTGGGTCATGTGCCTGGGGAATTGTTTATTAAGAAATCTTCCCTCTGCCAGAACCGGTTTGGCTCAGTGGATAGAGCGTCGGCCTGCAGACTGAAAGGTCCCAGGTTCGATTCCGGTCAGGGGCATGTACCTTGGTTGTGGGCTCATCTCCAGTGTGAGGCATGCAGGAGGCAGATGATCAATGTTTCTCTCTCATCGATGTTTATGGCTCTCTGTCCCTCTCCCTTCCTCTCTGTAAAAAATCAATAAAATATATTTAAAAAAAAAAAAAGAAATCTTCCCTCAAATGATCCTTCTAATTACAGAGAAGGAGTTGTGATTTTCTTTTTCTTTTTTTTTTTTAACCCCCAAGTAACAACTGAGCTAGAGCTACTAGTGCATGCAAGAGAGCTAGTGGGGGGGAAAAGGATTTTTCAATATATGAGCAGATAGTTGTTTGCAAAAGTAATGTCTGGGAAGGAAAAAATAGAGGAGAGCCTGAGTGAACATCACACTCCACTGGTGAAAATATTAAAGACATTGACCTTGACTGGTGCATGGCAACCCTGGTCTTTGGCCTTTTAGGGCTTATATTGCTATCCTTCATACGCTTTTCCTCCTCTGGCCCTCACCTTGGGTGGAGGTGGAGAATGGAGAGACCAGTTTAGAGATGGAGAGCCATAAACTCAGTTTTCCTGACAGTGAAGAATCCGTCGCTTTGGTCAGACAAGCCCAGGTGTCTGATGGTCCCCCAGGAGCCCTCAGCACTGCTGACCTCGCCTGCTTTGAAATGCTCATCTTGACTTAAGGGCTTTCCAGAGCTCTTTCCTCCCGACCCTCCCTCAGGTTCTCCTGAGGGCTTACCGACCTCTGCCTGCCAGCTAAGTGTTTGTTCCCTAAGGTTCCATCCTCACCCTCTTCTCACTTTGCTGTCACTGGGAACCTCCTTTAGCTGCAGCTCTCTCCTGAGCCACAAGCCCCACAACAAGCACAGCCTCACCCCTTGATTGAGCATCTGCAGTGTTGCCTGCCATTGGAGTAGACACTGTAGTTTTAGACTTAATTTACAATGAAATGCACAGGCCCTACATGTGCATGTGACAAATGTATTCACCTACAAACCAACACCTGACTATAGACTTTATCTTTAAAACTCTCATATTAGCTCAAGTTGTTATTCTCACTTTATAGTTGAGAGAGGTTAAGCAATGTGACCAAGGTCACATAATTAACTGAGGGGGAGGTAGGATGACAATCCAGATTTAACCTTTCTAGAAGGCGATGATGCTCTTATTATTGATTTAGAGAGAAAGAGGATGGGGGAAAGAGAGAGGAACATCGATTTGTTGTCCCCCTTATTTATGCATTCATTGGTTGCTGCTTGTATGTACCCTGATCAGGATCAACCCCACCACCTTGGAGTATCAGGACAATGCTCTAACCAACTGAGATACCCAGCCAGGACTGATGCTCTGCTTTACATGATGATAATCACCAGGTTTAAAGCTATTCTTGGCACTTCTTTAATTTAGTTCTAGAACTATGGATTCCAACCTGGCCTGCAGGAGAAGGGAACTTGTTAGCTCATGTAACTGGACAGTCCAGGCATAAGTTTCAGGCATAGCTTGACCAGGGTCCACACGTTACTAGACCCATTTCTTTACATTGTAAACTGATGAACAAAAGTATAGATACAGAGGCAGTAAAGCATCAAACAGACTGATATTATAGCAGGAAGATTAAGGAGAGGTGGGGTAGATGAGAGATCAAAGGACTTGTATCTATGCAAATAAGCATAACAAATGAACATAGACACTGGGGGGTTGGGGTATGCCTGGGAGGGAGGGGGGAATGGGGAGATATGTATACATGTAACACAATAAAATATATATATAAAATAATAATAATAATACATAATGTAGTGACTTTATAATTTTTTTTGAATAATAAAATATTTAGTTCTTTTAAAAAGGTCCTATTTGTTCATTTATTTCCCTGAGCATAGATTTTACTTTTCAAAGACCAAATTTAGACCTAAAATCTACAAGGCAGTGTATAAATGTAAGGAAAACACAGGAAAGACCCTCCTCCCCCCAAAAAAATAACAACATATTGCCAAACTAAAGGAAATATTTATGCAGTAAAATTGTATGATAGTTTTTTTTTAACTAATTGTGTTGTAATTGGGTCAGATAATCAACCAAAAAGGAAATAATTTCACTGTGCATTATAAAAAGAACAAAAATAATTTTTAATACTGAGCTGAGGAATTTTCTTTGCGCAAATAGAAGAACGTGTTTGGGGGGGTTTAGCTGAAACTACAACATGTTAACAGTTACTCTCCAATACCGTAGGGAATGGAAGACATCCTTCGCTGCTTCATGAAAGAAGGCAACGCTGAAATGATCCGCCAGATCGAATTCATCATCAAACAACTTAATTCAGGTCTGTGTGATGCAAGAATCTATAATCTATCTTTTGAATCTTCCACATGTGCCAGAAAGATATGAGAGGGCTTGTCATATCTTGGAGCTTATTCAAGAGCCCAAGTGAACCCAAGAAACAAAAGTTCAACCAGGTAGTGAAAGCCACATTGTCCCCAAATCAACAATCACTTACCACACTTTAGGCTGATAGTCAACAAAACCCTTCTCTAACTGTAAGTTCCTTTTATGTGGATCTCTCCTAATTCTTCCCCGCTCCCCAAAGAGTGGCTTCCCCGAGTCCTCGGGTAAATAATGAAGACAGAGGCCGATCTTCCTAGCGCCACTGTAGAAAATGTGATCCTCCTTTCACATGTACTCACTGACTCCAAGAAAAGTTATGTTGCCATTGAGAGCATGGGAGGATGTGATCTTTCTATCCAGCTTCCTCCATTACCATGACAACCCACATCCCATAATGAACAGAAAGGCTAGTGAGGGATGCCTTGGATGGGACTGGGGTGGTGGGGAAACGCTTAGGACTTTCTGGGGATTCCCGACACCCTCATCCTGACTTGTACATGTGCCAGGGGCACCTGGCACTGCCAGCATTTAGGGGCTAAATATGTCACTTACGTCTTTCTACCTGTCCTTCCTTGACACCCAGCAGTCCACATCACTGAGAGTCTAATTGCACAACTCTGCTCAGCACACGAACAAGGTAGAAAAGGAATCTCTCCATCTCTGCTCTGACCCCAAGTCAGCAGTTTGGCCAAGGCCAGGCAGAGAGATGTCAGATGCCCTTCTCTGGAAGAAGCCAGCAGGTGGCTTCTCCCGCTCAGATTTTCAGACATGTGTTTCTAGACAACAGGCAGTCCTACCCCAATTAAACCAGAATCTCTGGGGGCCCAGCTGAGAATGGTGTTTAAAGCTTCCAGGTGATTCCAAATGCAGCCAAAGTAGTGAATACCTGTCTTGGAAACGGGGGAGGCATAGGAGGGCCTGATGGACAGGAGGCAACAGGACAGCAGCCAGGAGTCTGAGAGCTCGGCTCACTTCAGGCTGGGCCATTTCCACCTGAACATCTTCCTCTGCTTTTCATGGAGCCAGTATAATTCATCCCCAAATCAGGCAGACAGGAATAAGACTTCTGCAACAACTTTGATTCTGACTTTGAGCCTCCATTCTGCTGGGTGGGCATGATAAAAAAAAAAAATTAAGTGAAAGAAAACCTTATCCTCAGTCCCGGCTGAGGTTACTCCCTAACCTTCTGTGGGTAGCGGCCCCAGCTTGGGAAGGTGGCGAATGGCCGGGGAAAGTTGTTCCCTGTCTTCTCCCGGGTGGCCACCTTGTTGAGGCTTCCTCCCGGGCCAGGGCTCCTCTGCAGCCTCAGGTCCTGCTGGTCGGGTCTCTCCTTCAGGGCCGGCTGTGTTACAATTTACCGACACTCACCACCTCCCTTTCCTGGTCAGCCTTCCCACCTCCCTGGCAGCCAAGAAGCAGGGTGGGCCCCTCGCTCTCCATCTCTGGCTAGGAAACATCTCTTTTCCTTCCATAAAACTGGCACGTGGACCAATTTGCTAAAGAATGTGAGCAGGGAGGGGTCAGCGTACGTTTCTGTCCAGGATGTGCTTTGGCAAGAAGTTATCTGGGCAGAGCTGAGCTGTGTAACCTCGTGTGTTCAGGAAAAGCTTAGGAAATACCTGCTTAACTCAGTAAGTTCCAGTTTAAATGAAGACTATCTGAAGTATTTCTCTTTTATCTCAAGCACCTGAGTTATTCTGTATCCAAAGGACAGTGGCAGGGCCCAGAGATGATTCCCCAGGAGACTGCTTCTCTGACACAACATTAGAAAGTCAGGCATGTGGATGGAGGGCCAGACTTACGAGCACAGATGCCCTAACAAGTGAACCCCAGCAACGTGATGGACAGGAGGAGAAGGAGCTGGAGAACATCTCTCCAGTTGGCTTCCTCTTCCAGGGCAAACTAACACAGAGTGGGAGGCGGCAGCAGTTCACTAGTGTGAGCTCCGTGAAGTGCCATTGCCTTGTTTTAGTTGAGTGAACATAAAAACCTGTGACTGGGTTTTCATGCTTTTAAGTCCCTCTCAGTCCTCCATTGGTTACTTTCCCAATAGAGTTTGAAGATCTTCAAGTACAGAGATTCCAGTACATTTTGGAACCTAACCCACAGGGAGGGAAGGACTACTCTGGTGAGGCCTAAGGGGCAACCCCGCTCTCACCTAGGGGAGCAGATACTGGCGGGTCCCTGAAGAGAGGACAGGAATGCCTGACTGGTCACAGCAGAGCCAGAGCCAGCCTCACTGCCGGGCTCTCAGGGAAGGAAAGGTACTGGCAGCTGCTGAGCCAAGCCCTGGTAGTTACTGGGGAGCCAGAGCCGGGAACAGTGTGGGGCAGGACTCATGCTTCCTCCCCCCAGAGAGGAAAGCCGAGGTCTCTAAGCACTTCAGTTCCCAGGACTGGGTGGTTCTGAGATAGGATGAGTCTGAACCAATAGGCTCAGGAATGGGAATATGGCTGGACCAGTCTGTGGCCTCATGAAATGTCTAAGCTTCTTTTTTTTAAAAAGGCATTTCCATATTTGAAAAGAAAGGTTTGTCAACATTGCAGCACCTCCATTTTGAAAGCGACTTGCTTGCAGACCCTTCGGGGAAGGTGGACTTCGGTCACGCTGTCCAGGGGCTGGTGGGAATAGAGTCAGGTAATTACGCTTCAGTGACAACAGCCTCCTGTCTGCAGAGTGGCTTTTTGACTAAACAGATTCCATGACGACAGCTCGGCCCAAGAGAGGCATGGAGGCATGCAGGTCCCACAAGTATGTCCTGTGCTGCGGGCCAGCTACGTCAGGAGGGCCTCAGAGGGCTCACAGGGAGGGCCTCACAGGGCTCCTGATGTACAGGAGGCAGGGGGACAACAGCCAGCAGTCAGAGCTCGGCTCCCTTCAGGCTGGGGCTCATGTCCATGAAAACCAGAGGAAGATGTTCAGGTGGAAGTGGGCCTTCCCTTTAGAATGAGGGCTATTTCAAGGACAATGGCTGGTCTGTTCCCTTCTAGAAAATGGCTTGGGGCTTGATTAGTTAGTGTGAATCTGCCTTTATGCCCTGACTGGTTTAGCTCAGTGGATAGAGCATCCGCCTGCGGACTGAATGGTCCCAGTTTTGATTCCGGTCAAGGGCATGGTTGTGGGCACATCCCCAGTGGGGAGTGTTCAGGAGGCAGCCGGTCAATGTTTCTCTCTCATTGATGTTCCTAACTCTCTATCTCTCTCCCTTCTTCTCTGTGAAAAATCAATAAAATATACTTAAAAAAAAGAATAACAGTCTTTGATTCCTTCTTTCTTCCGAATTCCTGTTTGACTTACTTTCCTCTTTCAGGCATTCTTTACTTTCATGTCATCTGTTCAAGAAGTGAATGATAATGAGGGAGGTGCAGAAGGGATACAGAGATGAGTAAGTCAGGGGCGGTGTCCCCTGGGACTCACTATCTAGTACAGTGGATAGGGAAGATACCCAGACAAGTCAGTAGCCATCATTAGTAAACATGGATTTGTCCAGAAGGGGTGATATGACCAGGTTATAGACAAATGCCAAGTGTGCTCAGTGAGGGGTGGAGGAAGGCTTCATGGAGGGAAAGTAACCAAGTTCTATGTAATGCTTGCTGTGGACCTAGCCCTGGGCCAGGTGGTTTAGTTCTGGCATGTTGTAAGACCCTCCCGACAACCCTGGGAAGTAGGTGGTCTCATACCCATTTTACAGACAAAGAAATAGAGGCTCATTCTTTCTGTGACTCCACTGCACTACTAATGTATTCCTCCTTTGTAAACTCGTTGACTTACTGGGAATGTGGCCATAAGTCCCTTATCCTCTCTGTGTCTTCATTTGCTATAAAATGGGGATAAGAGCCAACAAAATTGAGTGAAATAATATATGTGGCAGTATCTAGCACAAGGCCTAGCAATAATACTAGCTTACTTTCCCCTGAATTCCTCTGAAATTGTGTGTTGGCTTTTAATTTTTCTCATGCAACTACTAGTGAGTTCTGATAAAAAAAAAAAATGGAGAGAGGTATTTAAAATCAAACGATGGCTGAAATGGTATCAGGAGCATGATTGCTTTGATGTAACTTGTTCTCCCTAGGGTGTTTACAGGTCTCTCGGAGCACCAAGGATTCTGCTGACCAAGGCTCCCAACTGTGTTCACTGTCACTCATGGATTTTTTTCTTTATAGAAGAGTTCCCGGATGGTGTTCTTGAATCTGATGATGATGAAGATGAAGATGATGAAGTAAGTTGGAGGCTCTTGACACCCATAGGAAACTTATGTCAGACTGTTCTGAGTCCCTTCCTTGCCTTGAAAAGTTAGTCCGGAAAAGGAGATTTTTCTCCCTGCTACAGTTCTGTAGGTTGGCTGGAGTTCAGCTGCAAGGTTTTCTGTTGGTCTTGCTCGGGGTGAAATGTGGCTGCTGCTTTCTGTGTCCAAGCTGGCCATGCACCCCCCAGGGCCTCTCTCATGGGGCCTCTGATGACTCTGGGATCTAGTCTAAACTTCCTTATCTGTTGGCTGCTGGTCTCCAAGAGGAAAGAAGTGACAGCTTCTGATCCTCTTCTGGGCTCAGCAGTTTCAGAACATCTCCTCTGCGGAGTGTGGGCTGGCAGTTAGACTCCACCAGCAGGAGGTTCAGGGAGGAACTGGTGGGGCATGTGTGAAGTCTGTCCACCACATGGCGGATGTGCATCCTGCTACCAGCACGGGGATGCCACACCCCGTGGCACTTGGGATTTCTGGAGGTCGAAAGATAATTCTTCATCAGGAGTTTTTTGCTTTGAAGGGGCCTCCACCTGCCTTAAATGGAGGGAATGTTGGGCATGCGGCTCGTGTGAGAAGCTGTAGCGTGCAAGTACAGGGTGTGGTTCAGAGCTGGTAGTACTAACCAGTTTACTTGTTCTTTTGCATTCTTTTGATCCGGGTTCCCTCAGCTGCGAAAAATCTGCTTACATGTTGTTTTAGAGCGTGAAGGTTCAGAAGTAATGTGGGTGTGTCTCGTGAAGTTGTTTGTATAAAGAATGGTGGCTCATCGGCGGGAAGAGGGGTTTTCAGTTGACATGCCTTCTCATTATTTTCCCTTCAGACCTAGAAGAAACATACCCGGTGCCCTCCGTAGTTCTCTTCGGCACTAAATAACTTGTGTTCTTTCTGTTTTGTGGAGAGTGTAGGCTGGGAGATGCCTTTTAATTTGGAGTTGTGTCTTTCAGTTTAAAAGGTGTGTAAAAGTCAAGTTTCTGTCCATTGATGTCATCCGATGGGGAGACAGTTGGTTTAAGAATCCTTACCAGGGAGGACAGCTGTGCTGAGTGAGACCTACAAGTGGTGGTCCCTCTTCAGGCCATTGTCTTCACGGGCTGCAGGTGGCACCAGCGAGTGCTCTGGCTCACTTGGCTTGGGGGGCAAGCACAGTTCTGGATCTCAGCCTGCATCCAGGCCAGCAACTCCTCTAGGCCTTTCTTCCACAAAGGTGGGCCGAGGTGGGAGCAGGCCAGCTGCAGGTCACCAGAGAGTTAATGGCAGTAAAATCTGGTTTAGAACAAGGATCGGCACATTTTTCTGTAAAGAGGAAGATAGTGAATATTTTTAGGCTTTGCAGGCCACAAGGTCTCTGTTTCAACCACTCAAAGTAGCGATCAGCAAATACATACTGGGATGACTGTGGCTGTGTTCTCATTAAACTTTATTTGTAGATAGTAAAATTTGAATTTTGTATGACTTCTCTGTGTTACTAAATTTTTTTTCAAATACTTAAAAATGTAAGAATCCATCTTAGCCTGCTAACCTTCCAAAAACAGGCCTGGTGGCCTGAGGGCTGGCTACCTTTGTCAAGCCAGCTCCCTGACCCAGGTTTCTCAGGACTGTGATAAGACATAGTAAGACACCACCTTTGTGCCTGGTCCTTCAGTGCTGTTTTAAATTATATTTTGAGTTAATATCTTATTTAATTTCAATAACTTTTTATCATCATGTCCCACAGTTTCTCTCTAGATCTGTTTTTCCCTTCCTGTGTGTCTGTGTGTGTTTTCTGTTTTGTTATAATTAATCCCTTTATTTTTGTATTGCAAGGGAAAATTCATTTGGTATAGCTCTTGTAGTGGATGACGGAAATTCAACTTATGGAAATTTCCCTGTGAAAGCAATTATAGTCTACTATAAATGAAGGAATATAGAGATCTTTTAATTTTCTGGGCTTTTTGCAACATTGCAGATTTTTATTGAAAGTGTTTGAAAATACTTGTTGTGATAACTAGAGTTTTCAGAAGGTTCCTAGAAGGAATTTGTCTTTCATTTTTTTAAAATATATTTTTATTGATATCAGAGGGAAAGAGATAAAAATATCAATGATGAGAGAGAATCATTGATTGGCTGCCTCCTGCACACTCCCTACTGGGGATCAAGCCCGCAACCTGGGCATGTGCACTTGACTGGAATTGAACCTGGAACCCTTCCGTCGACAGGCCGATGCTCTCTCCACTTAGCCACACCGGCTAAGGTCCTAGAAGAAGTTTAGATGGGAGATGATAAGGGAAGGATCTGGCATTTGGGGCCAACTCAACTCTGTGGTGAATCAGGTCAGCAGCTCCTGGACTCTCCCTCCCTCGTGATCCTGACCATTCACTGCAGAGTGTTAGCAAGGGTGACCTGCTCTACTCAGCTCCCTCCGAGGGCAGGTGTTACTTTTAAAATTGCCTTTAAAATTTAGAAAGTGAGAGATGCTTAGACTAAAGGAAATTTTCCAAAAGTCATGTGAGCAAGTGGCACTGTTGTTGGAATGTGGCCGTCACTCCCAAGGTGACAACTTTGCAGGAGACAGCAAAGTGACTTTGAGAGCCTTAGAGTCAAACATCCTCTTACTCAGAAATGTAAGATATTCTCTAATGTAATATTTAGGCCCAAAACACAGATAGGTAGTAGAGCCATTGTTTTCAGTTGGCTGCTTCGTGTCTCCGGAGATACAGCGGCTCTGTTGGACAGGGGACTTCACCTCACACTGAGCTGAAATCCCTGCACTTACAGCTTCGGCCGCCATCCTGCTCCACTGGACACACTCAACAGGTCCCCTGGGTGCAAAATCTAATGTTTTCTGTCTAATTTATGAAAATGGAACAATTCGTTCCGATTGTTAGCACTTACTTAGTAGTTATGACTGATACACATACAATTATGTGCCAGAATTTTAAAAAATTTAAAGGTGGATCTAGAAATTTTTTTTTTATGCCTTGTAGACTATCCAAGATATAATGTCAGATGGAAAAAGGAAATTGCAAAGTAATGTGCACAGTGTGATTCTATTTCAGAAAAAAATAAACATATAAAACACACATCCTTCTGAATTATATATGTGCTTATGTGTCCATGTAGCGGAAAGTTGTGGGAGTTCCGCCCTCTTTGTTGACCCCGAACACTACTGGGGAGGTAGGGAGGAGGTAGTGTAGGTTAGAGGTAAAGAGAGGCCTGATCAGTGGAAGTGGGAAGTGAGAAGGGCTCGAGGGATCAGTGGATCAGAGGTCATTTGGGGAGCAGATTGATGGGGCAAAGGCCATACTGAGTGGTTGGGGAGCATGAGGAAGGGAGAGAATGGAGCTGATGAGTACATACAGCACTTTCCACAGACCTGGCTATGAGCAAGAGGAGAGTGGATGGTAGCTAAACAGGGCATTTTTGGTTTGTTTTCATTTGTGGGAGCCCTGAGCATGTTACAATGCGGAGGGGAAGGACCCAGTAGAGAGGGAAAGGAGAGGCTGAACATTGACGGCAGGAGGAGAGAGACATGGTGTCTGGGCAGATGTTTCCATTATTTCCTAAGTTGCTTCTTATACTATCTTGGCCCTAAACTCCAGACCCATTCTTCAGAGAAATGAAACCATCATTAGATTAGTTTGGACAGGATACACAACATCATGGACAGAAGACAAGTACAATTTAAGGGGTCAAACACATCTCATCTAGTGCTTTGAAGAAATGTATTATTTAATACAATTTATAAGTCTTTAGGTATTCAGAAGCTATCAAGCTCACAGTCACAGATACAAGTGTTTTTTGTTTTTTTTTCTCTTGACATTTCAAATTTTATTATTGATAATAGATACCATCCGTTGTTCTCCTTGAAGTGACAGGCTCCCTCATTAATTTTTGAGGAAATATCTACCAAATACCCAAGTCTGAAGAACCAGTTTGTCTGTCATTCTTTCAAGCAAAACATGGTGTTCCTTGAACAAAGTTCCTCATTCAGCTGGCAGCTTGGATAATCCCACAAATGCTTCTCCTCTGGAAAACCATCATGTGCATCCCACTGCTACACAGTGGGCCACAAGAGCCGGGATTTATTAACATTAATTCCAGCTGTTTCATCAAGGACATTGCTAAATAAAACTCTGTCTCTCGTCTTCCTATCATCTACCTGTCATCTTTGTCTGTCACTTGTCTGTCTACCTACCTGGTGGCCGTGGAGAAAACAGTGACTATATGGGGTTTGGTAGCATTGCCTAACTGATGCTCACACACCAGTGGTTTTTTCTTCATTGCTTTTGCACCATCAGTGCATACATCAGGGCAGCTGTTCCAGGATAAAGGGGGAAACTCAGTAAAAGTGTTCAATACGTTAAATATTTCAGCCAACACCAGTTGTGTTTTGTTGCCAAGCATTTCCATAAAAGATCTTTAATGAGGAGTTACTGTTGACACTGGATGAATGCAAGGCAAATAGCAAGTCCAGGCATAATTCTGCAAATGAGATATTAATTCACCATTTATGTTTACAGCTTAATCTTTATTCAACAAGCTACTGTTTTATTGGAAAGGAGCATGCTGTAATTCTTTTCCAGCTTCTGGTCCAGCAGGCATCAGCAATATCAGCTATACAAGGCCCTGGTGATGTTTCTCCAACCAAGGCAGTACAATAACTTACCCTTCCAGGTTCTTTCGTGGCTTTGCTTTTTACATATTTTTTGTGAGAGGACAAAATATTTAGTTGTGTAGGAAAAAATAATAATGGAGAGAGTTCCTGTATACCCATCATGCAGCTTCAATGGCTTTTAAATCTGATTTGAAAAGTTATGACACTATCAGTTTTTACTTTAAAGAAAACACATCTACAGTTTGTATAATTATAATATATACATCTGTGATTAAAATAACCAAATTCTTTTTTTTATTTTTTTTATTTAATAAATCTTTATTCAGATTATTACAATTGTTCCTCTTCCCACCCCCCCCCATACCTCCCCTCCACCAGTTCCCACCCCACCCTCTGCTCTTACCTCTCCCCCACTGTCCTCATCCATAGGTGTACAATTTTTGTCCAGTCTCTTCCTACACCCCCACACCCTTTTCCCCTCCAAGAATTGTCAGTCCACTCCTTTTCTTTTCTTTTTTTTAAATATATCTTATTGATTTTTTACAGAGAGGAAGGGAGAGGGATAGAGAGTTAGAAACATCGATGAGAGAGAGACGTCGATCAGCTGCCTCCTGCACGTCCCACACTGGGGATGTGCCCGCAACCAATGTACGTGCCCTTGACTGGAATCGAACCTGGGACCTTTCAGTCTGCAGGCTGACGCTCTATCCACTGAGCCAAACTGGTTTCGGCCCACTCCTTTTCTATACCCCTGATTCTATTATATTTACCAGTTTATTCTGTTCATCAGAGTTTTTTATTCACTTGATTTTTAGATTCACTTGTTGATAGATATGTATTTGTTGTTCATAATATTTATCTTTACTTTTTTCTTCTTCTTCCTCTTCTTAAAGAGTACCTTTCAGCATTTCATATAATACTGGTTTGGTGTTGATGAACTCCTTTAGCTTTTTCTTATCTGTGAAGCTCTTTATCTGACCTTCAATTCGGAATGATAGCTTTGCTGGGTAGAATAATCTTGGTTGTAGGTTCTTGCTATTCATTACTTTGAATATTTCTTGCCACTCCCATCTGGCCTGCATAGTTTCTGTTGAGAAATCAGCTGACAATCGTATGGGTGCTCCCTTGTAGGTAACTAATTGTTTTTGTCTTGCTGCTTTTAATATTCTCTCTTTGTCTTTTGCTCTTGGCATTTTAATTATGATGTGTTTTGGTGTGGTCTTCTTTGGATTCCTTTTGTTTGCGGTTCTGTGCGCTCTCTGGACTTGTATGTCTATTTCTTTCACCAGGTGGGGGAAGTTTTCTGTCATTGGTTTTCAGTATCTTGCTCTCTCTCTTCTTTTGGCACCCCCATAATTCTGATGTTGGTATGCTTGAAGTTGTCCCAGAGGTTCCTTACACTATCTTCACATTTTTGGATTCTTTTTCCTTTTCCAGTTGAGTGTTTTTTCCTTATTTGTATTTCAAATCTTTGACTTGATTCTTGCGGTTCTCTAGTCTGCTATTAGGTCTCTGTATAATATTTTTTATTTCAGTCAGTGTATGTTTAATTTCAAGTTTGTCCTTTTTCATATCCTCAAGGGTCGTGCTAAATTTATCTGCCTTTTCTAGGAAATTCTTGAAAAACCTTATAATTGTGGTTTTGAACTCTATATCCAGTCATTTGCTTTCCTCCATTTCTTTCATTTGTGAACTGTTTCTCTCTACACATTTTCGTTGCTTCCCTGAGTTGGTAGAATAGCTTTGTGTGCTAGGTGTCCTATAGGGCCCAGTGGCTCAACCTCCCCAGAGTCCTGAGGTGGACACTCTTGGTGCACCCCTTTGTGGACTGTGTGCACAACCTTGTTGTAGTTAAATCTTGATTGTTGTTGGTATCACTAGGAGGAATTGACCTCTAAGCCAGTTGGCTGTGAGGATCAGCTATGTCTAGGCTGGGAGAACTTCTGTGCTGGAGACACCCTTATAAGGCAAAACTTGCAAAATTGCACAAGCTTCTGTGCTCAGCTGGGATGGGACAGAGTCTTGGGGCAGAGCAGACAGCATTGGCTTCCCATCAGCCCTGTCCTATGAGGCCCCTGTGTCTCAGTGTCCCTCGGTAATCGCTGCAAGCACCTCTGAGAGAGAGCCACCCTCGAGTTTCGCCTGCTGCCAGACAATCCAGTTTCTCTCTGAATGAGTCTCGGTTCCCAGAGTCTCACTTGGAACTGAAGTTCAGTGCAGTCAGGAGCTTCCATCTCCCTCTGCTTGAGGAAACCAGCCGCACACTTAGCAGTTTTTCATTTCTGCACGTGTGCACCTTCAGACCTCTGCCTTCTCCAGCCCCCCTGAGTCTCAGTGTGCTTTTCTCTTTTCCTGACAGTCCAGATTCCCCCCGAATGAGTCTGGGTTCCCAGGGTCTCGCCCGGAACTGGAGTTCAGCACAGTCAGGAGCTTCCATCTCCCTTTCACTTGAGAAAGCCAGCCACACACTCAGCACCAGTCCTCTGTGTGCGCATCTCTGTACCTCAGCCTTTTGCAGCTCCTCTGAGTCTCACTGTGCTTTTCTCTTTTCTTCTATTTGTAGAATTTCCACTCAGCCAGCTTTCCTATGGTTCTGGATGGTGACCATTTTGTCTTTTAGTTGTAGTTTTGAAATTGTGCGAGGCAGCAGTTTAGGTGTTTACCTATGCTGCCATCTTGGTTTCTCTCCCCAAATTCTTTTTCTTTAAACTCTTACTAATTGGTCTCAAAATCATACCTCATCTTCACTAGCATGTAAAACTATTCTAATGTGTTCTGTTGCATAAGATACAATAAGATAAACTATTGACTTCTATAAAACAGGAAAAGATGGTGTCCATCATATTTCTGTTTTTTATCTGAAGTTTTGCCCTTGGAATAGCTTCCTCCCTCCATAAATCACAACTTTCTGATGAGTCAGTTTCACTTTCTCAGCATCTTTCCATCAGTGGTGCAGCTTTAGCTTAAGAAAGCAAGTCCTCTCCTCTCCCTTTTATAAGCCAGTGATCCATCCTTAAAAACCTTAGGAAAAAGGTATTATGAATAAATGTTCTTGTCTTTTATCTTTTATTTTAGAATGAATGAGTCTTGATTTTTTTCTTTTAATCCTCACCTGAGGATATGTTTTTCATCGATTCTAGAGAGAAAGGAAAGAAGTGGGAGGGCAGGAGGGAGGGAGGAAAAAAAGAGGAACAAACTTAACTATGAAAATCTAGAAAACACAAGGATACTGAAGCATACATTACATTAGTTATAGGGGTTGTAGCACCACTGGTCACTTAGCCTCTAAAAAACCTCAGTAGATAAGAGAGTAAAAAAAACAGATCTTGCCGAGACCGGTTTGGCTCAGTGGATAGAGCGTCGGCTTGCGGACTGAAAGGTCCCAGGTTCGATTCCGGTCGGGGGCATGTACCTTGGTTGCGGGCACATCTCCACTGTGGGGCGTGCAGGAGGCGGCTGATCGATGTCTCTCTCTCATCGATGTTTCTGACTTTCTATCTCTCTCCCTTCCTCTCTGTAAAAAATCAATAAAATATATTAAAAAAAAAAAAAGATCTTATTACATTAAAATAACTATGTTATTTTATGTATATATTATAATAAATACATACATCTATTGTATATAATATCCTATATTATAAAGATGTAATAAGCAAATTTACCATCACTCCAACACACAAGATGACCACCCCCATGTGGACACAAGATAGCCAGCAGGGGAGGGCAGTTGTGGGTGACCAAGCCAGCAGGGGAGGGCAGTTGGGAGGGACCAGGCCTGTGGGGGAGGGCAGTTAGGGGTGACCGGGCCAGCAGGAGAGGGCAGTTAGTGGTAACCAGGCTGGCAGGGGAGGGCAGTTAGGAGTGACCAGGCCAGCAGGGGAGGGCAATTAGGGGTGACCAAGCCTGCAGGGGAAAGCAGTTAGAGGGACCAGGCTTGCAGGGGAGGGCATTTGGGGGTGACCAAGCCTGCAGGGGAGAGCAGTTGGGGGGGATCACGCCCATAGGGGAGGATAGTTGGGGGGACCAGGCCTGCAGGAGAGGGCAGTTAGGGGTGACCAGGCTAGCAAGGGAGGAGAGTTAGGGGTGACCAAGCCAGCAGGGGAAGGGCAGTTGGGGGTGACCAGGCCTGCAGGGGAGGGCAGTTAGGGGTGACCAGACTAGCAGGGG
Source organism: Lasiurus cinereus (assembly GCA_011751065.1). Classification (NCBI taxonomy): domain Eukaryota; kingdom Metazoa; phylum Chordata; class Mammalia; order Chiroptera; family Vespertilionidae; genus Lasiurus; species Lasiurus cinereus. The sequence goes on along the minus strand of JAAGEH010000079.1, from coordinate 112,575 downwards.
AAGGCAGTTAGGGGCAATTGGGCCAGCAGGGAAGCAATTAGGCATCGATCAAGCTGGCAGGGGAGTGGTTACAGGGTGATCAGGCTGACAGGCAGAAGCAGTTCTGGGCAATCAGGCAGGCAGGCAGGTGAGCAGTTGGGCAGTTGGGTGCCAGCAGTCCTGGATTAGATAGATGCAGGCTAGGCTGAGGGACACCTCCCCCCATGCATGAATTTCATGCACCGGGCCTCTAGTCTATGTATATAAAAGCCTAATTGACCATTATGACCAGTTAACCAGTCGCTATGATGTGCACTGACCACCAGGGGGCAGATGTTCAATGCGAGAGCTGCCTCCTGGTGGTCAGTGCACTCCCACAGCCAACCTCCCACAGCCTGCCAATCTCCTGTGGTCCTGACTCCCAATCCCTCGGACTGGGCGAGATGGCACAAATTGGCCCCTATCACTGGCCAGGCCGAGAGACCCCACCCATGCAAAAATCCGTGCACCAGGCTTCTAGTATAATAATAATATACTATTGTGAACATAGTTTAGACTTTATAGACCCCTAAACAGGTCTTGAGACCTCCGAATTTTCCCCAGACCACACTTAGAGAACCATTGGTTTACAGTTTTGTTGTATACAATGTTTATGAGTTTGGACATCAAAATTTCTCTTCATGTCCTAGCTGGTGTGGCTTAGTGGATAGATCATCAGCCTGCAGACTGAAGGGTCCCAGGTTTGATTCCAGTCAAGGGCACATGCCTGGGTTGCGGGCTCCATACCCAGTGGGTAGGGGGGGCAGTGCAAGAGGCACTGAATGATTCATTCTCTCTCTCTCTCTCTCTCTCTCTACTTCTCCCTTCCTCTCTGAAATCAATATATTTTTTTAAAGTTTCTCTTCATAAAATAGATATTGTTTTTCATCTTTTCCTAGGAGCTGGAATAGTTTTTTTGTCTTATCAGTTCTGCCTCTACCCCTTCCACCTGGCCCAATGGCCTATGTACATACTTTGAGGAGAGGAAGCTGGTCAGGTGCCAGGAGGAGGTGGATGCTGGTGGGTCGGTCTGCCATTGATACCCCCACCCTCCCAGGTGACTATGGTAAACTCAGACCCAGTGACCCTCCCATATAGTTGACTGTGACACAGGAAGGCTAGACCTTTTCTTGCCTTCCTCTTAATTGTATTTCCTAAAGCATCAGTATAGAAAGCAGAAAAATTGGGTCTTGTTCCTTTTTTTCTTTTTAAATTCTCACCAAGGATATGTTTTTATTGATTTTTTTTAAGAGAGAGAGAGAAAAACATTGGTGTGAGAGAAACATTGATTGATTTCCTCCCGTATGTTCCCCAAAGGTTCACACTCACAACCTATGTACCCCAATGGGGAATTGAACCCCCAACTTTTTTTTTTTTTTTTTTTTGGTGTACAGGATTACGCTCCAACCAGCTGAGCCACCTGACCAGGGCTGGGTCCTGTTCCTTTAAAAAAAAAATTCCATGTCACTACTTTTCAACGTAAAACTTAATATGATGCTCTCTTTAGATACATTTACCAATACAAGGCCCTCAGTATCCAAAGAAAAGGCAGCCTCGGGCAGTAGAATTGAATCTGGCTTCACTGAGGATAATTAACATCAAAGCACTTGGCATGGTTCCTGGGCCATTGTAAGCCCTTAGTGAATGTTAGCTCCCATTATTGCTGTCACCGTGATTATATCATCACTGTCCATGCATTGTCCCTGTCGCCAGCTTTAGGTTCCCATGCCTGGCTACAGAGACCCACGCTAAGTACCAGTGTCCCTGCACCTGGCATCCCGTTGTGCTCTGGCTCTGGTTGGAGCATGGGTTCCAGAGAGAAACACTCATAAGCATGTAGCCGTGGGCGTTGTAAAACATCGTGTATTAGCAGAAAATCTGAGGTTCGGTAAGACTGACAGGTCAGAAGACAATCAGCTTTGAAGAGCTAGTTTGTTATAGTCCCCAGGAGGCAGGGGTGTGCCATGTCCTGGGACTGCACAGCGAGCACCCGGGCAATGTGGCCAGCGACTTTGATGTGGTTTCTGTGGGAAGGAATGGGCGAGACAAGGGAGCTGGTTTAGGACTGACTAGTTCGAATGGTTTCAGTGGGCTCTGGGCAAGAAGGCGGACTCTGGTTATCTGGTCCCTGGATCCAGGGTGATGAGGACAGGTGGATAATGGCCCAGGGTGTGATTCTGGGGTCGGGTGTGGGCTCTGGATTGGTTGGTTTGCATTTGAAGGTATGCTCCCAAGTGAGTGGTTTACTGTCTCCAGGAATTGGCTAGCTCTGGGAGAGGTGGTCCTTCCAGGGTCAGGAAGGCCCTAGATGTCAGAGCATTAGAATAGAGAAAGTAAAAGACATGGTTAACCCAGGGGGCGATGAGCCTGGCCCTCCCAAACTCTGAGCCTCACCTCCCCTTTCTCCCTGAAGTGGACTCTGCAAGCGTGAAGAAGCTCAGGGACCTGAGGTGGTCTCAGACCTTCCCTTGATTTTCCTGCTTCCTCCATCCCACCATTGCCGCTGCTGGGGTCCAGGCAGGGACAATTACTGCCATACTCATATCTGGTCATCTGGGTCATTGATCCCCTTCATACTCACCCCAACTGATAAAGGCCAAAGTCTTTCAAAAGGAACTTTTATTTAAAAACATAGCAGCCCTGCCTGGCCAATGTTGCTCAGTGGTTGAGTGTCAGCCTATGAACTAGGAGGTCAATTCCTGGTCAGGGCACATGCCCGGGTTGCAGGTTCAATCCCCAGTAGGAGGAGTGCAGGTGTCAGCCAATTAATAATTTTCTCTCATCATTGATGTTTCTATCTCTCTCTGCCTCTCCTCTCCTCTCTGAAATCAATAAAAAATATACTAAAAAATAAGAGCACTTTGTTAACACACACACACACACACACACACACACACACACACACACACACACAAAACATAACAGCCCTAGCTAGGTGGATGGAGTATCATCCTATACACCAAAAGATGGTGGGTTTGATTCCCTGTCAGGGCACATAACCCAGGCTGTGGTTCCATCCCTGGTCAGGGCATATTTAAGAGGCATCTTATCAGTGTTTTTCTCCTATATTGATATCTCTCTCTCTCTCTCTCTCTCTCTCTCTCTCTCTCTCTCTCTCTCTCTCTCTCCCACGCTCTCTCTCTAAAATAAGTAAACATATCCTTGGGTGAGAATTAAACAAATACATAACAAATAAGAGAAGGTAGGCATTCCAGCCAAGGAATGCCTTGGGCTGGGAGCATGGGCCTGACATCAACGTTCACCTTGGCCTCAGCTTGGGGCACAAGGGTGGCAGCCAAGGCTAGAATGGTGATCTGGAGCCAGGCTGCAGAAAATGGAGAACCACTGAGTAATTGTGAGCCCACCAGGGCTGCAAACAGAACTGTGCCTTAGGAAGATTCATCTGGTGTCAGTGTTCAACTTAACTGCAGACTCAGGAAGCTTAGGAATACTTAGCTTGCTATGTGCAGGCTGGGACCAGGAGCTTAACACGCTTTTTTTCATTTATTCCACATGCTCCTCTGCCCAGTAGATTCTGTTTTTGGCCCTATTTTATGGACAAGAAACCAAAGTTTAGGGAGATTCAGAAACTTGTTACAGCGGCAGTAATTGGATTTAAGCCCTAGCAGGTATGCAAGCCTGTATGCCTGCCCTCCCTTCTGCTGCACGCTCAGTGAGAGTGAGGTTAGCCTTTCCTGGAGAGCAAAACTGGTAGGAATGGGTAGCTGACAAGCATGTCATTAGGCCTGAAGGCTGGGACCTTGGACCCTAGATAGATGGGATGGTGGAGATGCCTTTAAAAAAGTGGAGAACACGGGCTTAGGGTGGGGTGCATGACATGTACAGGATGGACTTGATTTTATGAAGTAGGGGCACATACCATTATCTGGCTAAAACAGAAGATGGTGGGATCTAGAACCAGCTGGTTTCTGATCAGGCTTCCCTCAAGTGCCCTTGCCATTGTGGAGTGCTTGGGCCATGCCTCCTTTCTCCCCCGCCACTTTCCTGCATAACTTGTGGGATGGCTGACCCACCTGATGTTGCTTCAGGTACATGTTCAAGAGCCAGCAGCAAACTGTTCTCCGTGAACCGCTCTGCTGGGGCCCACAGTCATCAGCTTGCTTGGCACAGTGCAAATACACTTTTAATTCCATTACCTAATTGGCAAAGAACTGTCTGTCTTATGTCTGCATCACTTACTGGGCCTTTCCATTATTTAACCAAATCCATAAAGTGTTCCCAATTAAATCTTTTGCCGTTTCCCTCGCTCTAAGTTCATTTATTTCCATAACACGGTTCCTGAGCTGTCAGACCTTGGCTGGAATAAACTGCCCAACAGGCTGACTCATGGCCATTTCCCTCATTTCCACTGGTTTCTATGGGAATAGATGTCCCAGGACTCATAACAAGGTAAGGATCAGAGATACTTGATGGTTATCAGGCATTTACATACCTCCTTGTCCAACATCTGTTTCCATGGAAACAGATGCTGAAATGGTTGACCAGTGCTCAATAGTAAAACTTTTCTTATCTAATCCTAATATATAAAAACCCAGCCTTGGCTGGTTTGGCTCAGTGGATAAAGTCCCAGGTTCGATCCTGGTCAAGAGCACAGGTCCTGGTTGTGGGTTTGATCCTCGGAGCGGGGGGGGGGGGGAGTAGTCAACCGGTCAATGATTCTCTCTCATCATTGATGTTTCTCTCTCAAATCAATAAAAAAATATATTTAAAAAAAAACGGTTCTGTAACATCCAAAATGACCGAAGGCTCAATCGAACACCAGAAGTCAGTCCTACAGTCAGTGCTAGGTTGCCGTGGCAACAAAGCACTGGCTGCAGATCAGGTCCAGAGAGAGAGGCAGGGTCTGATCTGCAGCCTCGTGGCAGCTGTTGATCAGCTGTTGCCTCTCTCTTTCTCTCCGGGCTTCGCCAGCAGCTGGACCTCGGTTTGTCTTCAGACCTCTGCAGGGGCTGCTGATCAGCCACGCCTCTCTGATTAGGCCCGGAGATAGGCCCAGAGACGATGACTGGCATAGAAACTGACCAATCAGAACCATATCTGGGTGAACTGTGAGGAGCTAATGTAAGATCAGGCCAGCACTGGAGAGCAGTTGGGGGTGATCAGGTAGGTCATGCAAAAGCAGCGAGGGGCGATCAGGCAGGCAGGCAGAGAGGTTAGGGGCAATCAGGCAGAGAGGTTAGGGGTGATCAGGCAGGCAGAGGGGTTAGGGGCAATCAGGCAGGCAGCAGATGAGCAGTTAGGAGCCAGCAGTCCCAGATTGTGAGAGGGATGTCACCCAAGGGGTCCCCAGGTAGAGAAGGTGCAGACTGGACTGAGGGAACCCCCCTTCATGCACAAATTTCATGCACTGGGCCACTAGGTTTTTTTTTTATAAATACCAAAGCCATTCATGCCTTTCTCTATTATTACAGATTTTTGGGATAATAGTAGCTTTTGTAGTGAGGCATATAGATTTCTAGTTTTGACCTATTTGATAAATCCTTATACTTAAGTGTATTCTACCTCGGCTCAACTCAGAGTTTATCAACTTGGGCACTGTTGCCATTTTGGCCAGATAATTCTTGGTGCTAGGGCTGTCCTGTGCATTGTGGGATGTTTAACAGTACCCCTGGCCTCCACCCAGTAGACGCCTGTGTTATCCACCCCACTACAAAGTTGTGATAACCAAAAGTGTTCCAGACATTGCTGAATGTCCCCTGGGAGGCAAAAGCATACCCGGTTGATGGCCACTGGCCTAAATCAACTTTGCAGAGACTTGTTCTATGCTTCTCTCTCAGAGTTTTTTAGCGTTAGCTTTTAATTTGGATCTAGGATCATTTTTTAGTTAATGTTTGTGTATGATGTGAGATAAAGATCTAACATTTAGTGTAATGTTTAATCTTGCTATTTGCCATTTGATTTCTGTTTATCACGTGTTTGTTCCTCTATTCTTCCTGCCTTCTTTTATGTTAAATTTTGTTAAAGTCCTCCCCCAAGGATATTTTTCCATGTGATTCTGGTCAAGGACATGTACCTGTATTGCAGGTTTGATCCCGAGCCCCAGTCGGGTGCAGGCGGGAAACAACCAATCAATTGTCTCTCTCACAACATGTTTCTCTCTCTCCTTCTCTCTCTCTCTCTCTCTCTCTCTCTCTCTCTCTCTCTCTCTCTCTTCCTTCTTTCTTTCCTCCCTCCCTCCCTTCTTCTCTCCCTCCCTCCTCCCTTTCCTCCCTCCCATTCACTGAAATATCAATGGGAAAATATCCTTGGATGAGGATTAACAAAACAAACCAAAAAATCAAAAAAATCTGGAACTGTCTCTATTTCACCTTTATTTTTGAAGAATACTTTCACTGGAGTTAGACCCCTTGGTCAGTAGGTTTTTCTCTAACACTTTGAATGTGTCATTCTATCCATTGTTTCTGAGGAGAATCCAACTATTTGTCATTTATCATTGTTTCTCAGTATGTGATGAATTGTTTTTCTCTTGTTACTTAAGATTTTCTCCTTAGCTTTGGCTCCCAGCAATTTGATGTGCCTAGGTGTGATTTTCTTTTATCTTTTTAGAATTTATTTAGTTTCTTTGATCTAAAAGTTAGTTTTCACCAAATTTTGGAAGTGTTTACCATTATTTATTCAAGTATTTTTTCAGTCCCCTTCTCTCTCTCCTTTCCTTAAAATCCAGTTGCACACATATTAGAATACTCAATATTGTCTAATAGCTCTTAAAAGCTTTCTTCATTTTTCTTCAGTGTTTCTTCTCTCTGTTCTTTGAGCCGATTGATCTGTCTTCCGATTAACTGATGCTTCTGGCATCTCCTATTCACCACTGAGCAAAATCCACTGAAGTTTCATTTCCGTTATTGTACTCTCAGCTCTAAAATCCCCATTTGGTTCCCTTTTAGCGTGTCCATTTCCCCACTGAGATTTCCTGTTTTTCACTCATTTTTAGTATATTTTCCGTTAACTCTTGAGCACATTTCTCTTCAATTCTTTAAATATTTTGATAATAGGTACTTTGAAGTGCTTGCCTAGGCCCACTCAAAACTAGTTCTACTTGCTGCTTTATTTTTTTTCTGAGTACTGGACACACTTTTCTGTTTCTCGGCCATGTCTAGTGATGCCTTCGTTTGAAAAGCAGGCATAGTAGCTGATGTAGTGATTCTGGGTTATGTTGTGTTCTGCTGAGTTGGTGCTGTTTTGTTTAGCATGCTATTAGCTTGCCTGGTCTCTGTGAAATTCTCTCCACTGTGGTATGCAGCTGGGTATCTACTTATTATCTCCCTGCCCTTCTGGTCTCACCACATAGTTTCACTGGAGATCGGAGCAGAGATTGTGTTTACATACCTCAAGCCAATAAGGTTTCCACCTCTGCCACCTGAACTGTGTGGAGGTTGAGGAACACAATGAAAATCACAGAAAATTTGTAAGTTTCCCCAACCTTTTCATTTCTCAGGGCTCCCTGGAGTTCTCTGCGCTTTAGCAGCCTGTCAGGGAGCAGGGTGTTTTATCATCTCAGTCCTTCCATGGCTCTTGCTCCCAGAGACAACCTCCCAACCCATTTCTAGTTGCTCTGCTGCTTGTCCTCTACCAAGTCCACACCTTCAACCAGTACAGCTGTGCGTTTTCCTGCCTGAAATCGGTGGGAACTCGCCTAGGCACAGGGACCATGAATGCACCATTCTTGCCTAATTTTAATAGCTCTTCCCCAGTGAGCAAACACTTCTCAAACTGTTCTCTGTCATTGGCCATCTTCCATTGCCCTGAAATGATGGTGTTTAATAATCTGTCACACTTGATTTCTGTAGAGGGGAAGTGAGTGACTCCCCATGTTTCTATTGCCAGAAGCTGACAGGCACTATTCTAGGCCTGACGCTCTATCTAGGAATATAGCAATAAACAATACAGATACTCTGTCAGGAGAAAGCAGACCTCACACAAAGAAGCCAACAGGGGTAATGCCAAACGATGGCATGTGCTCTGAAGAGCAGTAAAGGAGGAAGGCGTGAGGGAGTTGGCTGCATGGTGGACAGTGGGAACAGCACAGGTCAAGGCCATGAGGTAGAAGCATTTTGGGGGAATTCTAGGAACAGCAAGAAGTGGGAATAGGATATGGAATCAGAGAAGGTCACAAAGGTCAGATCACTTGGAGCCCTAGGAAGGACAGGGCCTTATTCTGAGAGAGGAGAAACGCTGTTAGAAGGTATTAACTGAAAAGTGATGTTAAGTGATCACTCAGAGGGCCGATTTTCACAATGAAAAATAAAACTGCCACGTGAATTCAGGAAGTCATGGGCAGCCCTTGTCACTCCTGTACTTGAACTGAGCTTTGAGGCATTGGGAAAAGGTGACCTGTGGATCTCATGATTCCTAGGCTGTCAGAATTGTTTGAATCAGGGTCCTAGTTGGGTCCTGACTCTGCCATGTACAAGCCTCAGTTTCTCTAAATCGGCCAATTGCTTACTACCATGAACTAGAGCAGCGCTCAGCTCAGTCTAACACCCTGATATATGTTCAACAAACATGTAAATCTCATGTGGGCATGTACCAAGACTGATGTTAGTCAACTGCCAACCATCCAGGCTCGCATCTTGTAAACTATTAAGCGATCTGTGATTGTTCCTTCTCCCTCGCAGTGTCATCTTCCAGACTCTGACTCATCATTCTGAGGGTCACTTTCCTCTTCCTCTTCCTCTTCATTTCCTTTTCTACTCCACCTTCTGGCTTCTGCCTCATCTCCCCTCTACTGCCTCTACTGATTGCCTAGCCTCAGTCTCTTCCCTTCCCAGCTTGTCCTGCATGTGACCACCAGGTCTCTTCCTAAAGCTCAAGTCATGCTGGGACATGAACATTTCTTTTCTAAATTGGGAAACATTTCAACATTCCAGAAAGTAATAGAAGATTAATTCTATTCCTTCATCCTTCTGCCATCCTCCCCAGAATGAACTGCTATCCTGAAGTTGGTGTAAATTCTACAGACGATTCTGTGCTTTTATAATATCTTTGTTTCTATAAACAATATAATTTTACCCAGCTGGCACAATACTGTGCAATTCACTTATCAACTTGCTTTCTTCATTCAACATTACATGTTAGAGATTTCTTCGTACCAATACATGTTGCCGAGTTCATCTATCAAGTGCTGTAATGGTGTTCCATTGTAAGACAGAACCACTGCATTTGTCTGTTCCTTTCTGAGGTTCATAGCTAGACCTTGAATTGCTAGGTCAGGGGGCACAAGGGTCTCATCTTCACTAGATACTGCCAAATTGCTCCCCATAGTGGCTGACCCATTTGCATACACTTTCACATGATCTTTTTAAAAGATGTTTCTATGCCCCTCATCACCTAATAAAATTAAGTTGCTGCCTGGCCGTTATGTCTCAGTGGTTGAGTGTTGACTTCTGAACTAGGAGGTCATGGTTGGATTCCCAGTCAGGGCACATGCCAGGGCACATGCCAGGGTTGCAAGCTCTATTCCCAGTTAGGAGCATGCAGGAGGCAGCTGATCAATGATTCTCTATCATCATTAATGTTTCTCTCTTTCACTCCCACTTCCTCTCTGAAATCAATAAAAATGTTTTTAAAAATAAAAATAAAAAGTTGCTAAAGGCAGCATCCAAAGCCCCACTCAGTGAGACCCCAGCTACCTTTATATTTTCTTTCACTTTACTAACTCTGTTCCTTCACCTATAAAAATAAATACTCACTACAGAATTGTGGAATCAGTGAGTTACTCCGTGGCAAATAAGAAATGACAGTTTCCTTTCCTTCCCTTCTGTCCACGTAGTGGTTCTCTCTCCCTCCTTCCTCCATAGTCATGCAGGACAGGTCTCTCACCCAGGACGCTGGGCTGGGCGCTAACGCCGAGGCTGGACACTGTCTTGATCCCTGAGGAACACCTCCGTGGCAGGGCAGCTTATCAAAGCCGACAAGGTCTTGTCTCATGTCATGTGTGCATTTGATCATGTGTGCTGTGCCCTCCTTCCAAGTCCAAGGTGACAGGGAAGAGAAAGGGCAGCCCAGGAGCCTCTCTGTACCCCCTTCATCGGGTGATTGTGATGACACAGACTCAATGTGTGTTAGCATTGAGTTTTAACATCATCATCACAACCAGGGGCGGCGGGAATTGAGGCCCCACGTGTACTGCCCGGCTGGAGCTGGAGCCGAGGCTGGTGGGGGTGGGGGTGGGGGTGGAGCTGAAGGTGGAAAGCAGGGAGAAGAGAGGTCGGACACTCTCTGTGGGTAAGAAGGCAGGAAGGAGGCTGTTCCCAGTGCAGATTTTGGTAACAGTCAGCCTGTGAGGTTTTTTTCCTGAAAAACCAAATTCATATTCCTCTTCCCCATCGCTCCCCCTACACTCCAGGAACTTGAGAAACACTGACAAATTCTTACTTTTCAAATCTGCTTCATAGAGATTCTATGAAGATGTTGAGGTTCATCTAAACCTTATTTCTGAACATAGTGGTTTATTGAATAATAGTCTTATGACATTCTTGCTGACATTGTGTCAGGGGTGTGTGTGCAGTTCTGGCTGGTGGTTTCTTATCTAGCCCCACCCCCCTCTTCACTCAGGGCTGGGCACACTTAGTCCCTGAGTCTGTTCTCCTGAGCCCTCCCAGCCCGCCCCCCATCCACTGAGCCCTGTTTAGAAGCAATCACAAGTCCTCTTGCTGATGTGATGATGGTTGCTTCCTCTCTCTGTCCCACAAAAGCTTCCTGCTGTCTTTCACTTCCCATCCTATTGAGCCTCCAAGTCCCGTTTAAGCAAGCAAATATGTATTACATATTTTAATATGTGGCTTTTCATAGAGCATTTTGCCATTATCTGTTTCACTTAACAGAAAACTTTTAAGCAAGCAAATTGAGCAGCTAAAGCAGTGGGTTAGAAGAATCAGAGAAGTGAAGACCCTGGGGTTTCTCTGGTTTCTATCATGTGGTTATTTCCTGAACGGGACTGGTGGTTAGACCAGCCATCATTACCTGGACGTGTTTGGTAGATGGGGAAGTTGCTGTCCCAATCAGCTTCCAGGCATCATAGTGTGTCCTTGAGGATTCAGGACCTGCTCCACCGCAGCCCTGGGCATCCCTCCCTCCCCTCCACCCTACCCTACCCCCCAGAAAAAACAAAAAGGGAAAGAAAGGGTCCATTCCACTAGGGGAAATATATTGACGACGCTGCCTGCCCAGTCACCTCGTCCACCCTTTCTCTCCCATGCGGAGTGTTTTTCTCTTATTTTTACAAAGAGTGAGATTTACAATGCAGTGTTCTAAGGTGTCTCAAATTTAAACTGTTGGTAGCCGTCTTATAGTTATTTCAAGTGGAAAACACACTGGATACTTTTACTTGTCATATGTAAAACCACTTGAATACATTCTGCCCTCCTCATTATATCTGAAAGAATCTGAGTTTTCAAATGCATTTAGTGGTTAACCTTAGTTTTATTTTCAGGCCAGTTGCTTAGAATCTGGTCAGTCTGGGGTATTATGTATCTAAAGGCTCCAGTTAAGCATCTTGTGTCATAAGATCACCAAGCTGCCACGGGGAAGCTTCGCATTAGAGCACCTAAATTCCTCTCACCTCAGGTGCCTTTCTTATGAGGCACTCTTAATTTCTTGGAGTAATCAGTTACCCCTAAGCTCGGCCTTCAGTAATCTGATGCACGCTGCTAGAGCACATAAAGGCCAGTAATTTTAGTAAAATTCCTTCCAACAATGGTATTTAAAACCCCATTCTAAGGAGGCGTTTATTCTCAAAGCATTTTCTTATTCCTTACCTCCTTCCTTCACTAAGTAGATTGCGAAACGTTTCACTTGGCATTTCCAGTGCAGCTGGGAAAAGTTAGCCATGTGGCTGGTGCTGTTTTCACAGGCGCTCTGGCCCTGGGGCATCGCCACCCCCGGCTGCCAGCACTGGAGTGAGGGGAGTAGAGTCCTTCCCAAGGAAACTCGGGAAGGAACTGGGGAAGGAACGGGAAGTAGTTGCCTCTTTCCCGGATGGAATGCGTGAGCAGTAATTGTCACTGAGTGTGTCCTAGGCTTGCCAAGTTCTTATCCATCCTCCGTGGTTCTAATCCTCTTGGTCAGCTCTCTGCTTACACTTCCCACCGCACCCCCTGGTTTCCTCACCTTCCCGGACCTCCCTCCCGCATAGTTTCCCAGCGGGGCTGGGAATTAGACTGAATAGTATTGAATTCAGCTCCTGCGTCTCTTTGTTCAGTTGCTCTCTCCAGCTCCACTGGCTCGGCTCAGTTTACTGTGGCTCTGTGAGTCCCAGGAGCCCCAGCGATGCCTCCATTTCCTTTTCACCAATATCAGCGTTTCCTAGAAAGATGCTGACAGTGGCTTGTTTACGTCTATACAGCACATGCCTTTTCAAGACCAGAGACTTTAAGTCCTGGTTTTAAAGGGGTCAACAAGATGACCTCGAGGGATGGATGGGGAAACCTAGGCACTGACAGGAGCCATGGCGTCCCAGTTAGAGCTCAGAACAAAACGGTCTTAACCAACAACTACCAACTGAAACATGGTTTTCAGGTCCGTTTTCTTCCATTTATGCATTTAACATGAACATGATAGTCTTGAAAGCACCAGTGGTATTTGCCTGTGTTTTGCTAGGAGAGAGCCAGTTGGTGGGTGGATGGCTGCGGTGCCTGGTGTCTCTTTCCCTCACTTCCACCGTAAGCTGCAACTGGAGTCAACTTCTAGTGAAAGATTGTGTATATTAGGGACCAAGTGCAGACCTTGTCCTGTGTTTCCAGGGGTGAGGAAAGCCCTATCGATTACCCAAAAAACTATATGCTACTTTTAATGAAAAAAAAAAACTTCAACTTGTTTTAACTAAAAAACAAAAATATTTTGACAAATCTCTTACAAACTCGTTTTTTGAGCAAGTTAATACATCGAGCTTTCATTGTGGTCACTAGTTGGTATGAGTGTAGTTTGACCGGCAAATGAAAGTCTCACGCATTAACTTGTTGTCCAGGGTAAAGAAATACTTTGCCAGTGTTGACCAAGGTTAGCTACTGACCATTTATTTCCCATTGTAATGGAATGTGGACGTTTGCTTTGTTTCTTAACGTTTCAGATTCCATCCTGGCAGGGAAGTGGCATATCACCAATGCCGCTGTGAAATCGCACTTCACAGGCCCATTTCCAGCCCGTGCCTCCAAGGCTTCGTTCCTTGGAAAAGAGCTGAAATACAACTCCACTGCCCCAAGCGCCCTGCCACTCACTCTGACCACAGAGCCCACTGCTTTTGTTCACAAGGAGCAGTCATTTGCACACACTATTTGATCCCTGAGGTGTTGGTATTTTAGTAAACTGAACTCTGAGCCAAGGCCGCGGTGTACATCTTCCCTGGCTGTCCCAGTGCTGACCCCAGGCAGGGCCTCACAGATGGCATTACCTCTGAGGGTCCCCATTGAAAGTTCAGGATGGTAGGTGGCTACACTTGGCTGAGCTGCCTCCTCAGGTGAAGCCCCACCAGGAGAAGGCTCTGCCCTGGCTGTGGCGAATGAGTCAGGACCTGGGAGGAGTTAGATCGACCCTGAACCTGGTGTTCCAAGGTGGATCGGAGTGGATTCTCTGTGATTAGATGGGACGGGAAGGGAGCGGGGTGAGACTATGGACTCCAGAATGCTGCTGTGGCCCTCTTCTTCACGCTCTCTGCCCCTTGAGCTTAACCTGAACGAGGCATTGGGCACCTTCAGACCTCAGATGGCCTGGTGAGTCTGCTTGGGTCTCCTCGGAAACAGGCATCTCTGCAGGCCCCAAGTGGCCCAGCCAAAAAAATCTGGGCAGAAAGGGGCTGCCCTAAGCCCCAGGCCAGGCTGTCACCATAGAGTTGTCACTGTCTCAAGCTTGTTTTCCACGTCAAACAAAATGATAATGGGAGGATCCACACAGGTGTTGTAAGAGTTAGGACGGAAGACGCTATGGAAATGGAAAGCAGGTCCCTCGATGGTGGTATATGAGGGCACCACTTAAATGCTCTCAATGTGTGCTGGTGGGAGTCCACGTGGCCCCTCCCACCAGTGACACAGGCTGCCTGACAGAGAAGGCTCTGGAGCCTGCTGGCTCTGCTCTGCCTTTGGGGACCACTTAGAATAAGTCAAATCCCCTTTTCTTCAGACAGCCCACCCTGGCTGACACTGTCTAGTGATGGCAGATGGCGCTGGCTATCTGTGTCCTAAAATGAGCCTGGACAGGCCTGCACCACCACCACCACCCCCCGTTTCCCCTACTCCCCAACAGCCCTACTCAGAGGCAGTCCTCCTGGGAATATGAGTTTTCAGATTCCTTGGAAATTGACTCAGATAAATCAAATTCACAAAAGCCTGGGTCATCCAGAACGGTTGGAAATTCGTTTGAAAATAAAACAAGGTACTCATGTTTGCAGAATAGAGCTTTCTCTTCCTGTTGGCAAGTTTAGAGGAACCAAATTACAGGATGTTGAGTGGACAAGGAATTAGAGGAAGGATTGGTTAGATGATCTCAGGAACCATGGTCACCAGGGCGTGATGACCTGGGGCACCCCTTCTATGAGCCCCTCCCCACCCCCCACATTGGACTGCCAACCTCCTCCCAGGTCCACCCATCCCCCTTTCCCGCTTTCCACAGCAGGCCAGCTCCCTGACTTCATATGGACTCCTTCCTTCCTTGGTCAGTGCCCCTGTCAGACAAAGGTCTGGTCTGTTTTGTACTGATCTTTATCATTTAACCTGCAAAGGACAGTGCACTCGCCCACGTCCTGGCAGGGGGTGGGAAAGGACCACAGGGCCACCCTTACTATGACTGCTGCTCAGCTGGCATTTGATTACACACAGATGCGTACCAGCTCATAAATGCTATTATTTTGTTTTTAACTCTTCTCTTTTTACAGTTGGAACTTTTGTTTTGAGGTAATTGTAGATTCACATGCAGTTGTTAGAAATATTATGAACAATCCTATGTACCTTTTACCTAGTTCCATCCAATGGTAACAGCTTGCAAAACTATAGTGTAATGCCACAACCAGGATGTTAACATGGATACATTCAAGACCATAGAGCGTCTTATTGAACCTCTTCTCGGCTGTGGTCGTGAAGTGTTTAATAGGCACCCAGCCTCCTAAAGAGGTGGGCTGGCATTCTCCTGTTCATCTTCCTGGAGAGGTATGAGCAGAAGGCAGACTGTCCCTGAGACCCCTTGAAATGTAGACCCATGCATTGCTGTGGTTGGGCTAAAGCCTTCTCATTTTGTGGCAAGTGCCCGCTGGGAACTTGTTGCAGGGGGTCCATAGCATTCACCCCATGTCTCTTTTGAAACAGGAGGACCATGACACCATGGAAGCTGATCTGGACAAAGACGAACTGATCCAGCCCCAGCTCGGTGAACTCTCAGGCGAGAAGCTTCTGACCACGGAGTACTTGGGAGTAAGTACCACGTGAAATGTCTGGGGGCCCTGAAATAGAAAGGGGGGATGGACTATTAATGGCCCGAATATTTGCCATAACAGATGATGGTTTGTTCTGTTCTGCTCCGATACTGTGTTTATGAGAAGTTCCATGTTAGCCAATGTGTTTCCAGTAGCCCTGAAGTGCCCTGAAGTGGCCCCAGCTACCTGTCCCAAGTAGACCTGTTGGTGAACAGAGGAGGGATTAGAATACAACTAAAGGTCACACCCCAGGAACCTTTGTAATATCTGAAGGTCTGCCCATGTTAGTAGTAATTATCTACCTGTCCAGCTTCTTAATTTTCACATGTCTTGTTCGTTACAAGGGAAGTCTGAGTAGGAGAAAACAGCAGTATTAAGTGATTGCAAATATCCTACTTCTGCAAATTTTACGAAAACATATGACCAAACAAAAACACATTACTAGGGCCCCCTCTGGGGCCTGGCAGCTTTAATCCTATTAGCCCTCTGGTAGTTCTGCCCTGTGTGTCAGCCCTTCATGTGGTTGAGCTTCTTGGTCATGAGATGTTGGATGCAGCTCTTGCATTAAATTCATGATAAAGTCGGGGAGAAGGCCAAACATGCAGGACAGCCAGACCCACCCCCTCCATGTGCTTTTTCCAAAGCTCCATCTGGTGACATCCACATATTTTTGACTGGTCAGAGCTGGGTCACATGGCCCCTAGCTCCAAGGGAGTCTGGGAAGGTATTTTTAAAGTATATACATTTATACCTTATACTTCATTATATGTCATAATTTCTTTAAGTGATTCATCAGTACTCAAAAGCTATTACAGGCAGTCCTTGGGTTCCATTGGACTCGGCGTCATTTCATGGTTACTTCGCCATCTCCCATTTATTTATTAAAAAAAAAAAAGTTCCATCATTTTGACGTACATACATATGTGCTTTATGTTTTTTTATTATTTATTTACCACAACTAAAGGTCAGGAAATGTTATCTTTCTTTTAAATTTTTTTTACTGTTTCACTTCATTACTTCTGTGTATGTGCTCCATGTGAGTGACGAAGGTGCTTAGGTAGGTGGATTCCAACTTAACGGCGAAAATCACATTAAGTTGGGAAGAAACCAAGATGGCAGCATAGGTGAACACCTAAACTGCTGCCTCACACAACAATTTCAAAACTATAACTAAAAGAATGGACATCATCCAGAACCACAGGAAAGCTGGCTAAGTGGAAACTCTACAAATAGAAGGAAAGAGAGGGGCTCACGGAGACCCAGAGAAGCTGCAAAAAGCTGAGGTGTGGAGACACGCACGTGGAGATAGCAGGTGCTGCAGTACCTGGCTGGCTTTCTCTGGTGGGAGGGAGACAGAGACTCCCAACTGTACTGAATCCCTTATCCTACGGCATTGAACCCCAGGTCCAGCCGAAACACATATGGGGGGAGTTTGGACTGTGAAAAGGGAGAAGTGCACGGAAATTTAGGGGAGCTGCGAAAGGGCAGAAGTCTGGTGGCGTACACACCAATGCGCACAGAAGACCGACTGCTGATTGTGCCACTGGCTTTCGCGAGTGGGCAGGAGACAGAGCCTCCCAACTGTGCCACTTTTAACTCCACTAAACCCCAGTTTCGGGCGAGACCCTGGGGACCCAGACTCATATGGTCCCGGAGCGCAGGGGAGTCGGAAAGGCAGCAGTCTAGAGGCACTGCATGCACGAGCACAGGGACTGCTCCAGCGATCACCCAGAGACCCAGGGGCCATGTAGGGTGGGGCCGACTGGAAGGCAAGGCTGTCCATTAAGACCTGAGACTCCACCCAGCCCAAGCTCGACAGAGGCTTTTGCAGTTTTGCAAATCTTGTATCATAAGTCTGAATCCAACACAGAAGTTCTCCTGGCATAGTGAAAATGCAGAGACAAAGGAAGAGATCACAAACAAAAGAAGTAGAGGAAAACAAACGACTCGATATAGAGTTCAAAACCATAGTTATAAGGTTTTTTAAGAATATCCTAAAAAAGATGGATAACTTTATCGAGACCCAAGAGGAGATGAAAAAGGACCAACTAGAGATGAAAAAGGCCAACTAGAAATTAAACATACACTGACTGAAATAAAATATATTATACAGAGACCTAACAGTGGACTAGAGGAAGGCAAGAATCAAGTAAAAAATTTGAAATATAAAGAATCAGAAAACACTCAACTGGAAAAGCAAGAAGAAAAAAGAATCTAAAAATGTGAAGATAATGTAAGGAGCCTCTGAGACAGCTTCAAGCGTACCAACATCAGAATTGTAGGGGTGCCAGAAGAAGAGAGAGAGCAAGATACTATTTGAAGAAATAATGACTGAAAACTTCCCACATCTGGTGAAAGAAATATACTTACAAGTCCAGGAAGCACACAGAACCCCATATAAAAGGAATCCAAAGAGGACTACACCAAGACACATCATAATTAAAATACCAAGAGCAAAAGACAAAGAGAGAATATTAAAAGCAGCAAGAGAAAAACAGTTAATTACCTACAAGGGAGCACCCATACGACTGTCAGCTGATTTCTCAACAGAAACTATGTAGGCCATATGGGAGTGGCAAGAAATATTCAACATGATGAATAGCAAGAACCTACAACCAAGAATACTCTATCCAGCAAAGCTATCATTCAGAATTGAAGGGCAGATAAAGAGCTTCACAGATAAGAAAAAGCTAAAGGAGTTCATCAACTCCAAACCAGTATTATATGAAAGGCTGAAAGGTACTCTTTAAGAAGAGGAAGAAGAAAAAGGTAAAAGATAAAAAAATTATGAACAACAAATACATATCTATTAATAAGTGAATCTAAAAATTAAGGGAATTAAAAATTTGATCAACAGAATAAACTGGTGAATATAATAGAATCAGGAGCACAGAAAGGGAGTGGACTGATCATTCTCTGGGGAAAAGGAGTGAGGGGGTGCAGGGAGAGACTGGACAAAAATCATACACCTATGGATGAGGACAATGGGGGGAGGTAAGGGTAGAGGGAGGGGTGGGAGCTGGGTGGAAGGGAGCTATGGAGGGGAAAAAAGAGAAACAAATGTAATAATCTGAATAATAAAGATTTAATTTTTAAAAATTAAAAAAAGAAAAACATTTTAAAAAAGAAAATCGCATTAAGTCTCGCCATAGGAATGGATCTCCAACGTAACCTGAGGACCTACTATAAATGGAAAATATATCTTCCACCTAAATTGGCATGTGTTGACCATCTTTTGCTACTGAGTAAATTACATTCAGCTAAATCATGACCTGCATTTTTTAAATTGTGGTTAAATTGTTTTTAGCAACAGAACTTTTAGAGGCAGATTTTGTTCTTTCAAATACACTCTCCATCTATGACAGAGAAGGCTAGGTTCCTCTGAATAGTCAAGTGGGTGCCAGAAACCCTTTCTCTTTTCTCTCCCAGCAACCCCTGAGCCTTTCTGTGGAACTCTGTGTAGATAGCAGGTATTGAACCAGATACTGTTTATGATTTTGCCAGCTCAGAAAGACTCCTTTGCAGCTGAGGGGCCCAGAAATCAGATGGGCCACACCGCGGCTTCCCCTGCAAGCACAGAGGGTTAACTAGAAAACAGCAGCTGCTTTGAGGCACCAGGCGTGTCACATGCAGAGGTCCTGGGCCCTGCACTCTGAACCCTCTTCACTAAGGACCTTTCCTGTAGACCTGGATAATAAACCAGACCATTCTGTCCCACAAACCAGACTCAGTTTCCTCACCCATTGAAGGGGACAGATATCACTCACCATAAATTATATCTTAGGTCTGTGAAATTTTAAGGACTTTGTTTGGCTGCCTGGGTTTTCCAAAGGCTGAAATACTCAAATATCAGTGATATGTTTTCTCTCCTCCGGGAAGAAAGAGGGAGGGTCATTCTCCAAAGGACAGTGGAGTCGGGGAGGAAATAGAGGGTGGACACAGACATAAAAGAACCCACATATTCACTGTCTCCCTTTCCCAGGAGCTTCAGACTCAGCCCTCTCAGCTCTGTGTGGAAAGACCCAAGGGTTCTGACTGGCAAAAACAGACGGGGGAAGAGAAGGCATAAAAGGTCCTAAAGTACCGCTGAGAACTGGGCTTAAAGGGCCTGCTCTGTGGTGAGGCCGAGATCCTGGGTGCGGGCAGTGTGACAGGGAGGTCAGTCTCTAGCAAATTTCACACGTGACATAAAGGGAAACAAAACTACGTTTTAATTCTTATTTGGAAAGCTTTGTTATGTTCCATTTCCTCCAAGAGGGTAGAGGGCTCCCTCCCAACTTCTCTCTCCTGTCTTTTTCCCTCCCCTTACCCGTGCAGGGCTGGGCAGCCTGCCTGCCGCCCCTGCCCTAGCCGATGGCTGTCCCCACAATACCGGTGAGGCCTGTTGATGCTTTCCATCGGAAAGCGACCTTTTTCTTCTCCTTCAGTCAAACAGTTGTAGATCAACCCAAATAACTTGTCAGTAGAAGTCAAGAAATCACAGGTATTATTCCAATTTTTTAAAAATTTAAACTTTGAAATAATCGTAAATTCACAGAAAGTTGAAAAAGCCTTGCAGAGAGGCCCCACACCCCCCTCCCAGTTTCCCCAGTCCCCTCTGTACCTGCCGCACTTACCAACCCGGGAAACTGGTATTGCAGCAGTCCACAGGCTTCCTTCAGACCTCACCAGTTTCTCAGTCACTTCTTTTTTGGACAACTAAATTATTAACATAATATAACCGGATTGCAGAAAACTTGGAAAAATTACTCTTGGTTCTACTATCCCACATAACCACTGTAATCATTTAGTATCTTTGACTAAATCCTTCCAGTCTTCTTTCATACTTTTAGCATAATCAAAAGCATCACTTATATGCAGTATTATAATTTGACTTTTATTTAATTTTTTAAATAGACATTTTCTTTATAACCTAGTATTTATCAGTGTAAATGGCTTTATAATATTTCAAATGAACATGCGTGTTTTACTTAATTATTCCCCTATTACTGGACAGTTAGATTGTTCCAGTTTCACTCTATAATTATTTTGTGACAACAACTTTATTTATTTAACATTTTTCATATTTGGGATTCTTTCACTATAAATAACACCCAATGATATGAACAGTTTTATGACTCTTGATATAAAATGCCAAACTGCTTTACAAAAGAGTTATTCAAATTTCTAGTCACTAACATTTTTTGTTAATCCTCACCCAAGGATATTTTTCCATTGGTTTTTTAGAGAGAGAGAGGGGGAGGGAAAGACAGGGAGAAACATCGATATGAGAAACACATCTATTGGTTAGCTTCTGCTTGACCAGGACCCAGGCTGGGAGGAGCCTACAATCAAGGTACATGCCCTTGACCGAAATCGAACCCGGGACCCTATGGACCAAATGAGCCACCTGGCCAGGGCTAAAGTTGTAGTTTCTAATTAGTTGAGTTGAAAAACTCAAAAAGAGTCAGCAGGCTTCAGCCAGAAATAAATAGTAAAGATTTATTCAAGAGTCATAGTGTATGCAAACCAGAAACACAAGTAGGCGGCAATACCCAGCATTCCAAAGAAGAAAGAAAAGCTGAGGGCTCTTACAGTAAAAAGTACGTTCTTGAAAAGAATCAGGTCTGCATTCTTAGTCTCTGAATTGGCCAGAGATGACCATGGTCTGGAAACTGGATGTCAGGTGGTCTGGGTACTCACACATTCTTCCTCAGTCCTTCAGAAGGTTGTCTGGGTCTATTGTATATCCAGGCATTGACACAGGACTAGAAAGTTCCAAAGTTCAAGTTCCCAGATTAGTTAAAGCAAGAATAGAATCATTTCCTCTGGCCTCAACTTACTTGATTTTAGTAATTTAGCAGCTTGGCTTCATTTTATTTCTTCACTTCCTCATTTGTGAGATTGATCATTTTTCTGTTTTATGGTGATATTTTCTGTTTTGTGCCTTGATTGTTTGAATTCTTTGCCCACTTATCTATACGAGTTCCTTACCTGATGAAAATTTTAACCTTTAATCGCTTAAATTTGCTGCTAATATTTCTTCTTAGTCTGTTGCTTATCTTTAATATGCTCTATATTTGGAAATGTTAAATTTATTGTTGCTGTGGTTGCCTCCTGCACTCGCCCCGACTGGAGCCAGAATTGAACCCCCAACCCTTGGTGGGAGACAGCATTCTAACCATTTTAAATACCGGCCAGGGTGGAAACATTAATTTTTCATGAAACTAAATCTGTCTTTTTTTCCTTCTCACTTTCAAAAATTGATCCTCTCCAGAGATGTGATATTACTATATTCAACTGTTTCTGTCTCCTTTAAAAAAAAAATTTTTTTTTATTAATTTCAGAGAAGAAGGGAGAGGGAGAGAGAGTTAGAAACATCAATGATGAGAGAGAACCATTGACTAGATTCTTCCTGTATGCCCCTTACTGCAGATCAGCCCCACAACCCAGGCTTGTGCCCTTGACTGGAATTGAACCCGGAACCTTTCAGTCCGAAGGCCGACACTCTATCCCCTGAGCCAAACCAGCTAGAGCTTGTCTCCTTTTATTTATTTTATTTTATTTTTTAATTTCTTGCTTTTTTTATGTTATTTATTTATTTTTTTCCTATTGCCCTCCCCACCCCCCAGTACATGCCCTCATCTGTCTCCCCCCTTGCCCTCCCAACCTCCCCTGCTCCCCAGTGTATCCACTGGCTATGCCTACACACACATGCATACAAGTCCTTCGGTTGATCTCCTATAGGCCCCTCCCCTCCAACCTCCCCTGCCTTCCCACTGTAGCACAACAGTCTGTTCGTTGCTTCTTTGCCTCTGCATCTGCTTTTCCCCCACCCCCTGAATCTTGTATTTAAAAACATCTTGCCCCTGTAGGCTAGAAATAAACCCACAAGAGCAAAAGAAAAATGTTTGCGTCCCAATTTCAATGTCTAATAGCTTTGAGTCCCAGTTTCAATGTCAAACAGTTCCTTATGTGTACATGTCAGCAATGGTATCTGGATAGTGAACAAATGGTGGCACTGCCGGTCTGACCCTCTCTGGTTTGGTCCTAGGCATCCGGTAGCGATGCACAGCTGCTGACTGCTTGCATAGCAAGGCGTCATCCGCATCTTCCATCTCTGGACTGTTTCTCCTCTTGCCTTCATGGTTGGCGCAGACCTGTCAGTTCCTCTCTGTTGCAGGAGTCCACTTGGTCTTAGAGTTGATTTCTGAAAATATATAAACATATTCTTGACCAAAAGTTAATAAAGGAATCTTTTCTATAAAATTGACTTGCGGTCCTTTTTATTTTTGCCTACCCACTTTTCCTTTGGCTTATTTTGACACCATGAGTGTTTTTCATGGGTGTCTTGCTGTTAGCATTACAAGTGGAAATTAATTTTCTAAAGTGAAAATTTTCTAGATGTAATTTACTTACCAGATATTTTCTCTTACATGATGATATCCTATTCTCACCACCCCCCTTTTTTTGATTAATGGAGAATTTGGTAAAATTTTTAATGCAATCTTGATAACTTTACATTTTAATTTTTGTACACAAATATACCTGTTTTATGTTCATTGCATATTAAGCAATTTTACCATGAGATGAGCTATCAATAGAAATTTTAATTAATACTTTAGAAACAGCTTTTTGTCCAGTACACTTAAATTTTCTTGGGTGTTTGCTTATTTCAGTTCGCCAATTTAAATTAATCTGAAAGCTTGATAACTCTTTTAAGTCAAATTTAATACTCTAACAACAATCTTCAATTACCCTGTAAATATTAGTGGAGAGGTTTATTTGCATTGAGTAGGCACTGAGCATTCCTGGTGCTAGGCTGAATTTAGATACAGGGCAGCTGCTGTCGGCATGTTTCTGTCTGTTACCTGGGTCCTGATCTGAGCTAGGCCACATCTCTGTCTGTTACCTGGGTCCTGATCTGTGCTGAGCATGGGAAGCGAGGTATCCTGGGGGCAGGAGTCCTCCCTCATAAGGGGTGAAGGTTCAGACCCCTACAAGGTTGGAGGGGGGGTGAGGGTCTGTGCCCTACCTCTCTTGACCCCCAAGTTCTCTC
Organism: Lasiurus cinereus; assembly: GCA_011751065.1. Classification (NCBI taxonomy): domain Eukaryota; kingdom Metazoa; phylum Chordata; class Mammalia; order Chiroptera; family Vespertilionidae; genus Lasiurus; species Lasiurus cinereus. The sequence goes on along the minus strand of JAAGEH010000079.1, from coordinate 89,101 downwards.
TTGTTGGCCCCTCTGCGACTATGCCTGTCTTAGGTTGTTCCTTCCCTGAGGAATCTTACTCGTCTCTGACTAACCAGTCATTCTCCAGGGCCACGCAGGATGTTGTGAGGTTCAGTTCTGTCTCCATGGTAGCCTATGCGCCCGTGGCCTCCACGCCCAGCACCTGCCTTGGGGATCCCCTCGCCTGCTGGCAGGGGCCCGAGCACTGATCACTTATCTCGGGGAATTCAGGTTCCTTCTCCAGGGAGGGCCCAGCTCACACCATTTGGCGAGAGACAGATCCATTATACCAGCCACCTTGAGGCTTCAACCTCAGCATGAATAGAGAGCTCAGGCTACAGCTGAGGGCCATTGGGTTGTGAGAAAAGGGTCCCTCTTGGCAGAAGAGGAAAGAGGGCCAGTATAGAATGCTCAAGTGCCTTCCCAGTTCCTCAATTCCTTCTGAAAGGAATTAAATCCTTTCATGTCCTCTTTTTAAACTGCTGCTAAACATTCAAAGAATTAGTTTGTATGTTTGTTTGGGATAGTTGTACAATATGCTGTTGTGATTTATCAAAAATTAAATGATATTGTAGGATAATATCATGTAAGGATATTCTTTGCTTTAGGCCATGGCAATTCAATTTCAAATGGGCTGACAATTTCTTTTTGTAACTTTATATAAATTTTTTCAGGGAAGCAAAAACACAGATTACTTACCTTAACTCAAGAGGCCAAATCTGTTGACTTTCAATTACAATCCTTATAACATTTAAAGGAAACTTCTCTTTATTTCCTTCCAAAATGACTTTCATGTTACAGAGTTTCATTTAAAAATCTTTGTCTCATAAAGCAATTTCTCTTAAGGTTATGGTGACCACTGTATGGATTCCCTCTCATGTCCCACCTTCCCCGTTGTTGTCTGTGCCCAATGATTATGCTCATACACATGTACGAAGGTCCCTCTGTTGATCTCTCCCCATTATTCCCACCAACACCCACCTTCCTTGAGGTTTGATGTTTTGATCGACATTTCTCATTCTCTGGATCTGATCTTGATCATCATTCTATGTCATTCATTATATTCCACAAATGAGTGAGATCATGTGATATTTGTCTTTCTCTGCCTGGCTTATTTCACTAAGCATTATGTTTTCCATCTCCATCCATGTTGTTGCAAATGTTAAGAGCTCCTTCTTTTTTACCGCAACGTAGTATTCCATTGTGAGATTTACTACAATTGTTTAATCCAGTCATCTGCTGATGGGCACTTACGCTGTTTCCAAATCTTAGCTATGGTGAATTGTGCTGCTATGAACATAGGGCTGAATGTATCTTTTCTGATTGGAGTTTCTAGTTTCTTGGGGTATATTCCTAGAAGTGGGATCACTGGGTCAAATGGAAGTTCCATTTTTAGATTTTTGGGGTGACTCCATACTGTTCTCCACAGTGACTACACCAGTCTGCATTCCCACCAGCAGTGCTTGAGGGTTTCTTTTTCTCCGCATCCTCGCCAACACTTGTCGTTTGTTGATGATAGCCATTCTGGCAGGTGTAAGATGGTACCGCATTGTTGTTTTGATTTGCATCTCTCTGATGATTAGTGACTTTAAGCAGGTTTTCATATGTCTCTTGGCCTTCCTTCTGTCTTCTTTCGAGAAGTGCCTATTTAGATCAGTTGCCCATTTTTTGATTGGGTTGTTTATCTTCTTTTGTAAAATTGTATGAGTTCCCTGTAAATTTTGGAGATTAAACCTTTATCATTAATATCATTGGCAAATATGTTCTCTCATGCAGTGGGCTTTCTTGTTGTTTTGTTGATGGTTTCCTTTGCTGTGCAAAAGCTTTTTATTTTGAAGTAGTCCCATTTGTTTATTTTTTCTTTAGTTTCCATTGCCTGAGGAGCTGGGTTGGTAAAGAAGTTCCTTCTGCATATGTCAGATATTTTGCTGCCTGTGGATTCCTCTACTATTTTTATGGTTTTCCATCTTATGTTTAAGTCCTTTATCCATTTTGAGTTTATTTTTGTGTATGGTGTAAGTAGGTGGTCTAGTTTCACTTTTTTGCATGTTTCTGTCCAATTTTCCCAACACCATTTGTTGAAGAGACTGTCTTGACTCCATTGTATGTTTGTGCCTCCTTTGTCAAATATTAATTGAGCATATTGGTTTGGGTCAATTTCTGGGTTCTCTATTCTATTCCATTGATCTATGTGTCTGTTTTTGTGCCAGTACCAGGTAGTTTTAAGAACAGTGGCTTTGTAATACAGCTTGAAATCTGGCATTGAGATCCCACCTACTTTGTTCTTCTTTCTAAGGATTGCTGCAGCTATTTGGGGTCTTTTTTTATTCCAAATGAATTTTTGGAAAGTTCGTTCTAGGTCTGTGAAGTATGCCATTGGTATTTTCATGGGGATTGCATTGAATTTATAAATTGCTTTGAGTAGAATGGACATTTTGATGATATTGATTCTCCCAATCCATGAACACGGTATGTTCTTCCATCTGTTTATGTCTTCCTCTATCTCTTTTTTTTTTTTTTAGTGTTGTGTAGTTTTCTGCGTATAGGTCTTTTACCTCCTTAGTTAAGTTTATTCCTAGGTATCTTAATTTTTTTGGTGTGATGGTAAATGAGATTGCTGTTTTAGTCTCTCTTTCTGTAAGTTCATTATTGGTATATAGAAATGCCAAAGATTTCTTAGTGTTAATTTTGTATCCTGCTACATTGCTGAATTCATTTATTAAGTCTAATAATTTTTTGATGGAGTCTTTAGGGTTTTCTATGTACAGTATCATGTCATCTGCAAATAAGGACAGTTTTACTTCTTCTTTTCCTATTTGGAGGCCTTTTATTTCTTTTTCTTGTCTGATAGCAATGGCAGCACTATGTTAAATAAGAGTGGTGAGAGTGGGCATCCCTGTCTTGTCCCTGTTTTTAGGGGAAATGGTTTTAGTTTTTTCCCATTGAATATGATGTTGGCTGTGGGTTTGCCATATATGGCTTTTATTATGTTGAGGTATGATACTTCTATTCCCACCTTGCTGAGAGTTTTTATTAAGAAAGAGTGTTGGGGAGAATCCAAGATAGCAGCATAGGTAAGCACCTACAATGCTGCCTCGCACAACAATTTCAAAACTACAACTAAAAGACAGAACGGACATCATCTAGAACCACAGGAAAGCTGGCTGAATGGAAGTTCTACAGCTAGAGGGAAGGAGAGGGGCTCTTGGAGACCCAGAGGAGCTGCAACAAGCTGAGGTACAGAGACGCGCCCGTACAGAGAGCAGGTGCCAGAATACCTGGCTGGTTTTCTCTGGTAGGAGGGAAACGAGACTCTCAAAGGCATTGAACCTCTTATCTTACGACACTAAACCCCAGATCCAGCCGAAACTCATATGGGGGGAGTTTGGACTGTGAAAACGGACAGGTGCATGGAAATTTAGGGGAATCACAAAAGATCAGAGGCCTGGTGGCGCGCACGGCACTGCGCAGAGGACAGATTGCTGATTCTGCCGCTGGCTTTCACGAGTGGGCGGGAGACAGACCCTCCCAACTGTGCCACTTCTGACTCCACTAAGCCCCTGTTTCAGGTAAAACCCTGGGGACCTAGACTTGTGTGGTCCTGGAGCACAGGGGAGCCGGAAAGGCAGCGGTCTACAGGCACTACAGGCGCACGCGCGCGCACACGCATATAAGAACCGCTCCAACAATTACCCAGTCACATGAGACTCAGGGGCCATGGTGGGCGGGGCCGACTGGAAGGCAAGGTGGTCCCTTAAGCTCTGAGACTCCACCATCCCAAGCTCAACAGAGGCTTCTTCGGTTTTGCAAGTCTGGTATCATAAGGCTGAATCCAACACAGAAGTTCTCCCGGCATAGTGAAAATGCCGAGACAAGGGAAGAGATCACAAACAAAAGAAATGGAAGGAAAAAAACGACTGGATATAGAGTTCAAAAGCACGCTTATAAGGTTTTTCAAGAATATGCTAGAAAAGATGGATAAATTTAGCGAGAGCCAAGAGGAGATGAAAAAGGACCAACTAGAGATACTGACTGAAATAAAAAATATTATACAGAATCCTAACAGCAGACTAGAGGAAGGCAAGAATCAAGTCAAAAATTTGAAATATAAAGAATCAGAAAACACTCAACTGGAAAAGCAAGAAGAGAAAAGAATCCAAAAATGTGAAGATAATGTAAGGAGCCTCTGGGACAGCTTCAAGCGTACCAACATCAGAATTGTGGTGGTGCCAGAAGAAGAGAGAGAGCAAGATACTGAAAACCTATTTAAAGAAATAATGACTGAAAACTTCCCCCATCTGGTTAAAGAAATAGACTTACAAGTCCAAGAAGCACACAGAACCCCATATAAAAGGAATCCAAAGAGGACTACACCAACACACATCATAATTAAAATACCAAGAGCAAAAGACAAAGAGAGAATATTAAAAAGCAGCCAGAGAAAAACAGTTAATTACCTACAAGGGAGCACCCATATGACTGTCAGCTGATTTCTCAACAGAAACGATGCAGGCCAGACGTGAGTAGCAAGAAATATTCAAAGTGATGAATAGCAAGAACCTACAACCAAGAATAATCTATCCAGCAAAGCTATCATTCAGAATTGAAGGGCAGATAAAGAGCTTCACAGATAAGAAAAAGCTAAAGGAGTTCATCAACTCCAAACCAGTTTTATATGAAATGCTGAAAGGTACTCTTTTAGAAGAGGAAGAAAAAAAGGTAAAAGACAAAAAATTATGAGCAACAAATACATATCTATCAACAAGTGAATCTAAAAATTAAGTGAATTAAAAATTTGATCAACAGAATAAACTGGTGAATATAATAGAATCAGGAGCACAGAAAGGGAGTGGACTGATAATTCTCAGGGGGAAAGAGGTGAGGGGTGTACAGGGAGAGACTGGACAAAAATCATACACCTATGGATGAGGTCAATGGGAGGGAGGTAAGGGCAGAGGGAAAGGTGGGAGCTGAGTGGAGGGGTGCTATGGAGGGGAAAAAAGAGAAACAAATGTAATAATCTGAATAATAAAGATTTAATTAAAAAAAGAGTACAAAAAAAAGAAAAAGTGTTGGATTTTGTCAAATGCTTTTTCTGCATCAATTGATATGACTATGTGATTTTTATCTCTCAATTTGTTTATGAGATGTATCACGTTTATTGATTTGCAGATATTGTACCATCCTTGCATCCCTGGGATAAATCCTACTTGGTCATGGTGTATGATCTTTCTGATGTACTGCTGGATTCGATTTGCTAGAATTTTGTTGAGGATTTTGGCATCTATGTTCATGAGGGATATTGGTCTGCAATTCTCTTTCATTCTGTTATCTTTATGGGGTTTTGGTATTAGGGTGATGCTGGCTTCATAGAAGGAGTTTGGAAGTGTTCCTTCCTCTTGAATTTTCTGGAATAGTCTGAGAAGAATGGGTTTTAGTTCTTCTATGAATGTTTGGTAAAATTCCCCTGTGAAGCTGTCTGGCCCTGGGCTTTTGTTTGCTGGAAGCTTTTTGATGACTGCTTCAATTTCTTCCATAGTTATCAGTGTGTTGAGATTTTTAGAATCGCTTTGTGTGAGTTTTGGAAGGTTGTGTTTTTCTAGGAATCTGTCCATTTCCTCTAGGTTGTGAAATTTGTTACAATAGAGTTGTTCATAATATTTTTTAACAATCTTTTGTATTTCTATGGGGTCTGTAGTTATTTCCCCTCTCTCATTTCTGATTTTATTTATTTGGGTCCTCTCTCTTTGCTTCATGGTGAGCCTGGCTAGAGATTCATCAATCTTGTTTATTCTTTCGAAGAACCAGCTCTTTGTTTTGTTGATTTTTTGTATCTTTTCTTTGTCTCTATGTCATTCATTTCTGCTCTGATCTTTATTATTTCCTTCCTTCTACTCACAATGGGCTTTTCTTGTTGCTCTCTTTCTAATTCTTTGAGTTGTTGGGTTAGGTGATTCATTGCCATTTTTTTCCTGTTTTTTGAGGTAGGCCTGTAGAGCTATAAACTTCCCTCTCAGCACTGCTTTCATTGTGTCCCATAGCATTTGCGTTGTTGTGTTTTTATTGTCATTAGTCTCCAGAATATTTTTAATTTCTTCTTTGATCTCATTTATAACCCAATCATTGTTTAGTAACATGCTATTCAACTTCCAAGTGTTTGAATTTTTTGATATGTTTTTATTGTAGTTTATTTCTAATCTTATGCCATTGTGGTCTGAGAAAATGCTTGATATGATTTCAATCTTTTTGAATTTGGGGAGACTTTGCTTGTGACCCAATATGTGCTCTATTTTTTAGAATGTCCCATGTGCACTTGAGAAGAATGTATATTCTGTAGCTTTGGGGTGAAATGCTCTGAAGATGTTAATTAGGTCCATCTGATCTAGTGAGTTATTTAGAATTGCTGTTTCTTTGCTGATTTTTTGTCTAGAGGATTTGTCCAGAGATGTCAGTGATATATTAAAATCCCCTACTATGATTGTATTATTGTCGATCTCTCCCTTGATATCCTCCAGGAGTTTTTTTAATGTATTTAGGGGCTCCTGTATTAAGTGCATATATGTTTACCAGAGTTGTATCTTCTTGATGAATTGCTCTTTTTAGTATTATGTAGTGGCCTTCCTTATCTCTTGTTATAGCCTTTACTTTGAGTTCTATTTTATCAGATATAAGTATCGCTACCCCAACTTTTTTCTCATTTCTATTTGCCTGAAAAATGTTTTTCCGTCCCTTCACTCTCAGTCTGTGTGAATCCTTTTCTCGGAGGTGGGTCTCTTGTAGACAGCAAATGTATGGGTCCTGTTTTTGTTTTTTTGTTTGTTTTTAAATATATTTTATTAATTTTTTTACAAAGAGGAAGGGAGAGAGATAGAGAGTTAGAAACGTCCATCAGCTGCCTCCTGCACACCCCCTACTAGGGATATGCCTGCAACCAAGGTACGTGCCCTTGACTGGAATTGAACCTGAGACCTTTCCGTCCGCAGGCTGACACTCTATCCACTGAGCCAAACCAGTTTTGGCGGGTCCTGTTTTCTTAACCATTCAGCTACCCTATGTCTTTTGATTGGTGCATTTAACCCATTTATGTTTAATGATATTATTGACAAGTTCATGTTTTTGTCATATTTTTCCTTAGTGTTTGTTTTTTTGTTTTGTTTTTGTGTGTGTGTGTGTTTTTAAAGATATTTTATTGATTTTTTAAAGTATATTTTATTGATTTCTTACAGAGAGGAAGGGAGAGGGATAGAGAGTTAGAAACATCGATGAGAGAGACATCGATCAGCCGCCTCCTGCACACCCCCTACTGGGGATGTGCCTGCAAGCAAGGTACATGCCCTTGACTGGAATCGAACCTGGGACCCTTCAGTTCACAGGCCAATGCTCTATCCACTGAACCAAACTGGTTTCAGCTGTGTGTGTTTTTTTGTTTTCTTGGGGTCTTTTTGCCTTTCTCTTCTTTTTACAGCAGTCCCTTTAGCATTTCTTGCATTATTGGCTTGGTAGTAATGAACTCTCTTCGCCCTTTCTTGTCTGTAAAGCTCCTAATTCCACCTTCAATTTTGAATGATAGCCCTGCTGGGTATAGTATTCTTGGGTTCAGACCCTTGTTTTGTATCACTTTATATATTTTATTTCATTCCCTTCTGGTCTGGTGCGTTTCTGTTGAGAAATCAGTTGATATTCTAATAGGAGATCCCTTGTAGGTAACTTTCTGTCTCTCTCTGGCAGCCTTTAAGATTCTTACTTTGTCATTAGTGTTTGCCAATTTAATTATGATGTGTCTTGGTGTCAGTTTTTTGGGGTTCAGCTTGTTTGGGACTCGGTGTACTTCTTGGACTTTCATATTTTTTTCCTTGCCAATATCAGGGAAATTTTCTGTCATTATTTCTTCAAATAGGTTTTCTATTTCTTGCTTTTCTTCCACTCCTCTGGTATCCCAATTAAGCATATGTTGTTTCATTTTGTGTTGTCCCAAAGCTCCCTTAGGCTCTATTCTTGTTTTTTTTTAAGTCTTTTTTCCAGTCGTTGCTGTGTTTGTGTGTTTTTTCCTACCTTGTCTTCTAATTCGCTGATGCGATCCTCAGCCTCTTCTAGTCTACTATTTAGGCCTTCCATTGTGTTTCTTATTGCAGCTATGTCATTCTTCATATCCTCTTAGTTTCATTTCATGTTGGTGACACTCTCATTCAGCTCCTTATAGTTCTCATTGAGTTGTGTGATATTGTCGTTGAGTTGTGTGTATTTGTCTTCCATCCGTTTAAACATCCTTAAAACCATTACTCTGAATTCTTTCTCTGAAAGGCTGCTCACTTCAATTTCATCTAACTCCCTTTCTGGTGATTCCTCTTTTTCTTTCCTTTGGGGATTGCTTTTACGTCTTCCCATGTTTCCTGTAATGTTTTAATTGTAGATCCAATTGCTTTACTACCCAAGTTTTTTTTTGTTTTGTTTTGTTTTTGGGGGGGGATGGTGCTACGGTGTATTCTCTCAGTTCTCCTGTGTTTGTTAATTTATTGTAGTTTCCTATTTGAGCTATTTGGGTTCTCTTGATGTAGATCTGCGAGCTTGAGCAGCACAACTGTGTTGTCTAGAAGTCGGCAGCCGTGGAGAGGAGTGCCTGTTTTTTGCTGTTTTGCACCCTTAATTGAGATCACGCGTGCCCAGCGGGGATACACAGTGGCACCAAGGACCCATCTGTCGCGGTGATGTGTTTCAGGGGCCTACACCCTGGAGAGGCGTGGCTGTGGTGTCCAGAGTTAAAAAAAATCACACCCACGAGGGCTCCCAGTGGCTCCCAGGCACTGTTTAGGGGTGGACCGCCAGAAACATGCTGCTGAAAACCCGCCTTGGGTGGCGGCCTCGAGGGCACACCGCAAACTCCGGTGACTAGGGAGCTCCTCAAACCAGATAGTAGGGTACGCCACAGACAGGGCAACCAAAACACACAAACACAGGGCCTAGGGCGCCACAGACAGGGCGACCCTGACATGTAAACATAGGGACGAGGATGCTTCGCAAACTGGTGCGAAGCCACACTGCAGACTGGGGAACCATGATGCGCGGAAACACGTTGACCCGGGAGTTCTGCAGGCGGGGACTAGTGTGTAGCCACAGCTGAAACCATGACACAGCCCAAACCGTGGTGCACGTACACTCGGTGACCCGTGCACACTCGGTGACCTGGGAGATCGCAAGCCCGGAACCGTGTGTGGCCGCTGCTGCAGCCGCGCCAATGTCGCTAGGGAGGGGGAGGTTGCACTCACTGCTTTGGAGGCAGAGGTTCCAGGGTCCTCGGGTCTGCGGGACTCTGGCTGGAGTGGCTGTTGGGTCGTAGGGCAGCTCCAACGCCTGGCTGGCTGGCAGTGTTGGTGAGCTCCCAAAGAAAGGCCGTTTTTCCCTTCAAGATGGCATGGGCTCCGCGCCCGAGTCCCGCAGTCCAGGGAGTAAAAGCCACAATGGCAGCCTCTCCTCATCCAAGAGAGCCTGGACTGCCAGCCCCCGCTGCTCCCATGAGATTCAACTGTCCCTCACTCAATCACACACCCACCACACACACCCATCCACTCTCCTTTTGTTCCCTCACTCACTTCCTCTCCCTCACCTCAGTCCTGCCAGCCGCCATCATCCACAACTCTCCTCTGTCTCCTTTTATATGGTTTGATTTTTGTTTTTAATTTGTATTACTAAATAGTGTAATACACAAACCCAAGGAGAAATTTTGAATAATCTGTGGCATGACTATCCTCTTTTATTATTTATTTATTTGTAAATAAATAAATATATTTTATTGATTTTTTACAGAAAGGAAGGGAAAGGAATAGTCAGAAACATCAAGGAGAAACATTGATCAGCTGCCTCCTGCACACCCCCTACTGGGGATGTGCCCACAACCAAGGAAATCCCCTTGACAGAACTGAACCCGCGACCTTTCAGTCCGCAGGCCAGTGCTCTATCCACTGAGCCAAATCTGTTAGGTGATCCATCCTCTTATTTGCAAAGCCTCATACTACTATAGATTGATGTATTAAATATAGTAAGTTCTACTTCTAGGTCAGCTTTCAAGATGCTTTCTCCAACCCCCTTTTCTCTTTCCTTCCACCAGATCATGACCAACACGGGGAAGACGAGGCGGAAGGGGCTGGCTGGGGTGCAGTGGGGCGGCGATGAGCCCCTGCGCAGGCCAGTCACCCCCAGCGGCCACAGGAACGGGTACCCAATGTAAGTCTGGGCTAAAAGGATTTATCAAACTGCAATGTCAGATGTATGTATATAACATTTCAAAATAAAAATGTTTCTATTGAAAAGCATTTATTCTGCCCCAGCCAGCATGGTTCAGTGGGTTGAGCATCGACCTATGAACCAGGAGGTCATGATTTGATTCCTGGTCAGGGCAGATGCCCCGGTTGCAGTCCAACCAAACCAGCTAGGGCTCAAGGTTTTTCTTTTTAATTAGTAATATACAAACAAATGTCACACCTTTTTCTCTTAAACCTATAGCTAGTCTTTTTTAACCTATAGAAAAGTTGAAGGAATATTGCAATGAAGAGCTTCTAGCTGTTAACATTTTGCCACCTTTTCACGGTCAGTTCTCTCGCTCTTGCTCCTTCTATGTGTATGCTATACATGTGTACCTTTTTTTGCTGAACTGTTTGAAAAAAGGTTGCAGACTTTCAGCATGCATTTTCTAAGAATAAGAATATCCTATCCTTAACTATATTAACACACCTATGAAAAGTAACATTAATTTAGTAATATTATATAGTATATGAAGATTCCCTAATTGTCCACAAATGTCATTTCTAACTGAGGGGTTTAGTGGAGGTTTTTTATTCAGAATATAGCCAAGTGTCAACTACTAGAAAATCCAGTTTATAAACATGTCTTTCTGAATGGCAGAAGTAAAAAGAACTAAGAAAATTCCTCTTGCTTGACATAGGAAAGAGGATATTGATTCATCATTTTAAAAAATTATTTTTAAGTTACCTTTTAAAATTGTTAATACCCTAGCTTCACAAAGATGCAAGAATGACATAAGGATATTTTAATCAGAGAGAAGAATAAAGGGAGTCTAATAAATATAAGATCTAACCAATGAGCACAGTTAATTCTTGAGACAGATGTTCTACCTTGTAGAGAAAGAAGAGATATTTTCCATGCCTGGGGGCAGGTGTGGCTGTCCTGATTGGTGGGTAAGGAATGAGAAACCTCGTTTTCCTGAGATGTGAACCTTCTCACTATAGCAAAGCAATTGTCCATCACCACCCTCCATGCATGTCACTCAGTGCAGATGGTGTGCTGCTTGCTAGGGGTGCACCAGTAAATGAGATGGGATTCCTGCTCTCAGTAGGGCCTACAGGGGAGAGAGCTGGCTGGTGTAGTGTGGTCAGAGGGGATGGCAGGGTGCAGGGGCGGCAGAAAGGACATTCAGGAGCTTTAAGTCAGCCTCTTTAAAAAGTGATAAAACTGTCCACGCACAGCCCTGAGAACCCAGTGCTGCCGGGAGATAGACAGACCAAGAATCTCAGTGACCTTGGGAGCATTCTCATACTATGCTTTGTATGCATTCAAAATACTAGCACTTTTGCCGAAACCGGTTTGGCTCAGTGGATAGAGCGTTGGTCTGCAGACTGAAAGGTCCCAGGTTCGATTATGGTCAAGGGCATGTACCTTGGTTGCGGGCACATCTCCAGTTGGGGGTGTGCAGAAGGCAGCTGATCGATGTCTCTCTCTCTCATCGATGTTTCTAACTTTCTATCCCTCTCCCTTCCTCTCTGTAAAAAATCAATAAAAATATATTTAAAAAAAAAGAAAAAAGTAAAAAAAAATCAATAAAATATACAAAATACTAGTACTTTTGGAATCAGTAATCCCACTTTTAGGATTTTATACTGAGAAGTCAGAATTTTACAGAGATATATACAAAAGTATTTATTGCCACATCCTATCTAATAAAAGAGTAATATGCAAATTGACCATTACTCCAACACATAAGATGGCTGCCCCCATGTGGTCAAAGATGACTGCCCCCATGTGAACACAAGATGGCCACCACAAGATGGCCAGCAGGGGAGGGCAGTTGGGAGCAGTCAAGCCTGCAAGGGAAGGCAGTTAGGGGTAACCAGGCCTGCAGGGGAGGGCAATTAGGAGTGACCTAGCCTGCAGGGGAGGGCAGTTAGGGGCAAACAGGCTGGCAGAAGAGCAGTTAGGCATCAATCAAGCTGACAGGGGAGTGGTTATGGAGTGATCAGGCTGGCAGGCAGAAGCAGTGAGGGGCAATCAGGAAGGCAGGCAGGCGAGCAGTTGGAACCTAGCAGTCCTGGATTGTAACGGGCAGTCGTACATACTTTCAGGGGTTCCAGATTAGAGAGGGTGCAGGCTGGGCTGTGGGGACCCTCTACTCTCCCCCCGCCCCCCGTTCACAAATTTCATGCATTGGGCCTCTAGTCTATAATCATAATAATAAAAGCATAATATGCAATTACACCCAACAACCTTCTGGATGAGGCAGCCAACACGGCTGGGAGGGAGGGATCCAGGCAGCTGTTACGGCTGCCAAGGCCTACTCTTCCACAAATTTTGTGCAATGGGCCTCTGGTTATTTATAAAATGAAAAATAATCTAAATTGCCAAAGTAGGAGGCTGATTACATAATTATATATTCATACAAAACAGTTTTGGAAAATGATGTTTTAGAAGAATATTTAATGCATGGGAAGAGCTTCATAATATATTAGGAAATAATAAAGCAAATTAAAAATAGTGGATCTAGCCTACTGGTCACTCAACAGTAATCCCAAGTTTTTGTGTGTGGTCTTTTGGGGGTATGTATTTGCTTTTGTTGTTGTTAATCTTCACCTGAGGATATTTTTCCATTGATCTTTTAGAAAGAGTGAGAGAGAGAGAGAAACATCAATGTGAGAAAAAGGCACTGATTGGTTGCCTTCTGTAAGCACCCTGAGCAGGACCTGCAACTGAAGTACATGCCCTTGACTGGAGTGGAACCTGGGCCCCTTCCGTCTGCAGGCTGATGCTATATCCATTGAGACAAACTGGGCTATATCTGCCTTTTTAAAAAGATGTCAGAAATGTCTAGGTATTGAGAGGGCAGAACATTATAGATTCTATATAATTTCCTAATTTTTCATGATAAACACTGGTTTTATAATCATGAAAAGAAAGGTTGAAAATAAAAGCGAATACAGTGGTCCCTGTGCGATTCGGCACCCTTCCTCAGCCCAGCGTCAAATGCGTGCCTCCCCCGTGGCCTGTCTTCTTCTGATTCAAGCCTCCCTCCTCTGTGGATTCTAGGATTCCTTCTCCTCCCATCACTGTCTGAACTTTGCTCCATCATTTAATGCCTCGTTTGCTCCCTCTTCAAACTCACCTGCTACTGCTGCTGCTGTCTCCCTGCCTCCCTCACCTCTCTGGTGACTTCCCTGGCCCCCCCTCCTCTCCCTTCACAGCCCAGTCAGTGGTCTGGCTGTGACTTCAGCAAGTTATTGCTGCCTCAGCCACGGTGGCCTTCCTGTTCTGACCCCTCCCACACACACACAGAACACTGCTGACAGCCCTCCCCCTCCACGTCTGCTGCCACTGTGGGCAGTCCCTCACTCTCCCCGTCTTCCTCCTAAATGCCATGTACTGCAGGCCCCACTTGTCTGGTTTCCATGCTCCTGACACCCATCTCTAAGTTCAGCCCAGACTTGTGCCTGCAGCATCCCTGATTGAGGTTTCCTCGGTGAACACAGTCCTCTGAACCCCCTGCTTCAGGGAATGGTGTCACCACCCCAGACACTGAGCTAGAACCTTCATGGACACAGAGCCCTCTCCTTCCCACCGGCTCCTGCTCTGGCCCTTCTCTGAACCTCCTGAGCACTCTCCTCTGCGCAGGAGAGCCTCCTAAGGGACCTCCCTGCTGGGTCCCTCCCTCCACAACCATGGACATGGAATGCCATTCCTGTGGTTCCTGTTTCCTTTGGAGACCAAATCTAGTCAAACCCTGGCTTGCACAGTCCCTCTCAGTTGACGCCCACCCCATCTCTCCCAGCCCTGGAAGCTCCCAGGACACCCTGTACCTGCAGCTGCAAGTCTTTATGGTGCTTAAATCTTTCTGTAACAGCCCAGCGTGAATCATTTCTTTGCCTCTTCACCTTGCTCATGGTGTTACATCTGGTAAATTCTCCCTATTGGCCCCACATCAGAGCTCAGGACTGGCACACATACACATGTACACACACACACACACACACACACACTGCCGGAAACCAAACCGGGAACCCTGAACCACACAGGACGTGGAAAGAGGTTCCCACAACACACGTACACACACACACACACACACACACACACACACAGTATTTCCTGCCCCCTTAGGACAGTTAAGTGTCTGCTTGTCTTTGCTACTGGAACTGACATCCAAGAACTACCATTTCATGGGGCCCACTCCTAAGACAGGTGGGCATGTGCTTGCTCTGATGTGCCCCCACCTCCAGCCCTCACTGGAGCAGGTGGCTGGGGTCTCCTTGCTGAGGGGACTGAGTGCTGTGCATACAGGTTGGCCTGGGAACACCTTGCTCGCTCCCATCTGTCACACCTGGCTTGGGTCTGATGCCCTGAGATACCCAACACATGTCTGCTGGATGAATGAGTCTCTGCCAGCCGCCTCCACCCACCAGGCCGACAGGAGGCCGTGCCTGCACCACCGAGGCAGATTCCTGTGTTTGCCTAACTCCGGTTGTTGTGGCTGACATGACATGTCATGTCTTTTCTGATTGGACCCATCCTTTCACTATTCTATTTCATCCTTAAAGGGCGAATCATAAGATTGGTTCCTTAAATTGGTTGAAATGCTATGTCCCATGTCACTCAAAGCCAAAGGACAGAATTGTGTCTTAGAAAGTTACTAAGCCATGTATCACTAAATGTATAATAGCTCACATGAGCAAGCAAGGCTACTCGCTAGTTTCTACCAATACACCTGAAAAGGCTTAAAATCTGCTAATAGCAAATTAACAAAAGAATTTCAGGTACTTCGACTTTCTGTATTTGTTTGTGATGCTACAAGGTAGTCAGCAGTCAAATATCTCCTGGCTTTCTCTTTTGATGGCTGCTTTTCATTTTTTCCTGCAGGCTGGAAGACCATCCCGTTTCCCCCCAGACATCCCGACATGCCAGAAACTGCTGCCTCCAGTCCTCGCCCAAGGCTCACCTTCCAGTCTGCCAGGGCAGCGAGTCTGGTGCTTCGGAGCCTTGCGTTTCGACTTCATGTAATAACACGGGCAGCACATGGGGACACTTTGGGGCTGCTGATTTCTAAAAAGTATTTTTCAGATGCCAGAAAAAATATATATGCGTTGCATCAGAGACAGACAAAGTATTTTCTTTAATTTTCAAGAGGAAATTAAAAGGATATGAGCAAGCCAGATAAGACTCTAATCTCCATTCAAATAGGAAAAACAACAGAGGAGCAGGTCAGATTCCAGTGTGAGAAACATCTGAGAACTTTTATCATCTGCTCACAATTGGATCCAAACACTTCCAAGTCTGGTCCGGAGCAGCAGACAGTCCGTCCCAGAGCGCAGTGGAAACGGGCCGCCTGGGACTCGGGGGAGGGTCTCCCGCGGTGAGCAGTGCTAGAGGCTCTGCCAGATTTGATCATCTGTTCTTCATATGGTTCTGTTAGAGCTTTAAGCAGGAATATGCCTTCACTAAAAGGTGATTGGCCCGATGTATCCAAAGGTTGCTGCTGCCGGGGTGGAGGTTTTAGGCTGTGTTAACAATTTTTGCCAATAGGACCTGATACCATTGAGTTAAAAATTATTTCAAGTTCTATAGGCCCGGACCTCCAAAAAGTTGCATCTTACTTATCAGAAAGATCCTAGTTTTACCAAAATGACATCCAGGGTGGCCCTCTCTCTCCCACTGATTGCCAGTACAGTCCTGTCTTTTGGAAAGACTTATCCTGTTGTTACCTGCCAGGAGGCATTGGAGGTCATCATAGAGAGGGCTGAGTGGCAGCTGATGTTGTTGGCAATGTTGGCATTATTGTTATTTTCAAGAACAATTAATATTAGCCCTGACAAAGTGAAGGCGCTGGCAAATTCTGGTTCCTCAGGTGGGGACAGTGGGCACCCACCAGGGACTCACCAGTCACCCCCAGTGCCTCTCCCTGGGGAGCAGCAGCTGCTCAGCAGCCCCTCCCAGTGGGGGGCCTGGAGTAGGAGCAGCTGCCCGTCCCAAGGCATGCTGCAGGTGCGCTTGTCAGCCTGCTCTGAACGCTGTGACCATAGTCCGAGTCTCCCACCCTCCCCTGCTCCTGTTTTCTCAGACTCCCCCTCTGCCCCTCAACCCCCTCCCACCTGGGTGGGCTCCAGAACACTGACCTGCATGCCCTCCACCTGTCAGAGACTAGGCCTACCAACCGCTGCTCACCCACTCTGCCAGGCTGCTCTCAGCCTCATCAGGCCAGCATCTTTAGCTCCCCTTGAAGTTCCTTTTACTCACCCCAGTTCTTCTCTGGGAGAAGCCAAGCCTACGGTAACGGCTTTCCCTGGTCCCTTAGTGAGCACCTGCTCTGTTACTGGTTTGGATTCTGTTCCTCCCTTTACCTTCTTTCAGGCTTGCCCAGCCACCGCCACCCGGGACCGATGTCCCTGGGCCAGTGTGAGCTTCCCGGCTGGTCTCGCCACAGCCATCTCTTCCTCCTGTCACCCAGTCTCTGTGTGAGGAGGGGTGGCAAACAGTCTTGGCTTCCATGCTTGGGATGCTGTGTTGAGACTGGTTGTGAGGTGGGCTGGGCTCCACCAATACAAGTGCCGTGTCGACGAGCAAGGAGAGGAGGAGGTGCAGCGTGCCTGATCCCATTGTCTCTGTGTCATTCCTTTCCTGCTCTGACTCCTCCTGGCCGTCGTCCCCCTGAGTCCTGCTTCCCCAGCCCTTCCTGCCTCCTCTGTGCTCTTGCTCACCTGTCTCCTGTCCCATCGGCCTCACCCAGCCACTCCCCACAGGTCCCCTCGCACACATGACTTGCTGCTGAGTCTGGCCTCCTGGCCTTCACTCAGCTGGGAATTAATGCCCTACCTGGGATCCATTGGGGAACCCACCAGCATGACTGGCAGGCCTTTGCTCAGGAAGCCCCTTCAGACCACAGTCAACACGAAGGTAAAACTCATGAGAAGAAACCTGTGGGACCCTCAAACTGCTTGATCAGCTGAATGCCAAAATATTTTTATATTGATTTCAGAGAGGAAGGTAGAGAGAGAGAAACATGGCTGAAGAGAGAGAATCATTGATTGGCTGCCTCCTGCACACCCCCTACTGGGAGTTGAACCCACAACCCAGGCATATGCCCTGATCAGGAATTGAACCGTGACCTCCTGGTTCATAGGTTGACACTCAACCACTGAGCCACCCCAGCTGGGGGAAAGTACAATCTTTTTAAGCAAAGAACTCACTCCAGGTGCTGGAAGGAAATCATTTCCCAAGAGTAAAGCCAACAATATGGCCCGAGGAAAGTTATTCTCATTTCCCCAGTGACCAGGATGGGACTATTTTGAATATCAACCTCACATTCCTTGTCAGTGGGGCCTGGAGTTAAACAGGCCCGGCCCTGTCTGAAATGGAGGAACAGATAGGAAGCCTCAGGGCACACAGGCGGGTGCCCTTCTCCCCACAGCTCCCAGCGCTCACTGGCTGAGAGACTCCGGAGACCTCCAGTGTGGCATACGGTGGAGGGAAGGGTGACTGCGATCTGGTGACTGAACCAAAACCACAGAGAGTCTAGGGAGAGTTCATTGTAGTTCCTCCTCCTAAGCCCATTGAGCAGGGAGCACAGACAAGCCGGCCATTGAAGAATGAATGGATCAGAGGTGGTGAAATTCTAGTTCCGGATCCAGGTCTTGGTGGAGACTGTCCAATAGATAAAGCCACCCGTTGGATTTCATACCAGAAGCAGATTCCTTATTTGGAAGTCAGAGATATGCCCTTGGGACAGGCTGAGGAGACCTGCCAGAAAGACTTTTTACAGTTAAGATAAAACAGAGGCCATATCACAGAGGCACCAGAGAGATTTTTAAAATAACTGAAAAATTGAAAGCAGTGAATCCAGACTTTGTCGCTCCAGAGCCCTGACAGTGACATGGTCCCCTTGGGCTGTAGAGAGCGAAGAGGAAGTGGGGCCAGAGAAGGAGGGTCCAGGTCCCGTCCCCAGGCCCTGAAGAGAGCTCCTGGCAGTCATCCGGGCCTTCTCATCACTCCCCACAAAGGTCTACAGGATGAGCCGGGGCCTGGTCCTGGGCAGAGGGGCAGCTCAAGGCTGCAGCTGGGAATTAGGGCCCTTCCTGCCCGGATGGGCTGAGGGATTGAGGCCTAAAAGCGTCTGGGGCAGCTCAACGTAGAGAAAACACCACCTCTGGGATGCCAAACCTACCAAGTAAAAAGACAGGACACCAAGTTGAATTTGAATTTCAGAAAAAAACACAAATACTTTTTCAGTGTGTCTCTGTGCTCCTGTTGGAATTCCATGTGTCATCAGCTTCTCCCTGGGAGGCAGAGGGGACCCTGGGGAGGCCACAGGGCAGATAGGCCCGCACTTCCCTGTGCTGCGCATGCCTGGCCAGAGCGCACGCTGCACCCCAAGCTATAGGTACTGTACGTCAAGGGGGCTGCTAGAAAGTTCCCGGCTGCACAAATAAATAAGTCCCTGTCCATAACTGCCAGGGACCGGCCAGGGGCTGGCCCAGGTACGTGCTTTTCTTGGCTTTGCCGCCCAACCCAGTAAAGAGCATCCTCAAGGGGTTCCAGAACAGAAGTCCACTGAGCTCTCTCTCCTTCTCCCCAGCCTCCAGAGACGCCAAGCCAGCGGAGTGGCTGCCAGGAGGACATCAGGGAGATCCTCGCCTGCCCCCCTCAGTGGTCCCCAGCTCACCGAGGGAGGGGCCCTGGGCCCTGTGCAGCAGAGAAACCACCAGGTAAGAAAGGGAGGTGTCCTTTGAGGCCCAGGCTCTGACGGAGGAAGGAGCACTTCTCTGGGGCCTGAGGTGAGGGGCTGAGATCCCCGGAATGCAGCCACCTGCCTGATCACCTCAGAGCAGAGCAGCTCTGCCTCTGCCGCCTGAGAGCTATCCGTTATCAGCCCAGGAGAAGAAACTCATAAACGCGCCCGAGGGACTCATTGGGAGAACTGTAAGGTGAACTGAACACATCTGGGCGGAGGGAGGGGGAGGGTGGTTTGACTCAGGGTAGCTTGAGGGCAGCATCCAGTCTCAGCACTTTGCTGTGGAGAAGGGTGGGATGGCGGGGAGAAAACGGAGAAGGAAGGCAGTGACATGGTTTGGCTCAGATGTCAGCTTCCTACAACAGAAGTCAAAGCGCCCGTCAGAAGGAAGGGCGTTTCCTTCCTCTGCACCAAAGGAGCACAGACTGGCCCCCGTGGGTCACTCGGGTCCTTGGAGCCTAGAGAGGGCTTTCAGGGATCTCACAGGCACCTTCTCTCAGATCTCAGGAGACCTCAGGGAGCGGAGCCCCAGGCCCATCGTCTCCTGAGGGCCAGGCACCCCAGCTGCCCCCCTCTTCCTCCTGGCCCCGGGGCCGGCAGGCTGGGTAGTCTAAGAGAAGCCAGCCTATTGTACTAAGACACTGGGCTCGCTACGTGTTCAACGCAACTGCACCCTGAAGCCTCTGAATTAGGGCCCTGGCGACTGGCCAGGCCTCTGTGCCCACGTTGTTATAGACTAGGCAGGTCTTCCACGAACGTGCCTCAGTGAACAGGCCCCTCAGCAGTGGGCCCTTGGGAGCTGGTAAGACCGTGGGAGGATGGCATCCCAGGGCCCCAGGCCGGAAGCCACCCATCATCCCCTGAGATAGTCCTCCTCACAGTGTAGAGGGATCACCTGCTGGCCCACCCCTTTCTCAGGCCTTACTGCAGGCTCCCACCGATGGACTCCCCACAGAAACAGTTCTGCTGAGTCCTAGAGGCCAGGGGAGCACCGGAGCTCCCACTGCCGCAGAGAATAGGCGGGGGCTACAGAATGGCATGCACGGTGAGGAAAAGAAGGGGGCGGAAGGGCGGACGGGTGGGG
Organism: Lasiurus cinereus; assembly: GCA_011751065.1. Lineage (NCBI taxonomy): Eukaryota > Metazoa > Chordata > Mammalia > Chiroptera > Vespertilionidae > Lasiurus > Lasiurus cinereus. The sequence goes on along the minus strand of JAAGEH010000079.1, from coordinate 69,023 downwards.
AGGGGCCAAGCCCTTCCCTCCACAGTAGATCTGGGAGGGTTGAGCAGGAAGGACGTTGGGGCCTGGACTGCAGTCCTGGATGCAACAGGTGGCAGGATGAACCACACAGAGACCCGTGGAGCTGGGCCACTGGTCTCCAGCCCAACTGGCTGGGGGGCCTAGGTACCCCACACACACACCTGGGCCTCCTCCCCTCTTAGTGGCTGAAGGTGAGCTCTGGACCCAGCTGGTCAGATTTCTCCAGCTCTGGGCACCCTCCAGAAGTAGGGAGCTCACAATGAGAGAACCCAGCAGGTGATCCAGGGCCGAGGATGGCTCCTGCTGCCTGACCTCCTGGCTCCCAGACCAGCGGCTCAGCCAGGTCAAACCTGCCCAGCTGGCACCAGGGCCAGGTCTTTTACTTTTCTATAAATGCTGAATTCGTGCCTGAGGCTTTTCACTAAAGACAGTCCTCTCTCCCCAGAAATAACTGTTTTCATAGTAGACAGGGACCCCCAAAGGCTCTTTTCATAGAAACACCCCCTTCTTATACACAGTGGGGTTTCCCAGAAACTTCTGTTGGGCACAAATGCCCTTAGTGGTAAGCCCATGGGTGCCTCTTCTTAATACCCATCACTTGAATTCTACTCTCATTGGGGAGAGGGATCTCTGTCTAAGAGGAGGATAGAAAGAGGGAGAAATGTCTTGCTGTTCCACTCTCCCCTTCCCCACTGGCCATCACCCCTGCCTGGAATATTCTTTCCCCGCCCCCAACCCTCTCTTCAGGGGGGCTGCTCCAGGTGTAGTTAAGTATTCCTTCCTCCTCTCTGACCCCAAACTCTAGTCACTCCTCCGCATTCCAGGGCCACAGAGCCCATGCCTGGCTCGCACGTCCTCAAAGACAAGCTACGTGTAGGGCGTTTGTCCCAGTGTTTCCTCTCCTGGCCTAGAACGGGCTCTTCACATGTTTGTTGGGTGAATCAGGAGGAGGAAGGGTGGATAGTGACTCTCTGCAAGGCTCAGTGTCTCCCCAACTCCCCTTCCCCTGCCTTTAGGGTGAGGACAACCCTGCCCCAGAAGAGGAGTTGGCTGGGTGGGTGCTGCTTAACTGCTCAGAGCTGCAGGTGTGGGCAACTGGTAATTGGGGGCTTGCTCTCATTCCTTAGCCCGGACGTTGAGGTGGTTTCAAATGTTTGCAGCCCCAGCCCCACCCCGATGGCTTCCAGCACAGGTCACTCTGTGGAACTGCCTTCCCGGCAGCAGGGAATAAAGGTTCAGATCCTACGCCACCGCCTGCTCCACCCTCCCGTGGCCACGGTTTTTCCTTTTTTTTTTTTTCTTCCTGTTTTGCATCTTAGACTCCTTAGCATTGACTAGCTAGGGAAGGAACGATACTATGAACCAGACTTTTTAAATACTTTTATTTTTTGAGGTATTTATCCTGAGAGCCCAGGTGCTCTCTCGGGAAGTCTCTCAGCCCAGACCTTGGAGTGTCAGGGCTTGGTTTCCCGCTGTCCCCTCTGGAAGGTGGTGGACCCAACACCCACCAGCCCTCCTACTGCCTGCTAAGGTGCCGCTCCGCGAGGCACGGTGCACGGACTGGAAGCCCAGCTGGGCAGGAAGGGCATTTGCCTGGACGCTCCCTCCAGGTGGTTGGAAGACAGGCGAGGGCTGGGCTCCTCAAATGAATCCAATCCTGAGCTGGGAGCAGAATCAAACAGAGGTCCCGTCCTGCCACAGACAGGAAATGGCTCTTCTGCAAGTATTTTGTCATTTAAAAAAGAAGGCAAAAAGATATTTTTTCATCTGTCTTCTGTTACCGTTAAAAAAAAAACAACATTCAAATCTGTAAAGAATTTTGTGAATTTAAGCCAAACTGTCGACAGTTGCCAGAAAGCAGAATCTCAACAGATTGGGATAATGCTCCTGAGAATGGCGAGTTCATATCTTGTTTTTATAAATTACCAATCAAAAGGAAAGGGCCTAAGTGGGTTACATGAAATCTATTGGTGATGGATTAGGGAGGTGGGAGAAAGCAAAGCAGGGAAACCTCTGGGACTGAGTAAAAAGTGAAATGATGGACGTATGCTTCTTTTACATAGATGGATACAGGATAGTTAACAGTTGGAGATTAACTTGATAACAATAACAATGAGGGAAAGCCCTGATACCCTTTGCTGTGCGTTGAGGGGTCCGGAAAAAGAGAAGTTACAAGTTACCCAGACATTTCACGACCTGTGTTATTTTAGATGCAAAAAGGCACTAGGCTAAGTAAAATCGAAGTTGGTCTTTGTCGGGGAAAATACTGGCCTAGGACGTGACGACTACCCACTATAAACTGCATTTAGTCAAAGATCCAATTTTCAGACCATCCTTTGTGGTTATTTTAGGTCTTTGAGTTCGCACAACAGCCATGCAGGCCTTCCCTGAACTAGCCAGGGGAGCATGTGGCTCCCCCTTTGTTTTCATCCATACACATATGCTTTCCCCCCCCCTCATATTTGTCCCCAAAAGATATATGGCAGCTCACAATGACACATACACAGTGCATCCAGCCAAAAGAAACTGCAAACTAGGAGGCCAGAGAAACGAGGCTGGGAGAGCTGGAAACTTTGTGAGGTTTTCCTACGTCCTGGTGTGCTCTCGCCCAGCCCCCACACATTTCTGGGTTTTGTCATAGCCCTCCTCCCTCTTCCCCCTCCCCCCAGGAAATACTGGAAGCAATGTCCCACAGCTGCTAATGAACCTCATGTGCAGAGTCCACTTAGGGGGCCCCTGAGCATCTTAATGCAAAGGGTGGTTCTGGAGAAGTGCAGGGACACAGGATCCTCTGCGTGGGGATTATGACTCAGCAGCATTCCAAACACAGGTAGAGATTAAGTATCTCCAGCGGCCTTTTATTGCTCTTCCTTCCAGCACAATGTTCCTATTGATAAGCAGAGACCATATAAGGGGGCTGGGCCTCTCAGCAAATAGTTACCTATCTTTCAGGGCCCTCCCAATTTACACACATATTGCAATGTACATCTTTTCCTAGTACCTAGCACCATGTGTTTATGCAGCAAATTACTTCTTCTAAGTCATAGGTGACAGCTGTCCTGAACTTCTTTTCCATGTGCTTTTTCTGCTCTGCCCTAATCTGGCCTCATCTCCCGCCAAACCCTCACCATTTCCTGGCTGCCAGGCTGCTGAGCTCACCTTACTGCAGGGAATGGGAAGCTCAGAGGCCACTGATCCTTACCAACAGCCATCAGCCCCTGTGTCCCACCGTGTCCTCCCCGGCTGGCCCTGCCGCCATCGCCCCTGCAGAGTTTAGGTACAGTGGTCAGCATCCTCCGTCAACATTGCCCCTCCTGCAGCAGCCCCCAGGTGGTTGAAGAACCTTGGGAGGAGGCCCTGCCAAGCCAAGGGGGGCTCCCTGGCGCTCTGCCGAAGGCCACCTTCTCCTGGCTAGTGGGAGAAGCCAGGCTGAGGGTGCTCGTTCCCCAGCATTACTACCCTGGCCAAACAAAGGTTATGTGCTAGGTCAGTGGTCAGCAAACGCAACAGAGCCAAATGTCAGCAGTACAACAATTGAAATTTCTTTTGAGAGTCAAATTTCTTAAACTTCTTCCAACGCCACTTCTTCAAAATAGACTTGCCCAGGCCGTGTATTTTGTGTAAGAGCCACACTCAAGGAGACAGTGAGCCGCATGTGGCTCGAGAGCTGCAGTTTGTTGCCCAGTGACCTAGGTCAAAGAGGAGGCTGGCTTTTGTTGTGTTTATTTGTTTTTTAAATATATTTTTTAACATGTCAAATCCAATGAAGCAAAAACTTCTTAGAAAATCGTTTGTTTTTCATTTAAATTCTTTGTTGTTGAAAGTATTACATATGTCTCCTTTTTCCCCATTGACCTCTCCCCAGCCACTCCCACCCCCCAGCACCCCACCCCCTTACTGTCTGTGTCCATTTGTTATGCTTATATACATGCATACAAGTCCTTTGGTTGATCTCTTTTTTTTAATATATTTTTATTGATTTTTTTACAGAGAGTAAGGGAGAGGGATAGAGAGTTAGAAACATAGATGAGAAACACTGGTCAGCTGTCTCCTGCTCAGCCCTTACTGGGGATCGAACCCACAACCAAGGTACATGCCCTTGACCAGAATCAAACCCAGGACTCTTCAGTCGGTGGGCCAATGCTCTATTCACTGAGCCAAACCACTGAGGGCAGTTGATGTCTTACTCCTCTTCCCCGAGTGCCTCCCCTCCTCCCCCCACTTTCCCCTGACTTCCCTCTGAGGTTAAATATGTTTTTATTGATTTTTTAGAGAGAGGGGAAGGGTGGAAAGAAACATCCATGAGAGAAACATCCATCAGCTGAGGAGGCTGTCTTTTAAAGTATATTAGTTAGGGTTCTCCAGAGAAACAGAACCAATAGGATATGTGTATCCTATCTAATAGAAGAGTAATATGCAAATTGACCGTACCTCCGCTACACTCACAAACTATGCCCACCAGTCCCACCCACCAGCCAATCAGAGCGAGTATGCAACTTAACCCAGCCAAGATGGCTACAGCCACAAAGAGAGCAGGAGAGAGGTTTGGGCTGCCCCTGGTGATGGAGGAAGCCAAGCTTTCCCAGCAAAGCATGGTGGCCCAGGCCTCCACTTAAGGCAATAAAGTTTCAATGGCTGTGCCAACGGAAGGCTTGGCTCCACTCCAGGCTACAAAGTTTCAATTGTAGAAGATAAATAAATCTGATACCAGGGCTTCCACTTGGGTTGCAAAACACCACAGGCCCCTCACCCAGGCCACCCCATGCCCCAAGGGACCACCCACCCTGATCCAGGATACTCTTCAGGGCAAACCAGCTGGCCCCTACCTGTGCACCAGGCCTCTATCCTGTCTAATAAAAGAGTAATATGCATATTGACCATCACTCCAACACACAAGATGACTAGCCCCATGTGGTCAAAAGATCCTGCCCCCATGTGGACACAAGATGGCCACCACAAGATAGCCAGCAGGGGAGAACAGTTGAGAGGAACCAGGCCTGCAAGGGAGGGCAGTTGGGGGGGACCCATGCCTGCAGGGGAGGGCAGTTAGGGCAAACAGGCAGGCAGGGAGAAGTTAAGCATCAATCAGGCTGGCAGGCAGAAGTGGTTAGGAGTAATCAGGTAGGCAGGCAGGTGAGCAGTTGGGAGCCAGCAGTCCTGGATTGTGAGAGGGATGTCCAACTGCCCGATTAGGCCCTATCCAGGTAGAATCATGCCTAAATGGGCAGTCGGACATTCCTCAAGGGATCCCAGATTGGAGAGGGAGCAGGCTGGACCGAATTTTATGCACTGGGCCTCGTGTGTGTGTGTGTGTGTGTGTGTGTGTGTGTGTGTGTGTGTGTAGAGAGAGAGAGAGAGAAAGAGCTTTACTTTAAGGCATTGGGTAACATGATTTACTTTAAAGCACTGTGGAGCCTTGAAAAGTTTAAAATTTGCAGGGTGGGCCAGCAGGAAGAGCTGAAATTTGAGTCCAAAGGCCCATGTGATGACAGAATTTCTTCCTAATCAGGGGAGGTCAGTTTTTTTCCTACTCAAGCCTTCAGCTGATTGGATGAGGCCCACCCATATTATGGAGGGCAATCTACTTTATTTATAAAGTCCAGTTATTTAAATGTTAATCTCATCCAAAAACACCTGCACAGAAACATTCAGCATAACATCTGAATAACTATCTGGGTACCATGGCCCAGCCAGGTTGACATATAAAATTAGCCCACACTAAAGGGTTTTGACACACATTACCAAATTGCTCAGCTAAAGGCTAGGGCCCTTTTCTGGTTGCCTGGGATGGGGAGATTATAGAGTCCTGAGCCCTGCTGCTCAGATCTTTCTTCTTGCCAGCCCACTGCAGCTGCCCCCAACCCTGCAAACTTGACATTACTGCCCATCACCTTCAAGGTCCCATTTGGCAAAGCTGGCCAGCCGTCCTGAGTCTGCATTGCTAGCTCCTACGACGCTGGATGACTCTCCCTGGCCTGTGACCATGTGATGGAACATCCCCAGGCAACTCAGGCTATTCCCGCTGCCATTCCCACTACCTGGAATAGCTTCCAGTGTCCACCTGGTCATTTTTAATAGTTTCTCTCAGTTGTTTTTTTCTTAAAATGTAGTAGGGCTACATTTAAAAATGGTCATGATGGTTATCACAACTTAAAAATAATTAACTGCTAAAACAATGATTAAAAAAATACTGAGATTAAAATAGCTAAATAGGAAACAAACTCATTTGAATAAAAGAATAGTGGGTAAGAAAGCATAGGTGATGCAGCTGGTCTCACTGTCTTATAGTCTTTGCTCACAGATCAAACAGGCTCTGTGAACTCCCAGCAGCTGGAAGTTGATTCTTTCATCCCCAGCACCCAGCACAGCTCTTAGCACACATGAATTAGCAACAAATGAAAGAAAAGCAAACCATCAAGGCAGAGGCTTAATGAATTACAGTACAGCAATAAGATGAAAAGGTTCACAACCATCTATCTACATAAAAGGCTAATGTGCTAAGTGTCCCTCCCACCGTCTGACTGGTGGCTATGACGCAAACTGACCACCAGGGAGCAAACACTCAACACAGGAGCTGCTGTGATGCACAGAGAAATGTCACCATGGACCTGGTGCCCACAAAGCAACACTTGGCTTCCCCCAAATGGGACACAGGCCCTGCCACCACCCGAGAGCAACACCCCACCAAATCGCAGGCAATGCTGCAGAGACCCCATGGTGCAAAATGCAGCCTACCACCCAGCTCAGCCCAGAAACAGTGGCTGTGGCGCCAGGTAATGATATCATATAGCAACATCGGGCTTCCTCTCCCTAGCAGCAGGCCATCTGTATATATAAAAGGCTAATATGCTAAGTGTCCGTCTTGATAATGATGTCACATAGCAACTCTCAGCTTCCTCTCCCTAGCGACAACTAGCCTCCTTGGCGTTTCTTCAGCCCAGGAACACTACTGGCTGTATAGCCAGGTGGACACATTTCACAGTGTAACCAAATGCCTGTGAAGCATTTTCCCGTGCCTCATTTGATCCTCACAGCAGTCCTGGAGTCGGTAGACAGGAGACTCAGTGGAATCCTATTTTCTTTTCATTAGCCAGAAAACGGAGACTTAGAAAGTTTACTGAAAAGAAGTAAGAAATGGTGGACCTTGAAAATAATTATGAAAATAATTATGATAGCAGCTACTCAGACCCAGGGAGAGAGAATGGAATAAGGCTCCAAAATGGAGAGAGACCGACTAGCATAGCAGTGTGACGGCAGCTCTGTGAAAACGTGTGCTGGTGGGAAAGGTGTCCTGTGGGGAATATCCAGGGGATACAGTGAAGGATGATATAAAAGCAAATTTTCTTTTGAAAGAAAAAATTATCTTAAAGTCTCAAAAACGTAGTGGAGCTACATCGCCCCTCTCCTCCTCAGCCTGGGGTGGAAGATTGCTTGCCTGAGCTAGGGGCAGTCTTTATGCCAAACTTTCCCTAAATTTGAATTTGGAGACTTTAAGATGTTTAAGTTTTCTTTTTCTAATTATTAAAATAATATATTCTCAATGTAAAAAGAAAAAGAGAGGCATGTAGAAATACAGAAACGAGTCAAATAGAAAATTCCACAGTTTCCTCCCAAGTCCCACTCCCTGGAGCCATAGCCCCATTTGTGGGGCCTGGGCCACACCCTGGTGCCTGGAACAGCCTCTCTGGATTGTCACAGCTGTCTCATAGACATTTTACAGGTGGGGAAACTGAGGCTCCCAAAATGTCCGTGGACTTGCTCATGGTCAGTTACCAGTTAGCAGCGGAGCAGGACTGAGTCCTGGCCCTTCAGTGAGCCAGGCACCCTAACCAGCCGCTGGACCCTACACTCCCACAGCCTTCCAGGAGCACACCCACACGCCTGCAGGCAGGCTCCCCACCATCCGCTGGAAAGCCCTGCAGCCTGTCATCGTCTCCCTCTTCTGGCCTGGGGACCCTCACCTGCCAAGCTTCACAGCTGCCTGCCCTGTACCAACTGTGTGCAGCCCCCGATGGAGGCGTCCCTCTAGAATAGGAAAAATGGACCTGCAGTTTCTGAGCATCCGTTGCATGCTGGGAGCTGCTTATTCAACGGTGACCACAGCCCTGGGTGACAGCCTGGGACTCCAGTCTTCAGAGTTACAGTCAGGAAAATGGGCACACAGAGAGTCAGGGCCGCAGAAGTCAAGGTGGGAGCAAGAGGTGAGCATATTTCAGATAATGACAGCCGAAGAGCAAAGGGCTGGGTGGGGAAAGCTGGGAGGTCACAGAGCTGAGATCCCACTCCCAAGACTTCTTCTCTAACAGCAGGGAGTGACGGTGGCTGTGGGCTGGAGGGCAGGAATACACCATTCCAAGACTGGCCGCCAGTCCGCACAGCCGGTCCATCAGGCCGGGACCCAGAGGGCGTCTGGAGAACGCCCCGGTCTAAGGCCCCACTGGGTTCAGATCTTGGCCTCACCACCTGCTTGTTATGTGTGTGACCTTGGAGCCTCAGTTTCTACATCTGAAAAATGGGGTAGTAATGCCTGCCTCACAGGACCGTTAAATATCATTTCTGCCAAGATTGGTTTTGGCTCAGTGGATAGAGCGTCAGCCTGTGGACTGAAAGGTCCCAGGTTCAATTCCGGTCAAGAGCATGTATCTTGGTTGCGGGCACATCCCCTGTGGGGTGTGTGCAGGAGGCACCTGATCGATGTTTCTCTCTTATCAATGTTTCTAGCTCTCTGTCCCTCTCCCTTCCTCTCTGTAAAAAATCAATAAAATGTATTTAAGGAAAAATATATATCATCTTCTCAGAGAGGCCTTCCCTGATCATCCTATCTAAAATTTGCTTTCTATTGTTCCTTTAACAAATTGCCACAAATGTAGTGACCTGAACACCATGTGTTTAAGATCTTACAGTTCTGTGGGCTGGAAGCCCGGCTCAGATAGCTCTCGCTGGGCTGCGATAGAGATGTCCACAGGACACCTTCCTTTCTGGAGTTCTCAGGAGATTCTCTTTTCTGCCTGTTCTGGCTCCTAGAGGCGACCTGCCCTCCCTGGCTCGTGGACCCTCCTCCACATTCAGCGCTGCATCTCCCTCCCTTTCTCCATGGTCATGCCTGTTTCTCTGACTCTCTTCTTCTCTCTCTCCCACTTGTATGTACCTCTGTGGTTTTTGGCCCACCCCAAAAATCCAGGGTAATCTCCCTGTTTTAAAGTCAGCAGATTAGCAGCCTCAATTCCCGTTTGTCATGCGACATTCCAGGGATCAGGCCTGGGCATCTTTGCCACCATTTTTCTACCAACCACCCCTTCCCTAACGCTTCTTTCTCTCCCGGCCTCCCATCCTCCTTCCCTGCTTACCTCTTCCTGAGCATGAATTTCTTTTTATTATCTCCTCCCCGAGAATGTGAGCTCCAAGGGGACAGGGACTTAAGCCTCTGGGTGCCCTGCTCTAACCACCCCCACCCTAGATCCAGGGCACTGCCCGCCTGGCTTCTATGCTCAGAGCGGAGACTCTCTACCACACAGTAACTTTGACTCTAGCTTGCACATTTCGTTGCAGGGAATTTTCGTCAGCCTTTCCCTGCAAGCCCCGGACGCCCTGTACCCCGGAGATCCTGGACCTGAACCCACCCAAGGCCAAGGCGTCAGCCCTGGCCCCTCAGTTCTCATGTGGCCCCCAGCAGGCCAGCCGCCCTGGCTACACTGCGTCCTCCACATCCTCCGCGAGGGGCCTGCAGAGTAAGTCTTCCCCCGTGGGCCTCCTTTCCCCTGGAGAAGGGCCCGCCCGCAGGACCTGGGTGTCATTGGTCTCTCCAGTTAGGAAACTGCCTTTGGCCTTAGGCACAAGCTAATGGAGTGAGACCCTCCAGGCCGTGCCTCTCAGAGGTCAGATCCCCTCTCCGTGGGGCGTCCTGTGCTCGGCCCTGAAACCCGGACCTGCCTTCTGGTGGGAGGCAGCGGCTCCAGCCTCCTGTCCCCCACTCCTGCCCTGTGCTCGCTGTGAAGACCACTTTTCCCTCTCTCTGCTCCCTCCCAGCCTTGGCCAGTTGACTGCCCCAGCTCCCCCACGGAGCCTGGACCTTCCTAAAGAGCTTTACTGAAAATAAGGGAGAGCAAAAGAGGAGCAGAACAAAAGAATGTCAGGCATACTGACTGCTCTGCCCCCAGCCCTCCCTGCTCCACAGCCTTCCTGACTGGCCCTGAACCCTCTGACCAGCCGGGGACCGGCAGGGCTGGAACGGTGGTGATTCAGGGTCCAGGGCTGGGCAGCCTGTCTGCTGGGAAGACACAGCAAAGCCCCAGCCCCTCTCCCCACCCGAGGAGCAGGTCAGGCTGCTTCCTCCGAGAGGAAGCGCCCGCCAATGCGGGGAAGCCCGGCCAGAGCGGCAGGCCGGCCTCGGACCGGCCGGCCAGGCTGCACTGGCCGGGAGGCCTGCGAATGTTACGGGAGAACAACATGTAGCTGATGGGCTGGCCAGTGGCACATCGTGGCCCTGGCCGGTGTAGAGAGCTCAGTAAGCAGTGAGATTTATGACCTGTGACCTCAGCCAGCACATGAGCATTTGCCAGCAAAACTCACTGAGCCCCACACCAAGCAGCCTGCAGCCTGCTTCCTGTGAGGAAGGGGTGGCCCAACAAGTCCTGCCCTGGCCGCAGAGCAGGTGAGCGGGAGGAAGGCCCCCATTTTGTTTGCGCAGAGCCAGTGAAAGAGGGACTTGTCCGGGACAGAGGGGCTCTGTGCGGACTGCCTGGTGCTGGCAGCTCGCTCTGGCTTTTCTCCTCCAGGCAGCCAGTCCCACAGGAAGTGAGGATGGTTTCTTCCCAGCTCACCGTGCTCTGCAGGACCAGCCAGCTTCCTGCGCTCCGCCCGCCAGCAGCTGCAGGTGACAGATGTGAAGAGACAGTTGTCTATGTGCCACTGAAGCTTGGGGAGCTGGGGGGTGGACGGCTCTCCAGACGGCCCAAAAGCAGCGCCCCCACCCCCAGCCCCGTGACCCAGGCTCCTTTTCTGCTCCTGGCTCAGCCAGAGGAGGAGGGCTGGGGAGGTCCCTTTGTCGTCCTTCCCTGGTCGTCCTGCACACACGGGGAGAGGGCGCGAGTCAGATCAGCCAGCAGGTCCATCTCGGAGCTTGTGTGGAGGCACCAGGGACCCAGCTGGAGCCAGGCCGTGGCCTCGGCAGCAACTGGCTCACCTCACCTGGACATACTACAAGGAGACAGCAGCGATTTAGGCTCAGAGAAACTCATTCTCAAGCCATGTGCCTGACCAGCAGTCTTGATATTCTCCTCCTCTTTTAAAATCTGGTACGAATAGTTTTGTTCCCATCCATGACTCGGCATGTGGCTGATCCAGAGCAGCCCTGCGCTGCTGCACACATCGTCCGAAGTCTCCGAGGGTTGGCCAGTCGGCCCGTCTCCTTACCTCTAAGACCAGAACCACACACAGTTGCACTAGCAGAGTGACAGGTGCCCGCTGGGGAGGCCTGTGACATCAGGGCCCACGTCCTAGGACAGAGGAAGGAAGTTCCCTGCAAAGCCAGCAAAGCCCGGCTCTGGGAAACGTGCCCAAGCTAAGAGCAGGGTCTGACCTCTCCTAAAACAGAAATATTGAAATAAGTTTGTCCGTATTTAGATGGCGTGTGTGTGTGTGAATACAATCACACATCCCCATCTGCCTGGCCAGGCCCTTTAGGGGGGACATTGTCGCCTCCCTGGATAAGCACTACATTTCTCAGTGACCTTCTGACTCCTCCGGGAAGCAGGCGGGAGGCCAGGGGACCCATGAGGTGACTATACACTTGTCAGCAGTCGGGACCCTGGGTTGATCTCGTGAGTTCTTGGCAGTGGCACCGGCGAGGCATGAGAGAACCTCGAGACTGTGTGACTGGCCCCACGGCCACCTCTCCAGTCTCTTCTTCCCGGGGGAGAAGCCGTGGAGGACACTCCTGCCTTCTGGGGAATGCCACCCTCCAGGCGTTCTTTGGATTCTTTTTTTTTTTTCTTTTTTAATGTATTTTATTGATTTTTTTTTTTTGCAGAGAGGAAGGAAGAGGGAGGGATAGAGAGCTAGAAACACTGATGAGAGAGAAACATCCTCCTACTGGGGATGTGCCCACAGCCAAGGTACATACCCTTGACCGGAATCGAACCTGGGACCTTTCAGTCTGCAGGCCCACGGGTCTATCCACTAAGCCAAACCTGTTAGGGCTCTCTGGATGCTTGACTTGACCTGGGGAGGTAGAGAAAACACAAATGCTTATCTCCAGTGTTGCTGATGTGGCCAGACAGGAAAAGCCCAGACTGAGTCCTGGAAGCGGAATCACTTTGTGCTGAACCGTTGCACGCAATGGAAAACATCTCTCCTGTTCTCCCCAGTAAATCACCTGCTCAGATTCCTGGGATGCCACCGACTGGCACGGCCTTTCCCTGCCTTCCAGTGGGAGCTGCCGACTCCAGCAGCCCCGAGGGAGTGGAGTCATCCTCTCCACCCAGTGTCTCCCTGGGGTGAAGGCCGATTCTCCCTCCCGCCTTCAGATGAGCTAAAGTCTGATTTGTACATGTCTGGCCATTTCGAGAAAAGAATTGATTCTCTTTCAGAGATGAGGGGAGTCTCTTACTCAGGTCCAACTACACTGAGCTCATCAGGTGTGGCTGGCTGGTTCTTCTGGGAAAGTAAATAGTGCCCAGCCGCTGAGCCGCCACGGCGAGTCCTCATGCAGACACACACACACCTCCCACCAAGGCTGACAGCCAGAGGAGACTTGGTAAAATATCAGCAACACACTGGTCAGCACTCCAGCCGGCTGCTGACCTCACAGCGACTGCTGGGACTGGATTCGAGCAGATCTAGGGGGGCAAGTTTCTCTGCTATTCCAAAGTAGAGCTTTCCGTGAAACCTTTTGTAAGCCCACGTGAAGAAACAATTACCATTAATTATGTGGAAAAGCTGTTGAGCATTCTCAGACTCAAAATTCAACACCCACATGATGTCTCTATATCATTTGCCACGATCAAAACACTCAATTGCATCCAGTTTTACACCGAGGGTGACACCCTTAAATTCTCCTGGGTTTGCCAGATGCCTTGGGAACGTGCTTGCTAACAGATGCGCAGAACACACCGCGGTGAAACCCAGGTGCTCACAGGAGGGTCAGAGCAGTGGCAGCCGGATGCTGAGATGCCGCGTTTGGCTCCTGGGAAGGAGCATGTCGGGGCCTTTCTGCTGCTGGGGTGCAGCTGCCCCTGTAAGGACTCCTGCCAGACAGTGAACTCTGTTTTCCCTGCTCTCCTCTTTTTTTTTTTCTTTTTTCTTTTTAATAGTGAAAATCCTCTGGATTTCTGTCAATGAGTGAAAACGGGTACTGGCAGAGGACTTCCTTAACATCAGACTTTGGAAAAGCAGGGGATACCTGCACAAGAATAACCAAAGGCTTCCCAGCTCATCTGGAGACCTTATCCGGCTCCTAGGAGCGGCCCCATGAAAGCTTCTGGGAACAGCAGTCTCGGGGGCTTTTGAGAAATGGGAGCCTGCAGAAGGCCAGCTACTGGCCCCTAATTTCTCCTGAGCAGGCATTGATCTCATTTGCTTCATTCAGAGCAGACGGAAATGTCTGGAAACAGCTTCTATTACAATCCTGAGTGAGACTATAACAGGTAGAGATTTGAGATCCAGTCGGATACCAGGGGTCACTCAGCAAATTGGAAGGATTAAGTCCAAATCAAAATAGCTAGATAAAAAACAAATGCACAAATAAGAATGATACAAAAAATCCATGAGAAAATATTAAACTTTTTAATAAAAAACAAGATCTGACCCTGCACCTGTATGACTTACCTCACTTTGCCAAACCCTAATCCTAGCCCTAATTCCAACAAAACTTATAAAACGGGCAGCCAGCCCATGGCCAGAATTTACTGATTTGATTTTTTATTATTATTAAATAGTGCATTAAAATATTTACCTTGACTACTGAGTCTGCAGGCACCCCTTTCATTTTGTGTGCAAGGTGAATGCTCTCCACGCCCCCTACCCCGCCTGGCTCTGGGGGCTCCTCCTGCTCCCTCCAGTGTGCGAGAGGCAGGAGGCGGGACTGCCTATCTTCACGGCCTCAGACACGGTCAGTGGAAAGCTGTGCTGGGAGTGATTCCTCCAACAAAGCCCGTTGTTACACCTTCCCTGGCAGGAGGAGCGTGCACGGGCAGGCGTGTGTGTGTGTGAGGAGGTGCCCTCGGAGGCAGAAGGTTGGGTAGACCAGGGACCATGCTGGGATGGTGTGGGCCCCAAGGGTGGCAGGGGTAGTGGACCGTCAGCTACTCAGGCAGCCTCTGCCCACATCTGCTTCTGCGTGTCCGCAGATCTCTGGCCTTTCGCTTCCGGGCTGTCGCCTCACAGGAACTGAGGTGCAGTCTTTCTCCCTGGCTGCGTGATAACGGAGGACCAGATGGTTAACAGCCTTCTGGACACCTTCCCAGTTGGCACACTGCTGCTCACACTTCTCTCTTTCTGTGTGTGTGTGTGTGTGGTCCAGAAACACACTGGCCCCACGGGCTGAAGGGTGTGGCGCTGCTCCTGGCTGCCGTCACAGCTCTTGCCAGTGACCTGCAGGTCCAGAGGGATAATCTGGGTTCACTGGAAACCCTGGTTTATTGCAGGAGGCCGGGCTGACAGAGCCTGCATAAAGTGCCTGGGCCAAAGGCAGGAAGAGGGGACCGGGGGGCTGGAGTCTCCTGAAACGAACACAAATGGTAATCCACTGCACCTTCTTTAAAAGGTGCCACGGCGGGAGGTGTGCCACGGCAGGAGCCCCATGTCCTTTAACCCTGCCAACCTTCACACGCTTTGAACAATATCACCATTCCCAGGTGGGAAACCAAAATGCTGGCTGCCAGTGGCCACGTCCCGGTCTGCAGGAAGAGAGGCCACACAGTAGCCGCAGTTGTGAGGGTCAAAGTCCAGGGGAGGATTCTAAGGTCACCATAAGGCAGGAGGAGCAGCCGGCCAGGCAAAACGAACCAGAAAGTTCCAGGTCATAGTTGCCATTAAATTCAACCTCTCAGAAACTCAGTCTGGCCCAGGGCTGACATACAAGAAAGCTTACTGCCGGAATGTGAGGCCCAGGACTGTGGCCTGGGAGTGGACTACAGACTTGAAATGCCCTGGCTGCCCTTGTGCCCCTCCTAGGACCACCCTGCAGAGTATATGGAGCCGCAGGGACTAGGATAGAGAGAGGAGCGTGAGCCAGGAGGCCCCCTTCCTCCTCCCTCCTTGGACCCTTTGGTCCCAGGGGGAGTCCCTGGTGCCCTCCCTTATTTCCCAGCTGTCTCTGGCTGGGGCAGGGGCTGGACCTACTCACACCCACCCTGGTCGTCTTCTGTGTTACAGCATCCAACCCAGGACTGGGTGTTTTCTCTCCTGGGCTGGTTCTTCAGCATCTTTAATCAGGGGTGCCCCACATGGCAGTGACCTCCCATGTCCAGGAGAGAGAGATCTATAGTCCTAGGTGCACTGGCTCCAGAAAAGCCCCCTTCTTCTCCCTTCCTGCCCCTCATCTCATCCCCACACTGACCCACTTCTGCCCAGCCCCTCCTCTCTCATCAATGGGGGCTGCTGCCAACACTCCTGTGGCCAGAGAGTCACGTGGACAGCAGGGAGAGGGCCTCCTGGCCCGGGCTCCTCTCTCTAGCCTGGTGCCTCTGGCTCCGTGACCTCTCAGAAGCCCGAGGGCATCCTGGGTCTAAGGCCAGCCTCAGGCTAAGACCAAGCTGTGACTGGGAACTGTGGTCCACAGTTGGGCCAAATGGCTTCAGCCACAAATCCCCGCTCCCAGGAGACCTGCCCGGCCCGCTCCCGGTCACTGCACAGGCAAGTGAGCTCCGAGAGGGAAGGAGGCCCGGGGCCCCCACAGGGTCCTGTCCAGGGGGACACGTGCTCAAACCTAAATGTGCGGGAGTCAACTGGGCAGGGAGGGGGAAAGGGCCTGGAACCTGCATTTCTTTTTTCAAATCCTCATCTGAGGAAATACTTTCCACTGATCTTTAGAGAGAGAGTAGAAGGGAGGAAGGAGAGAGAGAGAGAGAGAGAGAGAGAGAGAGAGAGAGAGAGAGAGAGAAATACTGATGTGAATGCGATACATTGACTGGTTGTCTCGCACACACCCCCCAACCGAGGCCGCGGATCAAACCTGAAACCGAGGTCCATGCCCTTGGGTGGGAATTGAACTGAGACCCTTCAGTCTGTGGGCAGATGCTCTAACCACTGAACCAAACTGACCAGGGCTGGCATCTGCATTTCTATGAGCAGCCCCACCATCTGAGCCCCCAGGGCTTTGGGTCTCAATTCAGGGCTCCGTCCTGAGCTCCCCACAAACCAGAGTCGCTCTGGGAGCCTGCGTCACAGTCATCCTCTTGTTCTCCTCTGTAACAGCTTGGGTGAGGCACCGCTGACACACAGTGCACTGTACGTGTCTCCGTGTCCCGGTGGCATGTGCAGATACCCATGCAGCCCTCACCACCAACCCCACAGGGAACAGACCCTTCACCCCTGCATCTGGGACTGGAGCCCCATGTCCTTTGACCCTGCCAACCTTCACACGCTTTGACCAAGCCACCCGGGGACATTCTCAGGACAAGTTGCTTCTCCCTGACCCACAGACAACGGCTCTCTCCCCAGGGACCTCAGGCCTACTAGGGGGAAGGGAGGGGTCCAGTTTGGTGAGGAAGCACCCCTGAACCTTCTGGAAGAACTGCTTCAAACTTGCGAAGGCTCAGGTCCAAGAGGGCCTGTCCCTTTGTCACCAATGGCTGTCCCCCAGCCTATTGGGTGATGGCTACCCCAATTTCTGGGTGCCTCATCTTCTGCCAGCCTAGGAGAACAGGCTGTTTGGGAAACCATGAAGGTGTCATAAAAACAATGCGTCAGCGAGGAGTCTTTGGTTATGGGCGGCAAAAACCACCAACAAAAAATTAGTGTTGCCTGCAACCAAATCAGGGGAAGCAGGCGGCACCGGGTCTTGGGGCCGATGTTGTCTTTCTAGTGCTGCTGTGACCAGTTACCTCAAACTTCGCAGCCGGAAACAACTCAGGTTTATTCTCTCAGACTGCTGTAGGCCAGACATCCGAGTTGGCTCATCCAGTTTCTCTGCTCAGAATTGTACAAGGTTCAACTCCAATGTTGGCCGGCTGCATTCTTCTTCTTCTTCTTTTTTTTTTTTAAATATATTTTATTGATTTTTTACAGAGAGGAAGGGAGAGGGATAGAGAGTTAGAAACATCGATGAGAGAGAGACATCGATCAGCCACCTCCGCAACCAGGAAACATGCCCTTGACCGGAATCGAACCCAGGACCTTTCAGTCTGTAGGCTGATGCTCTATCCACTGAGCCAAACCGGTTCCGGCAAGCCAGCTGCATTCTTATGGGTGGCCCCAAAAGACACTGCTTCTACGCTCATTCGGATTGTGGGCAGAATCCAGCTCCTTATGGCTGTAGGACTGAGGTCCCATGTCCTCACTGACCATCACCTGGAAGTTGCCCTTAGCTCCCAGAGGCCTCCATCTGGTCTCTGGGCCATGAGTGGGTCTCTGTATTTTAGAGCCAGTAAAGGCTCATCAAATCCCTCCCAGGCCTGGAATCTCTCCAGCTTTCCTTTTTGCTGCATCTCGGTTGCTTCCAGCCACAGAGGATTCTCTGCTTTTAAGGGCTCTTGTGATTAGATTGGGGCCCTGCACAATCAGGCTCACCACCCTAGTTTAAGGTCTGTAACCTTAATCATATCTGCACCCCTTTTGGCCACAACCTCACACAGCCACAGGTCCTGGGGGTGAGGCTGTGGACATGTTTCTGACTCGGGCCCTATTTGGCCAACCACAAGGCCTCTCAGCCAGGCTCCTGCTCTTTCAGTTCCTGTGCTGCTCTGAGTGGTTTGTTCTCTCACTGCAGACAGAAGGGTGCATGTGATACCATGTTTCCCCAGTATATTCATCGCACCCTCAAAAGCCCTGTGATCAAGAGAGCAAAAAAGTGCCCCTCTCTCAGTTCCTCTTTGAAACTCCCTAGAGCAGAGCCCACCACCCCTTGACCAGAGCAGGTGTCAGGGTGGGTGGGGGCATAAGGCACTGTGACTGGCCCAGCCTGAGACTGGAGAGGAGAGGCACAGGGTACAAACCCAGAGTCTAGAGAAGGGAAGGGTGCTGTGACCATCGACCCGTGGTGCCCACTTGTGGACCCGTCCCCAGGGCACCTGCTCAGCCACCTCATCAAGCTCACTGGAATCCCACGAGGCCCATCATCTTATTAACCTTCTTTACCAGGTCAGCTCGCTGGTAAGTGGTGAAACTGAGTCTTGGTCCTCAAGTCGGTGTCCACCGCTGCTTCCAGGAGCTTCGGGCACTTCCCCACACCCACATCTACCCCCGCCCCTACGCTAGCCACCTTGGCTTTCTTCTCCCACTCACCAACACCCCAGCTTCCTTCGGCTCAGATGCACTCCCCACTTCCAAGTTGAGTGAACTCCCGCTCATCTTTCAAAACCCACCTCAAGTGTCCCCTCCCCTGGCTGACATCATGTCTGTCTGGAGACCAGGACTCAGCTTCCACACCCACCAGCGGGCTGACCTTTCCCTGGGCCTCGGTTGTCTCCTCCGGAAAATGGGAATAATAAACATTCCCGCCTGGCCAGGCTCCCCTAGCGCCGCTGGGGAAGCAGACAGAGAGGGATGTGAGCAGAGGCTCTGCGGGACTGAGGAGGTCCTACACTAGAGCCTGGGAGGGACTTAGGACTCTGAGTCTGCCTGGCCCCGGTGGCTGCATCCCCTCGGTGGTAGCAGCACCATGGCGACAGCTGTCCCTCGGTGGAAGCGGGCTGCCCAGAATGCACCTGGCCAGCCTCCGGGCCCTGAACAGGCAGCCATTCAGGGCCGGCTTGGACAAGAGCCAGGTGACGAGAGACGGGAGCCCGGGACGCCTTGGAGGAAGGAGGTCTCTGCGTGGCCGCCCCGTGGGCCAAGCTGCCAGGCTGGGAGGCCCGCTGGCTCACCAGGGAGGGGGAGGCACCGGGAGGAAGACTGAGCTAGTGTTTGAGGCCCAGGGGCTGAAAGGAGACTGTGTGTGCCCCGGCCAGCGCCTGGAGGGCGGAGACGTGAGTCACTGGTGGCCTGGGAGAGGGGCAGCCCAGCTGTCCGGGACGACGGGCACGAGGCCCACCCTCCTGTGAATGCGTGTCCGTCTCAGTTTGAACGCGTGTGCTGGGGGTGGGATCGGGGCTTTGCAAACTGTCTGGGCCGCCCCAGGCTCCCTGAGGTGGGCACACCCAGTCATCATCTGCATGTGGCCAAGGTCAGACTGCCCTCCTCCCTGCCAGGGTCTCCTCCAGGCAGCCAATGCTGGTAATTCATCCCTGGGCTATTTAAAGACAGGCCCGGCGCCTCCCTCCCCTGTGGTGCCAGGAACCAAGAAAGGCTTGTCCCTGCCCCCGGTTGTGCCCAGTGTGGTGGGACCAGTAGACGAGGGACAGACAGACATGATGCCAGCCAGGGGAGGGAGCACCTACCCCAGAGGTGGGGACACTTGAGGTGGGTTTTGAAAGATGAGCGGGAGTTCACTCAACTTGGAGGTGGAAAGTGCATCTGAGCCGAAGGAAGCTGGGGTGTTGGTGAGTGGGAGAAGAAAGCCAAGGTGGCTAGTGTAGGGGCGGGGGTAG
Organism: Lasiurus cinereus; assembly: GCA_011751065.1. Classification (NCBI taxonomy): domain Eukaryota; kingdom Metazoa; phylum Chordata; class Mammalia; order Chiroptera; family Vespertilionidae; genus Lasiurus; species Lasiurus cinereus. The sequence goes on along the minus strand of JAAGEH010000079.1, from coordinate 49,320 downwards.
ATGTGGGTGTGAGGAAGTGCCTGAAGCTCCTAGAAGCAAGGGTGGGTGGACACCGACTTAAGGACAGATCAAAAGAGGCCACTCATGGATGCCAGAGGGCTCTGCCTGGTCCCAAGCCCATTCTCATGTTTCCAAGGACCCAGCACACAGGGTTTCACCCGTAGCACATGAGCTGGTTGAGAAGAGCCCCACCCCCTGGGAAAGGCTGTAGGCATGTGCGTGTGTGCATGCATGAGTGCATGTGTGTGTGTGTGTGTGTGTAGGTGTTTGTCTCTCTGCATGTGCCTGTGTGTGTGTTGAGTATCTGTGTTTCTGTATGTCTAGGTGTGCATGTGCATCTCTCTGGAAATGGGTATTTGTGTGAGTGTGTGTGTGCATGTTTCTCACTGGGTATGCATGTCTCTGGTGTGCATGTGTGCATGACTATGAGTGTATGTGAGTATCTCCCTTAAATATGCATGTTTCTGTGTGAACGTGTCTGGGTGTGTCTGACCTACGTGTGTCTGAGTGTTGTGTGTGTCTCTGAATGTGAGTATGTCTGTGTGTGTGTCTGTCACTGGGTGCTACATGCCTGGGCCTATGTGGCCTATGTCTGTGTCTCTCGCTCGCCTGCATGGCCATGTGTGAGCGTGTTTCTCTCTTCTGTCTCTGTGTCTGTGAGAGAGTGTCTGTGAGTCCAGGGCAGCGCTTGGGGAGCATCCCCTCACTCCTGCCTCGCCTCTCCACCCGCTTCCTCCAAGCCCACAGACACACAGGAGCCCTGGCTTCTCTTATCTGCTGCTCAGCTCCAGCCCCGCCCGACAGGCTCCCACACCAATGGGGGAAGTGGCTGCCCCATATCAGCCAGTGGGAATTTAGGCACTGAAAGGAGGCCAGATAATCCCCCCTCCACTAGCTAGCCTGGGGCTCCTCTCAGCTTGGGCTCTAATAGGTCCTCCCTTCCCCCAACTGATGGACAGAGTGTGACGTAACCTGCACCTGAGGCCTGGACATTCCTGAGCACCTAACCAGGCACCTTATATGGACTATACATTGAACCACCAATCAGCACCTGCCAAATACCCTAAGCTCTTGATTCCTAAGTACCTAAGTGCCTAATCATGTGCCTTATATGAAACCACCAATCAGCTCATGCCGAGGACCCTAAGCCCCATCCCTTCCCATTCCTCCCCTCAAAAGGCGTGTTCGCCTCTGCACGTGTTCCTGTTCTCCCCTGGCAAGACAGCCCAGCAGGGTCCTTCTCCTCTAATAAAGCCTGTAGTTCTGGTTTTTCTCCTCATTCTCTGAGGCTCCTTGTCAGGAAAACATGTGGAGATGTTTCTCACTCAGCCACCACTCCTTTCTTCTTCTTTCCAGGGCTCTGTCTGAGAGGGTCTGTGTAGGGGGGTGATTTAAGAGTCCAAGAGGCTTGGCTGACAGGGCTGGCTGGCATCTCTTCCTGCGCGCCCACACACGCGTGCGCACACGTGCTCTTTCTTTCTCTCTCTCTTAAATATACATATTTTTTTAATATATTTCATTGATTTTTCACAGAGAGAAAGGGAGAGGAATAGAAAGTTAGAAACATCCATGAAAGAGAGACATCGATCAGCCGCCTCCTGCACGCCCCCTACTGGGGATGTGCCCGCAACCAATGTACCTGCCCTTGACCGGAATTGAACCTGGGACCCTTCAGTCCGCAGGCCGATGCTCTATCCACTGAGCCAAACCGGTTTCGGCTAAATATATTTTTTATTCTTTTTTTTCTTTTTTTTCTTTCTTTTTTTTTTTTTTTACAGAGAGGAAGGGAGAGGGACAGAAAGCTAGAAACATGGATGAGAGAGAAACATTGATCAGCTGCCTCTTGCATGTTCAATGTGCCTGCAACCAAGGTACATGCCTGGGACCTTTCAGTCCGCAGGCTGACACTCTATCCACTGAGCCAAACCGGTCTTGCCCCTTGCTCTCTCTATTTCCAAAATTTTTGAATTTTTTTAAAGAGAGAAACATCGATTTGTTGTTCCACTTACATATGCATTCGTTGGTTAATTCTTGTATATTCCCTGACCAGAGATTGAGCCCGAAACCTTGGAGTATCAGGATGATGCTCTAACCAATCTAGCTACCTGGTCAGGCAGGGCTCCCCTACTTCCTCTGAGGGATCTGCCCTCTTCCAGGAAGTTCCTAAGGGGCTACTACTCCCAGGACCTTGCTCCAACGGTTATCATTAGCTAGTTAATATTAATCAAGGCAAGAAAGCAAAGGGAAGTCAGACGTTGTAAGCATGGTCACCTGGGAAGCTTCACCAGGAAGCTACAGCTTCACACAGCCTTGTCCCTCCAAGGGGATTAGCACCCTCCCCTCCCCCGCAGGCACTTGATTACTGGGGGAAAGAAAGCAGAGATAGGCAGATTCGCAGTCGGTGGCACAAGGGAGGTGCTTACGTGTCAGTCTAGCCTGGAGAATAATGGGTTGGCACCCCATCAGGAGTGTGAAAGCTTGGAAAGTTCATTGGTTAGTTTGAAGAAGCTCCTGGTTAAACCCCCAAAGAATCCAGCTGCGTAGCTTAGTGGTTCAGCGTCAACCAATGAACCAAAAGGTCACAGCAGGATTCCCGGTCATGGCACATGTCCGGATTGCAGGCAGCCAATCAATGGTTCTCTCTCATCATTGATGTTTCTATCTTTCTTTCCCTCTCCTTTCCTCTCTAAAATCAATTTAAAAAATAATTTTAATTCCCCAGTTTCCTCTCTCTTATCCTCTCTCGCTCTGTGACCCAAATTTGCCCATTCATGCATTCACGTGTTCTCACTCCACAGCTATGTGGCCTTCGTAGCAGCATGACCCATGGCCATACGGACTCCACACGCAGGATGCTGGACTAGACTGTACTTCAATATGGAGCAGAAACGATGGGCAGTGGCTTTTATTCTGGCCCTGCTGAAGGCACGTTTGGCCCCTTTCCATGGCCGGATGGAGGGAAATGGAACAGTGGAAACGCCGGAGTTTATTTCCGCTGAATAAATATTACTCATGCTCCCATGCCAGTCTCAGGAAATTCTTTTCTTCACAACATTGCAAGAATTACACTTCCACCGATAACACAACCCCAGCAGGAGACACATGACTCAGGCCTGGCCAATCACACTTCCCCAATCCTCCTAGACATGATTATTGGCCAGGTCTGGGCATAAGACTAAATAAAGCAAGACCAATAAGCCCTGACCGGTTTGGCTCAGTGGATAGAGGTTGGCCTGTGCACTGAAGGGTCCCAGGTTCAGTTCCAGTCAAGGGCATGTACCTTGGATGTGGGCACATTCCCAATAGGGGGTGTGCAGGAGGCAGCTGATTGATATTTCTAACTCTCTATCCCTCTCCCTTTCTCTCTGTAAAAAGTCAATAAGATATATTTTTTAAAAAGCAAGACAAATAAGAGTCCTTCCCTGAAATTTTATATATGAAGGTAGGGAAGTGGGGGGAAACCCTCTTTCTTCTGGGTTCCTCAAGATAGAGTGATAAACACCTGGGGCCATCTGCAAGCCTGCCTTCCCCCTAGCCTGTGGGATCAGGAGAGAGGCAAAAGGTAGGTGAACCGCCCTGGCGGGTGTGACTCAGTTGGTTAGAACATTGTCCCCTCCACCAAAAGGTGGTGGGTTCAATTTCCAGTCAGGGCACATACCCTGGTTTTGGTTTTGATCCCCAGTCAGGACATCCAATTGATGTTTCTCTCTCACATCAATGCTTCTCTCTCTCTCTCTCTCTCTCTCTCTCTCTCCCTTTCTAAGATTAGTTAAAAGAAATATCCTTGTGTGAGGATTAAAAAATATTTGTTTTTAAAAAAAATTGTTTTAAACAAATAAACAGGTAGGTGAACAGTACAGAGAGGTGGGTTGTAGGGAGAGGACAAGAGAGAGCAAAGGACAGGGTTTTCCCACCATATAAGCAAATGAATTCCTTTGCTGGAGCTACTTTGAGTTGGGTTTGTCACTCACACCCAGAGACACCAGGACAGCCCTGCCTCAGCCGCAGGCCTGGGTCTCCAGGATGCATCGGAATGCCCTAACACGCCTTGTCGTCCCACCCTTTCCCACTCTTTAAGCACCTAAACCCCGCTGCTTCCCCAACTGCCACTTGCTTCACTAGGAAAAGTGAATTCCTCAGCTCTCCCCCTCTCTGCCTCCAGCTTCCTCCAGAGCTGCCTCCCCATTCTGTGTCCCTCCCCCAGGCTCTCTCTCAGGAGGAAGTGTCCCTCTCTGGCCCTTGCCCATGGCTGACCAAGGGAGCTGGCATTGGAGGGCACCATGCCAGTCTTTCCCAAACCTCTGGTACATCAGCATCATCTGGGAAACTGGAAAAATACAATCTCCCAGCTCCCAACAGGTTCTCTGCAGGCAGCCCGGTAATTTTTATTTTGAAATATCCTAACTGTTAGGGAAATGTCACTTTCTCAGTTCCTGGGCCGGTCTTGGCTGGCTCAGGATTTGCCCACAGAAGAGCACTTGAGATCTCTGGCAATAGGGTGTGTCCGTCCTGTTGCTCATATGCAAATCCTGAAAGGAGACTCTTAACTCCCCCAGCCTCTCACCCTTGTGACTGGGGCTTCTCTTCTCCCAGACTTCAGACCAGACCCTCCATGCTTTGGAAACCCTTCCCCCAGCCCCCTGAGCTCCGCCCCCTCTCCCCACCGCTCTGCTAGCTCCTTCTTGGCCCTTTCCTCTTCCTCCTTTGTGTGCTGCTCCCTGCCCGGCCCTCCCCCACCACCACCTTCCTCCTTCTTTCCTCCCTTCACGGTTCCTGGGCATTCGTCCCTCTCAGGGTGTCCTGCAGAAAGGGTCAAGTTCTCTACAGTGGATATGGGTGGCTTCCAAGGACCAGAGGTAAGTGGAAAGGCTAGGCCACACCCCACACCTCCTTCCCACGTGGTATATTACAGTGAAACCCCACTTAAAGCACCTATCAGCAAGAAGAACAAAACAGACCTCCCACCACTGCCCAGGAGCCCTGGGGAGCCACGCGCTCTGGTGCAAAAGCATCTCTCTGGGCTGGCTAATCCTCCAATCAGATCATTGTATGGGTGTCCTGGACCAATTAGGGAGAGTTCTGGGCCCAGGCCCTGCTCTGCTGAGTTGCTCAGGCTCGAGCAGACGGGCCTGTACAGTGTTTCTTGCCTGGCATACACCTTCAAGGACATGCTTTTCACTAAAGAGCGGTGGCGTCTGACACAGCCATGCCAATTGACAGACCCTCTGGTGCAGTGTGGCACCCACCTGAAGCACTGGTCTTGGCCGCCCTGGTGTGCCAGACTTCTGCTCAGGGCGGCTCTCCACCAAGGCCACTGCCCAGCACCACTGGGCACCTGCCTCTGCCGAGGGTCATCTCTCTCTCCAAGGGGCCGGGCTCCTCACTCCCAGCTTTCTGGTTCTCTCTCCCCCAAGTCGGCCCCACGCTGTCTGGTTAAGGGGTGACGGAGAGCAATCTCTGGCCCATTGGGTGTCTCCCCACACCCCAGGGCAAGGCATGTCCTTGGTCCCAGGTGAGCACCAGTCACATGAGATGCGCAGATCAGCGTCTCTTCCCCGGTGGCATCGCGGCAGGCTGGCTGCTATTAAACAGCGGGGTCTGGATTATCCCTCCTGGTCCTGGAGGATGGGTGGTGGCTGTTATAGACTATGAGGACAGGGAGGGGGAGGAGGAAAGGAGGGGGAAGGGGGGCTGGGAAGGGAAAGTAAAGGGCAAAAGAGGCGTAGGGAAGAGAGGGAAAAGCAGAGGAAGGAGGTCGGGGAGGGAGAGAAGGAGGAGTTTCTTGGGCTTCTCCAGCGTCAGGCCTCCCTGAGTTCCCTGATCGAGGCTAGAATCTCAGCCTGAGGGCATCAGAGGACCCAGTGATACCTACTCCACCGCCACCACACTCTGGGACTCCTGCCTCTCCCACCCTCCCTCCTTGGCTACAGACAAGACCACTCCCTACCCCCACCCCTCCCCAACCCCCACCTCCCAGATCTGGTTCTGTAGCTTCCCTCTGCCTGGGTTGTGGGGCGGGACAGTTTCCATCTACAGCTGTGGTTTGAGACACTCAGCAGGGGTCTGCTAGGGCTCTGCCCAAAGGGAGGCCCAACAGCCAGCAGGGAGCCTGTCAGACTGACTGAAAGTGGCCTGGGCCTAGCCCTGTCCCCCACCCCCCTCCCCCAAACCTCAGTCAGGGGCGGAGTAATTAGCTGTCATCTGTTCCCCAGCCTGAGTCCCACCGAGGCACAGATGAAATGAACCCCTGATGACAAGCCGTTCCTCTCAGTGAACCAGATTCCACTGACAGGCACTCAGTTGACCTTGGGCGACTCCCCCCAGCACCACCTCCTTGAGCCCTGGTGGGTTCTTTGGCCTGGTGGGCTCTGGGTTATTAATATTAACAATAACGATAGCAATAGCAGCCAGCCCGCCGGGGTGCCACCACCTAGGAGACGCTGACCTGCTATCTCACGTAGCTGGGGCTCACAGGAAATTGAGTCTCCAGGGGACAGGCCACCAGCCCCTAGCGAGAGCCAAAATGTACAGAGCTCTCTCCTCTGGTCCCCAAACCTGGGCTCAAAACCCCTTCCCCTGTGTCTGTCCCTCACCAGGACCTGAGGAAACCCCACAGCTGGGTGAAAGGTCAGTGCTGAGGTAGGATGGGCTCTCCCCAGCCAGGCCTGGCCCTAGCCCTCCCTCAGAGTCTCACTTCCAGGGTGAAAAGTGAGAACCCAGAAACTGGACAGTGAAGTCGCTGGTGTCCGTGGGACAGGTGGTCAGCGGGGTTATGACTGGGAAGGTGCTGGTCCCAGGGTTTTCCTGTGGAGCTCTTCCTGGAAGTCCCTCCGCATTCCTGGAGGAGAGCTCACCACATCCCTGAAAACTGTGCGCACCTTGGCTGTTTCCACCCTCTCTAGAGAGACCTGGAGCCTTAAGACAAAGGCTCAGAGGACTTCAGGGGCCTGGGTCCCAGCTTCAAAGCGGCTCCCCCTGACAGAAGGCCCCAGAGCCTGCTTGGGAGCCAGGCAGGCCTCCTGGATTTGCTTATGAATGATGAGACCTGGCCTCAGCTCCCCGCTCCAGGAGCCTCCACTTCCTCCCCGGTGAAGTGGGAATAACAACAGCGTGTGCTGCGAGGGTGACGTTGAGTCAGCTGAGAAGCAGCCCAGAGTTGTGCTTGGCATATTTTAACTGCTTGATGGGTGTTCGCTGTTATTTACCGGACTGTGAAATGCTTCCGCTTAATCCTACCCGCATTTTTCAAGGTCCTGTCATATGCTCCGAGATGGGACCTCACCATGGAAAGCACTACTAGCACAGGCATCCGGGAGAGAGCGGGGCAGAGGGAGTTTTTTGTACCTGTTAGAGCAGCGGTTCTCAACCTGCGGGTCGTGACCCCTTTGGGGGTTGAACAACATTTTCACAGGGGTCGCCTAAGCCCATTGGAAAACACAGATAGGATTCCTAACAGCTGCAAAATTACAGTTATGAAGTAGCAACAAAAATCATTTTATGGTTGGGGGTCACCACCACATGAGGAGCTGTATTAAAGGG
>JAAGEH010000079.1:18406-41771 GCA_011751065.1 Lasiurus cinereus | reverse complement strand
CGGGCGGCGGGAGGCGGACGGCGTCCAGGTTCCCACGCACCCAGACGGCTGGCGACTCCGGCGCGGCTCCCCGCGGGAGACCGCATCCCCGGGGCGAGGTCCCCTCTCGCCGCCCGCGTTCGGGCCGAGTGACCTTGGGCGGCTCCGCGCGCCCCGAAGCCTCGGGGGGGGGGGGGGGGCGGGGGGGCGGCGGCGCCGAAGGGGTTAACGCACCTGGGCCGCCGCCCTCTCGCCCCTCCCCCGGCGGCCGGCGGGGGGCCGTCCGGGCGGGGGCGCGGCCCTCCCTCCCCTCCCCTCCCCTCCCCCCGCCCGCCCGGCCCCGTCCCCGCCCGCCCGCCCGCCCGCCCGCCGTCCCGAGCTGCGCGCCCGGAGCAGCGACCCGCGCTCACTCCGCTGCCGCCCCGGCCCGGGCCGCCATGTCTCCGGGGTGAGTGGGGTCCGGGGCCGCCGGGCCGGGGGCGGGGACGCGGGCTGCCGGGTCCCGGAGGCCCCGGGGGGAGCGGACGGCAGCGTCGCCCGGCGGCTCCGGGCGCGGGAGGTGCCGCGCGGGGCGCCCGGGGCTGCGCGCAGCGTCCCCGGGACGGACGGTCGCGCGCGGCGGCCGGGGATGCTCGGAAGCGTGCGGCGCCCGGACCGGCCGGTCGGCGGCGGGGGACCGGGGGCCCGTGCGCTCGGCCCTGCCCCGGGGGGCCCCCTGCCTCCGGGGCGACCCTCGTCCTCTGCCCTCCGGGTTCTCCTTCCTCCCGGCCCGCGCGCCTCTCCCTTCCCCGTCTCCCCCTCCTCCGCCCTCCCCTCCCCTGCAGGACTTTTCCCTGCACCCCGAAGGGGGGGCGGCGCAGGTGGAGGGGCCGTGCCGCATCCCCTCCCCTGGGGAGATCCTCCTGGGCGAGCGGACGAGGGGCGTCCTTGAAACCCCCTGGGCTGGAGAGCCCAGCACTCTGCGCCCCCGCCCTCCCAGCGTGAGTGTCGGTCACACACCCCCAGCCCAGTACCTGAGGTGACCCGGGCTTCCTCCACTCCATGCACAGGAAACCTTGGGACCTCATGGGCAAGTGTCACCCCAGGTCTCCACAGGAGAGACAGAGCAGGTGGCTGGCCACCCCCAGATTGCGAGCTGAGGAAAGAGGGTTCCGAGTCCGGCATTCCTGGCAACACTCTAATTTCTGCTTCTGACATGCCTGGGATAGGGGTTCCTGGGCAAGCAGGGTCCGCGGAAGGTGGGGGTCCGCGGAAGGTGGGGGTCCGCAGGTGCTCCCCTCCCGGGGCAGTACGGCATCTCTCCCAGCGTGATGTTAGGGGAGGTGGGGGCCGGACTGGGGGCTTAGAGGGCGGTGGTCATGCTAAATGCCCTGAGCTTTTATTTCTGTTGGGTCAGACGGATGGGTTGGAGGGAAGGGGGACAGACTTCTTCAGTCCCAAGTCAGAGCCTGCTCCCCAAAGGCCCCCCATAGTATAGAGCTGTAGGCCGCAGAGCAGCTCCTGACTCTGCTCCCCCACCCCCACCCCCGGCTTCAGCGGAAAGGTGCACAGGTTCCGCCCGGGAAATGAAAGTGATGGGTCAGGGTGCCTTGACGGAGGCGGGGAACAGGGCAAAGGTCACCACGGGAGGTAGACCCTATAGCTACTCCCTGGCTGCGCACACTGCGCTGCCCTGCACTTTAGCTAGACCTCCAATCGGGGAAGGAGAAATCGTGGTTTGGAGAGGTGAAGGGAACCCATCAGAGTCATTTAGCATGTGCAAGGCGGCCTGCTCCACATGCTCTTGGGGGAGGGGACGAGGGGCGTCCTTGAAACCCCCTGGGCTGGAGAACCCAGCACTCTGCTCCCCCGCCCTCCCAGGGTGAGTCTTAGGTCACACCCCCCCAACCCAGTACCTGAGGTGACCCGGGCTTCCTGGGCAGGAGGCCAGTGGTTCTCAACCTTCCCAATGCCGCGGCCCTTTCGTACAGTTCCTCAGTGTTGTGGTGACCCCCCCACCATAAAGTTATTTTCGTTGCTACTTCATAACTGTAATTTTGCTACTGTTGTGAATCGTAATGTAAATATCTGTGTTTTCCGATGGTCTTAGGCGACCCCTGTGAAAGGGCCTTTCCACCCGCAAAGGGTCGTGACCCACAGGTTGAGAACCGCTGCTCTAGGCTGTGTGGCTCCTTGGTCTTGGAGGAGGGAAGTCAGGGTGGGAGAGGAAGTAGAAGCCTCCTTCGACCCCTACCCAGGATCCATTGCCCACCTGGGACTATAGTTACACACCGAGGTTTCTGGGAAGATCATGGGGATTCATGTTTTTCTCTGTTCCCACCCCCCCAGGAAGAGAATTGTCTACAAGAGTGTGTGTCTGTCCCTAGCCCTGCTCGTGGGCATAGCTGTGTTCCAGCGTAGTCTGACCCCCAGTCAGTTTCTGCAAGAGCCCCCACCACCCACTCTGGGGCCACAGAAGGCCCAGAAACCAAGTGGACATCTGGTGAACCCCAATGACTTCTGGAAGAGATCGAAGGATCTGGTCTCCCCTGTGCTCGTGGCCTCACAGGGCCAGCAGGCCTGGGACGTGACCACCACTAACTGCTCAGCCAACGTCAACCTGACCCACCAGTCCTGGGTCCAGGGCCTGGAGCCACACTTCCAGCAGTTTCTGCTCTACCGCCATTGCCGATACTTCCCCATGCTGCTGAACCACCCGGAAAAGTGCCACGGCGACGTCTACCTGCTGGTGGTCGTCAAGTCGGTCATCACGCAGCATGACCGCCGGGAGGCCATCCGCCAGACCTGGGGCCTGGAGCAGGAGTCGGTGGGCAGGGGCCTGGGTGCCCGGCGCACCCTCTTCCTGCTGGGCACAGCCTCCAAGCAGGAGGAGCGCGCCCACTACCAGCAGCTGCTCGCCTACGAGGACCGCCTCTATGGCGACATCCTGCAGTGGGACTTTCTGGACAGCTTCTTCAACCTGACCCTCAAGGAGATCCACTTCCTCAAGTGGCTTGACATCTTCTGCCCCCACGTCCGCTTCGTCTTTAAGGGCGACGACGATGTCTTCGTGAACCCCACCAACCTGCTGGAGTTTCTGGCTGACCAGCGGCCGGAGGAAGACCTGTTTGTGGGCGACGTCCTGCAGCACGCCCGGCCCATCCGCAAGAAGGACAACAAGTACTACATCCCCGGGGCCCTGTACAGCAAGACCAGCTACCCGCCCTACGCCGGCGGGGGCGGCTTCCTGATGGCCGGGGGCCTGGCCCGCCGCCTGCACCATGCCTGCGACACGGTGGAGCTTTACCCCATCGACGACGTCTTCCTGGGCATGTGCCTGGAGGTGCTGGGGGTGCAGCCCGTGGCCCACAGGGGCTTCAAGACGTTCGGCATCTCGCGGAACCGCAACAGCCGCATGAACAAGGAGCCGTGCTTTTTCCGCTCCATGCTGGTTGTGCACAAGCTGCTGCCCGCTGAGCTGCTGGCCATGTGGGGGCTGGTGCACGGCAACCTCACCTGCTCCCGCAAGCTCCTGGTGCTCTGACCCCGGCCGGACCACCAGCATCGGCTGGAGCGTTGGTCCCTGCAGGGCCGTGGAGGGTCTGGGTCTGGGCCTGCTGTGCTCCTGGGTGTGCGGGGCACAGGGAGCGGGGGCCTCCCTGTGTGGACCCTCTCCAGAAAGCGAAGCTGAGGCGCGGGAACGTCTGGGACGGCCCAGACTGGAGAAGGTCCTCCGGGGAGCGAGGCTGCTGGCAGCCCTCCTAACTGGGTTCTCGCCTCACGCCCTCTGACCTGGTGGGAGGCCCTGGTGGCCTCTGAGGGAACCCTATGCTCAGGTACCTGGGCGAGGCCAGGCCCTGGATGGCTCCGTGGCTGCCCTCTTGATTCACAGAAGGTTCTTCTCCTGTGAAATGCCTCAGTGTCTCCCTGCGGGCCCGAGCCACCTTTTCAGGAGAAGCTCAACCCCGTGCAGACTCACAGTCCCCCCACACCCACTCCGTGCTCCTTGGTCTCCTGCAGACAGAGCCTCAGAACCCCCTGGGCACGCCCCCCCCACCCCCCACCCCAGACCTGCCTGGAGTTGGCTGCCCAGCCCGCTCTGCTCCCAGGTGGCTTGAGTCCTAGCTGCGTCCTGTGATGTTCCCACGGCCCCGCTGGAAGACCCTGCCCCTCCGACTACCTCAGGATCCCCGGAACCTCTGGATGGCAGCAGCCCACCCCCGCCCCCGACGCAGGGCTCTGCCCCCCAAGTCACGGTGCTGCCCGACCAACCCCAGCCAGGGGCCCTCCTGCGCCCGCTGTGGTCTGACTCCCGGCCAGAAACCAGCCGGTGTGACCCTGGAAGGGCACATCCCCTATTGCTGTGAAGTTCTATTTATGAAGAATTCGGAGGAGGAAGGCGTCAGGCCTCAGGAGATGGCGGTGTTCCTCCCTCTCCTCATTCCAGCAGGGCACCAACTCCCTGGACCACGCCCAGGGCACCCCGGTGCCTGGCATAGCCCCCTCCAGCTCCCTGCTGCTCCACGGCCCGACAGGCCAGCATTTGCTCCTGTGAAGGCATGGAGTGTCCCTGGTGGGCCGCCCCGCCCAGGTTCAGGGGTCCTTGGGGGCGGGGGGTACAGAAGGATGTCACCTCATATCTCGGGGTGAAGTCACCTGGGAAAAGAGTGAGGAATGGACTGTTTTCTCAATAAAAGGGGATTGGGTTTTTTCTGCTGTGAAACTTCCTGTTCCCATTCCCATCCGAGGGCCTCTCTGGGGCCAGGTTGCCAGAGATTTGAGGACACAGCTGGTTCCTTGTTCCTGGCTGGTGGGTACACAGGACCCCTTGAAGGGCCTGAGAGGGAGGGGAGCGCCAGGATGAAAGGAGAGGCCACAGGGCCAAGTCAAGAAAGGTGTTCCCTGGACTGTTGGGGGGCAGGGGGCAGAGGGGGCGAGGTTTGAGGTAACAGCACATTCTCACAGAGCTGACGGTGATGTTACAGGGAGTGGGGCTGGGTGGGGGCATGCAGGGGCTGGGGGCTCCCTCACGGCCCTTCTTGTTAAGGTTGACCAGAAGCTCTGAAACAGAGGCTGGCGGGGGCCAACGAGGGGGTCTGGCGATGGGGGAAACCGCAGGGGGCAGCCTCAGCCACCTACCTCTGGGGAGGGGAGGGCAGCCACCCCAGGAGAAGGGTTCTGGGCCTGTAGTCGGCAAGCAGCGTGCCCCTCCTTGCCCGGGCCCAGGGCAGTCATCGATGGCTCTGCCCCAGGTGAGTGATGGAAACGGCTGGGTCCTAACAGAATCCATCTGAGAGTGGAGAAGGAGGCACAAGACGAAATGGACGGCACCTGGCGGGGCGCCTGGGTCTAAGCCCTCGGAGAAGAAAAGGGAACATTGTTTGAGCCATTTCCTCCTCTCAGCACCGATCCCCACCTTGGTCATCTGGTGACGGAATTTGCAGGGCCCCTGGTTTTAAAAAATTAAGAATTTCAAGATCACTACAACTGAGACCTAGCCAGTTTGGCTCAGTGGATAGAGTGTGGGCCTGCGATCTGAAGGGTCCTGGGTTCAATTCTGGTTAAGGGCACATGCCCGGGTTTCGGGAAGGAGGCAGCCAATCCATGATTCTCTCCTTCTCCCTTCCTCTCTGAAATCAATAAAAACGTTTTGTTTTTTTTTAAAAGGAGAGATCACTACAGCTAGCTGAGAGTTAAGTCAAGGCAGGCCCTTCTGGGGCGGGGGGTGGGGGGTGGAAGAGGCCTTCCAAGGCGGGCCCTGGTGACTGCACACACCCTGTTTGTCCAGCACGCACCCCCTGAAGCCAGGCCCTGCCAGGGCTGCAGAAAGCAGAGTGAGGCTTTGGGGCCTCTCTTCCGGGAGCGGAGTCGAGTAAGGGCAAGAGCAGGAAGGACAGCCAGGGACCACGTGGAAGCGCCCCTGACGCAGACAGCTCTGGCCTTTCCCAGGCTTACTGTGTTCCGTCTGGTCCGGGGGCGGCCTTGTGTTCAGCTGCAACCTGAGGAAGAACGCACTAGCTGGGGAGGGCCAGGGTGAGGGGGCATGAAGGGATGAGGCAGGTGTCTGAAGGTGCCCTTTCCTCTTTGCTGTCTCCAGCTGGTCCCATGGATGGGAACTTCCTCAGCCTCTGCCCGTGGGGGGGCCTTGCTTCTGACCTCATTTCAGACCTCAGGGGTTCAGGCCTAGGCTGGCAGAGAGGAATGGGCACCAGCTTGGCACCACCAAAAGGAAGGGAAGAAAGGCAGGAGCCCACCGGGGGGGGGCCAGAGTCACAAGACCCCCCAGCACAAGGTCGGGAGCAGGCAGGCTTCACCCCTAGCCCTGACAGTGCGCCTGCCTCTGGAAGGAACAGCGGGCATTTATTTGTCTTGTGGGAGAGAATGGAGGGACAGGCCAGGCTGGGGACACAGGTGACAGCCCAGAGGTATGAAGTACAGTGGTACCTCGAGATACGCGTTTAATTCGTTCCGTAACCTTGAGGCGTGGGAAACTGAGACACTAGAGTCGAGGTTTAAACTGGTGGGTCGTGTGCAGCTGGCCGATCCGAGCGATTACTCCTATCTCAAATGTTGCTCGTATTTCAAAACAAAAATCGCTCGCTCGATGGCTCGTATCTCAAAATTCTCGTATGTTAGGGCACTCGTATCTCGAGGTACCACTGTAGTGGGGCACAGGAAGGACAGCCGGCTACGGACAGTGCTGGAGACGGGAAAGGCTGGACGGGGCGTCCCTGTGAGAAAGGCCCGCCTGACTAAGGGTTAGGGTGATTTTGCAGGCATTGAGGGGCCATCGCAGCTTCCGGGGAAGAAATGAGAACAGATGGGATCCTAGAAACAGGTCCACACCACGGTCCCGCATTGGACCCCGGGGAGGCAGCCACTCCCAAGGCCCAGGAGCATCAGACGGAGAACACAGAACATGGCCCCGAGGCCTGCCCACCACTGTCCCCAGTTCCTCTGTCTCCTTAACAGGAAGGGGGCACCATGAACAAAGAAGCCAGTGACAGAGACGGGACTTGCGGGGCAGTGCCCACCCAGCCTGGGCCGAGCACCCCAGCTCCCGCCCTCCCAGCCCAGCCAACTCTGGTTTCCTCCGGCCGCCTCCACAGAGAGCCCTAACCTTTCCCCGGTTTCTCGTGTGAGGTCTGATCCAGTGATTGAGTCGACACTCCCTCTCCTCAGAACTGATCTTTAGACCACATCACCCACAACCTTCCCTTTTGCTTACACCACCTTTCACTTGCTGAGACCATTATCCTATCCCTCTGGACCTTCCCAGCATCCAGACCACCCAGAGACCTCTCCACCCAGGAAAAGCCCACCTATTGTCCTTTAGAATCTCCGATCCCCCCTCCCTGGGGGCTGGCGCCACGTGGGGGCTCAGCCCACCTGGCTTTCCAGGTGACCTAATAAATGTGAAACTCTTCACCACGTTTGGCCTCGTGCATTTCTCCGTCAGCGACTCTTTAACATATTGATGATTATCTTGGGAAACAGACACAAAGGGCATTCTGGAAGTTTCCAGAATCTTCAGTATTTACCATCTTCATTCCCAGGAATAATGATAATTATTTCCATTTTATGGAGCACATTCAGTATGCCTGGCACTATGGTAAGCCCTTAACATGTATAATCGAAATAACCATAGCTCAGGGTATAAATATTCCTTTATTTCAATCCCTCATGTTCCCTTATGGCAGCGTTTCTCAACCTGTGGGTCGCGACCGAACGACCCTTTAACAGGGGTTGCCTAAGACCATCAGAAAATGCAGATGTTTACATCACGATGCATAACAGTAGCAAAATTTCATAGTTGGGGGTCACCACCACATGAGGAACTGTATGCAAGGGTCGCGGCCTTAGGAAGGTTGAGAACCACTGCCTTATTGGGTACATTTTATTGATTTGGGAGAGGAAGAGAGAGAAACATCAATGATGAGAGAATCGTTGATCAGCTGCCTCCCCCGCCCCACACTGGAGGGTCCAGCCTGCAAACCAGGCCCGTGCCTCCACCAGGAATCCCACCATGAGGACCTCCTGGTTCATAAGTCGACAATCAACCACTGAGCCACACCCAGTGGAGCCTTGTATTTTTAATCTTATTAATCTTTTACAATAGCGATAGAAGTTTCAGCTAAGAACCCAAAAGGGTAGAGATGAAATTCTTTTTCCTCCATACACAATCCAAACTCTTCCTCTTGGAGCCCACTCAGTCCCACATTGTACCAAATCTCAGTTTCCTTAGCCCCATGGTCAGCTAACTGCAGCTCGCGAGCCACATGCGGCTCTTTGGCCCCTTGCATGTGGCTCTTCCACAAAATACCACAGCTTGGGTGACTCTATGTTGAAGAAGTGGTATTAGAAGAAGTTTAAATTTTAAAAATTTGGCTCTTGAAAGACATTTCAATCGTTGTACTGTCAATATTTGGCTCTGGTGACTAATGAGTTTGCCGACCACTGCCTTAGTCCAAACAGTGAGTTCTCTGAAGTCTGGGCAGGACTCTCGACAGGGTCTCTCCCTCCCCACGGTGGCACTGTGGAGCCCACACAGTCCTGTAGCTCTTTAGGTGTACCTGCCTGGCAGGGCTGCAGCGAACCATGCTGAAGGATCAAGGGATCCTCTTAACCACCCTCACCAACTCAGCCAACCTTTCCCCTAACAGCAGTAGCAAGATAGGGGTGGTTCGGTCCTGTGGCTCACATTCAGCTGCAGAGTCGGCTGGGCCCCACCCTTAACAAAGAAAGCCTGATCCCAGGTGACTGACTTCCACCTATACTGGGAGGGAAGCTTCTAGAACCCCATTATGCACTGTGATCAACTTTAGAAATGGAGGCTCCCTCTCCCCCCCAAAACAGGGTCCCACGGTCGTTTGGTGTCCAGCTTGAACTCAGATATGTGCTGCTAACCCTCCCACTATTCTCCCAAGACTTTTCCCCGCCTCCCTTTTTCCTTGGTGGTAACTTCCATGTTAGGTCTGATGCTTGATCGGGAACTTGGAATGTTTGTCCCACAAAGCTTCCATTGACTTCTCCTGTGGAAAAACCAGTTCTGCTTCAGTTTGCAATTCAGTTCCTTCACACCATATAAATGTGTGATTTTGACACCTCCTGGGAGCCCCTTATAGTATCTGCTTGCCCTCTTGAATGAAAGAAATCTTAACCTCTTGTTCATTATGAATTTATCTTTTTCTAAAAGGGGTCTTTTAACACTTGCTTTAATATTAAAGCTAGAGGCCCGGTGCACAAAAATTATTGCACTGGTGGGGAGCTGTGGGAGTCCCTCAGCCTGGCCTGAGACCTCTTGCAGTCTGGGAGCCCTCCGGGGATGTCCCACTCACAGCCTAGGCCCGCTCCCTGCAGTCTGACGCCCTTAGTGCATCCTTAGCACATCCTTAGCGCCCGCCCTGCTCGCAGCTGTCAGCTCGACTTGTGGCTGAGGAACTCCCCCTATGGGAGAGCACTGACCACCAGGGCGCAGCTCCTGCGTTGACGGTCTGCCCCCTGGTGGTCAGTTCCCATCATAGCGACCCGTCGTTTGCATATTACCCTTATTACATAGGATGAACACAGACACATTAGGGGGTACAATGCACTTTTTGCATATAATTCTAATACAGAACTCAAATCTTGGAATGAACTTCACACCTTTCCAGCTGAATCTAGAGCTCAAGCTTCCTCGAGCGGGGCTCAGCCCTGCTGCTCCTTTGAAAAGCCCCCAAGCAAGCTTTGGAAAAAAATGCTTGCGTCAGGCCCCCACTCCCGGCGAGGTCGGAGTGAGCGCTAGCGAGCCTAGGTGTTTTAAACAGCTGCCGAGCGACTCGGGCGCGCCCCAACGGGGAACTACCCGCGGCGGGTTGGGGGGGTGGGGGGAGGGGGGGAGATTTTACTGCAATCGGTGACTTATTAGGCATCTCCTCCACCGGTGCAGCCGAATCAGCAAGAACGCCGGGAATTCCTGTCCGGCCTGGGGGCTGGAAATCGCTGGGCAGAAACTTTGCTGGAGGGTGCGGGCGCCCGAGGACGGTCAGCCCAGCCCGCGACCCCGTGACCATCGACCATCGCTGAACCCTTGCGCTTAGTAGGGGGCGATCGCGCTTTGCCGTCTGGAATGGACGGGGCAGGTCGGTGGAGGTGGTGGTGGTGGTGGTGGTGGTGGTGGTGGTGGTGGTGGAGGTGGTGGTGGTGGAGGTGGTGGTAAACCGACCTGATCTCAGGGGCAGGAGCGCGCGTCGCGGCACCCCGGGATCCGCAACCCGAAGCGCGACATAGCCGACGGCCCCTCCCTGCAGGCCCTCGCCGCTCGGCCAGGGGGCAGCGGGCGGGTCGCAGGCCCCTCTGAACTGCCCCTCGTCGCGGCGGGCCACGGGCACGGGCCCCGGTGAAAGTCCTGAGCGGCGGGCAGGCGGGAGGGAGGGAGGAGTGCCCGGTGCGGTGCCATCCCAGGAGAGGGCCTGGAGCGCCCCCGCCTGACCACGCAGGACAACGTGACGGTAGGACTGGTTGTGTGAAATCTGTAACTTGCACACACACACACACACACACACACACACACACACACACACACACACAGTCATCCGTGTTGACCAAGGGCACGCATGCCTCAGAAATGTGGGGAAACTGCCAAGCCATTCCGCGGGAATTCCTAAGGGTGGGATTCCCGGGGCTTCACCCTTTCCTTGGGGCTCATCTGTATGAGGAAAGCTTTCTAAGACAGCGGCTATCACTGAGTTGAGGGTGAAAGTTTGAGATGGAAGTGAACCAAGATCCGGACAGCGTGGTGGCTTTGGAGGTTGTGATGTAACTTTGACCTTTGGGAGCATGGGGGGCGGGAGTGGGGGGCCTCATTCAGGGGAAGGAGGGATGATTCTCTTTTTTACCCACCAACGGAGCTGAGTGCCACCCTTCTGAGCGACAGAACCACTGTGGCCAGCCCAGCCTCCTGGGCCTTCTGCGCTCAGAATGGAGGCCTTAGATACATACCTGGAAATAGTTGCTGTCTTAATTGTTTAGTATCTGAGCTCTCGTTGAGGAGGAGGGAGGGAGGGAGGGATTAGATATAATAACCCATTTTTTAAAATAAAAACTAATATAGAGCCAACGTTGGTTAGAATATGTTTGGTTGCAAGTGACATAAAATTCAGCTCAAACAGTTTAAAACTTTAAAGGGGATTTGCCTATATATATAAATAAAGGGGATTTGCCAGGTCTGATGGAGCTGCTCACCCAGGATAGAGAGGTAGAACAGATGCAGATGCAGACTTGCTGGAGCTGCCTGGTTGTAAGTGATGGGTTGAGGTCTGAGCTCAGGCAGCCAGGCTACAAAAGCTGCACATTAACCACCACTCGGAACCACGCACACAGTCTGGAAGGTTGGCAGTGGTAAACATAGCTGCCATCCTCCGTAGCTGCCTGCAATCAGTTAAAACCAGCTGCTTGCCGAAAGGCCACACTCAGATCCGATCAGCCCAGCTCATCCAGACCTAGTCAGACATTTCTTGCTAGATATGTTTTATGTTATTTGAAGCTGTGTTGTTTGGGACTTTAAACGTAGAGTAGCTCCTGCTGGCAGCCAGCAAGGAAATGTGAATGAACTTCAGTCCTACATCTGAAGGAACGAAATGTTGTTGAAACCGGTTTGGTTCAGTGGATAGAGCGTTGGCCTGGGGACTAAAAGGTCCCAGGTTGGATTCTGGTCAGGGGCATGTACCTTGGTTGCGGGCATATCCCCAGTGGAGGGCATGCAGGAAGCAGCTGACAGATGTCTCTCTCTCATCGATGTTTCTAACTCTCTATCCCTCTCCCTTCCTCTCTGTAAAAAAATCAATAAAATAGCCCTGACTGGTTTGGCTCAGTGGATAGAGCGTCAGCCTACAGGCTCAAGGGTCCCAGGTTCGATCCCAGTCAAGGGCATGTATCTTGGTTGCAGGCACATCCCCAGTGGGAGGTGTGCGGGAGGCAGCTGATCAATGTTTCTCTGTCATCAATGTTTCTAACTCTCTCTCTCTTTCCCTTCCTCTTTGTAAAAAAATCAATAAAATAATTTTTTAAAAATGAATAAAATATATATTTTTAAAAAAACAAAAACTAAATTTAATCAAAGTCATAAGGAGCCTTGGTTTCAGAACCTGCCGTGCTGTGCTGGCCTACATGTTGCCAGAAAGACTAAAGTAGAGAGAGCCCTTAGCATATTATGTAATCAACCTAGAATAGATTAAACTGACAAAAACTAAAGACATCAAAGACCCAAAAATATCCTATAATAAAAGGCTAATATGCAAATCAACCAAACAGCGAAACTACTGGCTGCTATGATGCGCACTGACCACCAGGGGGAAGACTCTCAACACAGGAGCTGCCCCCTGGTGGTTAGTGAACTCCCACAGGGGGAGCACCGCTCAGCCAGAAACCAGGCTCACAACTCATGAGCGTGGCAGTGCTAAGAATGTCCGGGACAGCGTAGGCCAGCTTCCCTCGGGGAGCAGGGCTAAGCCGTCAGTGGGACATCCCTTGAGGGCTCCCAGACTGCAAGAGGGCACAGGCCAGGCTGAGGGACCACCCAGAGTGCATGAATTTCATGGATCCAAACGCTAGTTATGAATAAGACTGAACCAAAACTCCACATCAAACTCTGTACTACACAGTTTGTAACTTCTTTTTACACAGGAAGTTTTTACATGTGTGTATTATAAGGAAAGAAAATGTCAAGAATCTCCCAAAGCAGAAACTGGACAGGCTGAACTCTATGTACATAATACAATAAACTAGAAATTACCCACAAAAGAAAACCAAACAAGAACAATGAAAATAAGCCTTGCCTTTTTCATAAAAAACTGTTGAGTCAAAGAAAATAAAAAATATAATGGTCCATTGTATTGAAATCAGGAATACCACATAATTGAATTTATGGGATAAAGCCAGTTTATGTCACTATGACTTCAACAGTGTTACATGTTAAGCCTTGGCTCTGAAGCAGTGGCTGCTGACCATTGTGAAATTTTAACAACTTTCATTTTTTAAAATATAATTTTATTGATTTTTTTACCGAGAGAAAGGGAGAGGGAAAGAGAGTTAGAAACATCAATGAGAGAGAAACACCAATCAGCTGCCTCCTGCACACCCCTTACTGGGGATGTGCCCACAACAAAGTTACATGACCTTGACCAGAATCCAACCTAGGACCCCTCAGTCTGCAGGTTGACGCTCTATCCATTGAGCCAGGTTGTTAGGGCATCAACTTTAAATGCTTTAATTATTTTAAGGAAAAAATACAAGTAATTAATACCTCCATGCAAAATTTCACGAAGAGAACTTTAAAAGACTACAGCAAAGCCAGAAAAAAAGAAATACAGACCTAGTAAAGATAAAAGTTGAATTTGATGAATTTGAAGGCAGTCTAATTGTTAAATAAATTCAAAAGTAGATTTTTTTTAACTATTTTTATTGACTTCAGAGAGGAAAGAGAGAGATAGAAACATCAATGATGACAATCATTGATTGGCTGCCTTCTGCATTCCCACATTGAGGATCAAGCCCACAACCTGGGCATGTGCCCTGACTGGGAATGAAACCATGACCTCCTGGTTCATAGGTCAACACTCAACCACTAAGCCACCCGAGCCAGGCAAAAGTAA
Source organism: Lasiurus cinereus (assembly GCA_011751065.1). Lineage (NCBI taxonomy): Eukaryota > Metazoa > Chordata > Mammalia > Chiroptera > Vespertilionidae > Lasiurus > Lasiurus cinereus. The sequence continues at coordinate 28,182 of JAAGEH010000079.1, read as the reverse complement.
TTTTTTTTTAATTGATTTTTTACAGAGAGGAAGGGAGAGGGATAAAGAATTAGAAACATCGATGAGAGAGAAACATCGATCAGCTGCCTCCTGCACACCTCATACTGGGGATGTGCCCACAACCAAGTACGTGCTCTTGACTGGAATCGAACCTGGGACCTTTCAGTCCGCAGGCTGACATTCTACTCACTGAGCCAAACCAGCTGTGGCCAAAAGTAGATTCTTTAGCAACAACAAAAACACACTGAGATAGCTGAATCTATAGCAAATTTACTAAAAACAAAGAAAAGCTAAATTGGATCAATGCAGGAGGAGGTAGACATATGTAATACTATCAACAATAAAGCAATACATACATACATACATACATACATACATACAGCTTGATACTTTCTTAAAGTCTCTGGAGACCATTTGGGCAGTATATTCTTTCAGACTCCCAAGAAACAACCCATTCCAGTATAGGTAACCCAGTTCTGACACAAAATACTCATTTTATGAAGTTAGTATAACCCAAGTCCCAAACCCCGCAAATGGAGCCCAGTGAATTCCCAACTCCCCCAAACTGCATACAGCCAGTACACCTTTCCACCCCGTCTCATAGCTCCCAGGTACTTGGTTTCCCATTGGTCCCTAAGTCCTATCACATACTCAGTAGTCCCCTTTATCAAAAGCAGAGCAAGCCTTCTCTCTTTAGAATTATCCCTGGGATAATTAGGCAGTGGTTCTCAACCTTTCTAATGCCTCGACCCTTTAATACAGTTCCCTCATGTTGTGGTGACCCCCAACCATACTTCCTAACTGTAATTTTGCTATTGTTATGTATTATAATGTAAATACCTGTGTTTTCCGATGGTCTTAGGCGACCCCTGTGAAAGTGTCGACCCCTGTGAAAGTGTCGTTCGACCCCCAAAGGGGTCGCAACCCACAGGTTGAGAACCGCTGCTCTAAGGGCTTGTCTCCTACAAAATTCTCACCACAGCTGGTCTTTGCTCACTGCCCTCCTCGTCACTCTCATGGACTTCCCTCCTGGATAACTAGCCCTTATCCACCACTCTATGGCCACACTGCACCTTCAGGACCACTTGCATAGCTCATGGGCATTGCTGAACAACCATGGACTAGAAGGTCCCCTTGGGAACCTGTTGCACGTTAGGACTGACTCCACTAGGCTTTGGGGACAGAGAGTGGACATGGCAGTCAGTCCATCCTTCCTCTTATGGAGATTGCTTCCCACCTCATCTCCCTCCCCCAGCTTTCTCACCAGCGAGATGCATCTCCTCTTCTCCTATCTTACTAGGGAGACAGATCCCACAGTAGGGTTGTTTGGGTCTGTGGAAACTCCTTTCACGTCCCATGTGGTTCAGAGTTCAGGTCCTGGAGGCCGCATGCAAATGAAAAAAGACTAGGAAAGTAGTAATTTGGGAATGTTGGGGGGCTAGGCAGGAGCCTTCCTCTAGTGAGAAGACTCCCCTTGCTCTGGCCTTGCTATCCCTTTTATTGAGACATGGGACATACCCATAGCCTTTAGGCAGGAAATTTCAATAACAAGAATACAAAAGACAAACAGAGGTGGGCTTCAGCTAACAATGTCTCAACTAAACAATGAGTAGTTGGAGCAATTAAGGTTGTTGACTAGCCTTACGGGCTTCCTGTCCACATCTTTCTATTAGTGAAACAATGTTCGGTTTCCGGTTTCCGGCTTCTCCCCCGTTTTCTTTCCTCTAAAAAATCTTCCATCTGCAGACTAGAAATAAACATAAGAACAAAATAAGACAAGCAACAATGGCTATGCTAAGAGGTAAATGAATCAGCCTGTAGTAAGTTTCTCTCTGGGCCAATAGTTTTTTGAGTCCCAGTTTCAATGTCCAACTGTTTTTTGTGTATACATATCAGCAATGGCATTTCAGTTCTAGATGGTGGACAAATGGTGGCAATGCAGGTCCGACCCTCTCTAGTTGGTCCTAGGCAACTTGCAGCAACGCATAGCTGCTGACTGCTAGGATGGCCAGGCGTCGTCAGCATCTTCCATCTCCTCATCTTCATAGCTGGAGCAGACCTGTCAATTCCTCTCTGTTGTAGGAATCTACAGGGTCTTGGAGATTTTTCTGAAAATATACAAACATATTCTCGACCAGAAGTTAGTAAAGGAATTTTCTCTATAAATTTGACTTGGGATCCTTTTTATTTTTTGCCCAAATGATTTTCCTTTGGCTTATTTTGATACTATGTATGTTTTTCATGGGTGTTTTGCTGTTAGCATTACAAATAAAAATTAATTTTCAAAGTTAAAAAATTTTTTTCTTGATGTAATTTGCTTACAGGATACTTTTCCTTACATAATATTACTCCACTATCCCCCCTTTGTTTGAGTTAATTATTAGGAGGGCTTTTGGAAATTTTTTATAATACAGTCTTGATTACTTTAAATTTTAATTCTTTTGCACAAAAATATGACTGCTTTAGGTTTATTGCATGCTAAGCAATTTTACCAAGTGATGAACTATCAATAGAAATTTTAGTTAATACTTTAGGAACAACTTTTTTCTAGTACAATTACATTTTCTTGAATATTTATTTCAATTAGTCAATTTAAATTAATCTGAAAACTTGACTACTATTTCATTGTCAAATTTAATATTCTAACAATCTTAGTTTCACCCTATAAATATTAGTGGAAAGGATTATTTGCATTCTTGAGTAGGCTCTGAGTATTCCTGGTGTTAGGCTGGATTTAGATATAGGGCAGCTGCTGTCGGCCAAGTATCTGTCTGTTACATGGGTCCCAATTTGAGCTGGGCCAAATCTCTGTCTTGTCACCTGGGTCTCGATTTGAGCTGGGCCAAATCTCTGTCTGTTACCTGGGTCCCAATCTGAGCTGGGCATGGGAAGCGAAGCAGCCATGGGGCAGGAGACCTCCCTCAGAAGGGGCAAGGGTTTAAGCCCCTGCAATATTGGGAGGTGAGGGTGTCTCACTTCTGTTGATCCCCAAGTTCTCTCCTGATGGCCCCTCTGCGACTGTGCCTGTCTTAGGTTGTTCCTCCTCTGAGGAATCTTACCCGTCTCTGGCTAACCAGCCATCCTCCGGGGCCAAGGAGGGTAATGTGAGGTTCAGTTCCATCTCCTTGGTAGCCTATGCCCCCATGGCCTCCATGCCCAGTACCTGCCTTGGGATCCCCTCGCCTGCTGGCAGGGTCCCGGCACTGATCATATATCTTGGGGAACCCAGGTTTCTTCTCCAGGGAGGGCCCAGCTCACACCACTGGGACAGATCCATGAGAGACAGATCCATGATACCAGCAACCACGAGGCTTCAACCTCAGCATGAACAGAAAGCTCAGGCAACAGCTGTGGGAGGTCCCTCTTGGCAAAAAGAGCAAGAAAAGCCAATATAGAATGCTCAAGTGCCTTCTCACTGCCTTAATTCCTTTCATATTCTTTTTAAAATTGCTGCCAAACATTCAAAGAATTAGATTATAAGTTTGTTTGGATAATTGTACAATATGCTGTTGCAAAATATCAAAAATTATAATGACATTGTAGAATAATATCATGTAAGGATATGCTTTGTTCTAGGCCATAGCAATTCAATTTCAAACTGGCTGTCAATTTCTTTTTGTATAGACAAGGTCTTAGTTACTTTATTGGAATATTTAATCAAATTGCTTACAATGACACTGCCTTTCATTTAGCTGAAAACCTTGATTTTAATTTAAAGTAGGTATCTTCATTTAAAAAGCAATGCAAATTTAGTAAAATGTTCACGTCTGATTCACAAGCCACAAATGTTGCCCTGCCTCTAGCTTAAGAATACAGTGGCTATGGGCTTTTTGTCATTTTAAATTCTGCTGTTGGAATTTTAAGAAATATTTAGTTACTTCATTATGCCCTTCTTAGAGACTATATTAGGCAGGGGAATCAGCCCACGTAAGGGTTCTTACCCATGAAGGGTCAGGAACCTAAGTCCAAAATACTTCCCCATGTGCCCCAGGTAATATTCCCGAACAGCTGATTACTACTCGCATGGCAAGAAAGACGTTCTCAGGCATCTGCACCCAGGCGGCTGCACCGTCCTCTTTACCATGCCCCTGGAGGCCTCCGGGCTGTTTGTTGTCCGGCTCCTCCTCCTCCTGTCCTTCATCTTCAGTGGATTGCTTGGAGTTGCTGCTCAGTGGCTGAGGTAGTTGACTGTCTGCAGCTGCATGGTGTGGCTCCAGGCGCAAGGTCCTCGTTAATTTGGCTAGTTTCTCTCTTGGATCCTTGTTGCAGTTTAATATTTCTAGCAGGAATCCACATGGGTTTGGAAAAATGTTCTGGAAATATACAAGCATACCCTCTCCCAAAGACTAATAATGGATCGGGTCCCTTCCATAAACCAGATTTGGGATCTTTCCATTTAACTAGACTATTTCCTTTTGTTTTATCCTGACACCAATATAGCTCCATAGGTGTCGTTCCATCAGCATCACAAGTGAAAAAATTTACAGTAATTAAGGCTTGGTGCAGCCTACCCGCAGGTGATTTCTCCATCATCCCCCCTTTTTGTTTTTCTAGTTGAGATTTTAGCCATTGATGTTGTCTTTCAATAATGGCCTGTCCTTGAGAATTAATATGGTATTAATGTGCTGAATTTTCCACCTTTTACAAAATTTCTGGAATTGACAGTTTGTGTAAGCAGGCCCATTATCAGTGTTAATAATTTTTGGAACTCCCATGACGGCAAAAAGCAGCTAGGCAATGATTAATAACCTGTTTTGCCGTTTCTCCTGTAGATGCAGTAGCCCATATTACTTTTGAAAAGGTGTCTACAGAAACATGTAATGCCCCAAGGCATCCAAAGGAAGTATAATATATTACATCCATTTGCCAGATATGGTCTCTTAGCAAACCTCTAGGGTTGATTTTTGTGTTAGGCCCTTGGGGTAGATGTAACATACAAGTGGGACATTCCTTAATAATCTGTTTTGCCTGTTGTCTAGTGACTGAGAATTGTTTAGACAGCATTTTGGCAGGCTGATATAAAAGCTGATGAGATTCTAAGGCTTCTTTTAATAAAGCAACCAATTGATCAGCATGTGCATTTCCTTTTGTTAAAGGACCAGGTAAGACACTATGAGCTCTGATGTGAGTGATATGAAAAGGATATTGTCTCTGTTGTACAATTCGCTAAACTTGTTTAAATAGTAAAATTAAACTTTGGTCACTAAGCTATTTCAACCGGGCAATTTCAATTCTATTCACTAAGTTCGAAACATAAAAGGAATCAGAGACGATATTAAGAGGCTCTTGGAAATCCTGCAATGCAGCCTTAATAGCTTCTAGTTCAATTCTTTATACAGAAATATGACTGGTCAGTATAATTCAGTCAGAATTTACTGTATGATAGGCAGCTTTCCCATTAGATGATCCACCAGTAAAAACAGTTAAGGCTCTAGGAATAAGTTCCTGCCTCGTATTTTTTGATATAATAATGGAGGTATTATATAAAAATTGTAGTAATTTGCCGAAACCTGTTTGGCTCAGTGGATAGAGCATTGGCCTGCAGACTGAAGGATCCTGGGTTTGATTGCGGTCCAGGGCATGTACTTGGTTTCGGGCACATTCCCAGTGGGGGGCATGCAGGAGGCAGCTGATTGATGTCTCTCTCTCTCTCATAGATGTTTCTGACTATCCCTCTCCTTTTCTCCTTGTAAAAAAAAAATCAATAAAATATATTTTTAAAAATTGTAGTAATTTGTTTTAATAGGTGGCAGTTAAGTTCCCCTGGATATCCACTTAATCTAATTTGCCAATTTATGTACAATCTGAAATAACATTTTTAATTGCTTTCCAGTGAGAGGGAGGTAGATACACTGAGGCTCTTCCCCTCTAAGCTGTTTACAACGTTTTCTAATTTGAAATATTAATTGGACCATTAGTTTTACATATGTAACTGCAGTTTTAGAGGACTGATGCCCTAGATGGACCCATTCAATAATAGCAGGAGAGTTTTTATTTTGAAAGATGACTCCAGTGGGACTATTTGCAGTAGGGTTAATTTGTCCCAATAAAAGTAATTCGGGCTGTACTCAAGCTACTTGGGCTGAGGAAACTGCCTGCTCAACTCTTAGCAACTCATTCTTAGCTTCATCTGTTAATGTTCGGGGAGAGAAAAGATTAGAGTCACCTAAACATACTAAATAAATGTTTCATTTCTCTTGTAGAGATCTTCAGATAAGGTCTTAGTCAGTTAATGTCCCCTAATAATTTTTGAAAGTCATTTCAAGTTTTAACACAGTCTTTTCTTATTTCCACCTTCTGAGGCCTAATGCACTGATTTTCAATTATGGTTCCCAAGTATTGGAAAGGCGTTTCTTTCTGTACCTTTTCTGGAGCAATTCTTAAGCCCCATTTGGGGAGCTCCTCTTCTAATTGGGAAAACATGGCCAAGGTTTGTTCTTCCCTTGGACTTGCTAAGAGCAAGTCATCCATGTAATGAATAATGTAACATTGGGAGTATTTATCTCTTAAAGGCTGAATAGCTTGAGCCACATATTTTTGACACAAAGTAGGGGTGTTGGCCATTCCTTCAGGTAAAACCTTCCATTGATATCTTTTCATGGGTTTTACATTATTACCAGATGGCACTGAAAATGCAAATCTCTGTTTATCTTGAGGTGCCAAGGGAATGGTGAAAAAACAATCTAAGATCTATCACTATAAGAGACCAATTTAAAGGGATTTGTGAAGGTGTTGAGAGTTCAGGTTATAAAGCTCCCATGGTATGCATAGTAGCATTAATTGTTCTAAGGTCATGTAATAATCGCCATTTTCCTGTCACCTTTTTGAGGATTGTAAATATAGACATATTCCAAGGACTAGTGGATAGCTCTATGTGGCCAGCTTCTATTTGTTCTTGTATTAATTCAAGAATATGACCTAATTTCTCCTTGGTTAATGGCCACTGATCCACCCATATAGGTCTATCTATCATCTTTCCATTGTATAGGATCAGCATGAGGGTGAGGAGACTGAGCAGTGACCGCTCCTAAAAAGGTTGATATGCCATCTGAGTCATTAACTGCTGTTCTTTGCCGGTAATAATACATGCCTGTAAACCTTCTAAAACATCTGGGCCCCATAAGTTGACTGCAATTTTAGGGGTGATTTAGGGCTGAAACCCTCTTGTCTGTCCTTTCTCATCTTGCCATCTTAACATTGCAGCACTACGTTGTGTATTATCAGGAATTTCTACCCTCTTAACTGAGCCCCATAGCTTCTGTCATGGACCACTTTGGAAGCTAGAATTCCTTGCTAACACTAACATCTGCTCCAGTGTCCACTAGACCCCTAAATTGTTTTCCCTCTATTTTTAAATTAATCATAGGACGGGTTTTGCTAATTTTGTGTATCTAATCCTTGCATTCCTCTTTTCCTATTTATAGCCTCACCTTGCAGAACATAAGGTAGAAGTAGTATCTGAGCAATTCTTTGTCCTGGAGTAATTTGCATAGTATAACTTTAATTTCTCCTTCATAATCTGAATCAATGACTCCAGGCAGAACAGTTAATCCTTTTAGTGTTTCCACTCCTCCCTAAAATTAATCCTAAAGTTCCCGATGACATAGGTCCCCAAATTCCTGTAGGAATAACTTGCGGAGCAATATCGGGGGTCAGAGTGACAGTTATAGTGCTGTTAAGATCCAGGCCTGCACTTCCTGGAGCTGCTCCAATGAGGGAATCCACTGTGGGCCTTGCAGGGCAGGTTTCCCCTATTAATGACGGGGCTGGGGGGCACCCCTCTGGCCGTTTCCCCGGCAGTTGACCATGCCCTTTATCTTGATCTAGAGGCTGTCCATTTCTATGAAATTTCGATTTACACTGTCTGGTCCAATGGTTCCCTTTCTGACATCTAGGACACCGAGAGATTGAATTTCTCAGAGGCTGAGTGTTTATGCCTCTCTCTAGAGTGCTACCTTGTGTCCTTTTCCGCTGCCTACATTCTTTTTGGAAATGTCCTGCTTTTCCACACATATAACACCTTTCATTTCCCACTGTTACTGCAGCAGCCAGTAAATTCGCTTGAAAAGTGCCTAATCCTATATTCTGACATGCTCGAATCATCTCTGTAATGGTACTATTTCTTTTCAGAAGCGTCAGGCATTTCTTACAAACAGCATTGGCGTTTTCATAAGCTAATTGCTGAATTAAAATATTTCTTGCTGTCTCATGTTGAATCTGTCGTTTCACTGCTCGAGTGAGACGAGCCACAAAATCAGAAAATGACTCTGTAGGTCCCTGCATACATTTATTAAAAGCTCCCTCAGGGTTCCCTTTTGCTGGTAAAGCCCACCAAGCTTTCCTACCACAAAGTCTAATTTGGTCATATGCCTGTTGTACATATTGTAACTGATTTTGAACATCCATATACTGTTCCAGTCCTGCTAGCATTTCATAAGTTATTTGAGCATTCAGCCCTCCGTTTGCACGGGCTTGCTCTTGACATTTCTCCAAATATTCTCCCTTCCATAGTAAATAATCTCCTCCATCCAGAGTTGCACGAGCCAGAGAATACCAATCATAAGGAGCTAAGAATGCTTCAGAAATATTATTCATAATTTCTCCTGTAAAAGGAGCTGTTGGACCGTTTTGAACAACGCTTTCTCGCAAAGCTTTTATCATTTTAAAATCAATTTTTTCATGTTGTCTCATTATCCGATTTGGGAGCTGTGGGTCAGCTACTTGTATAACAGGAAAAGAGAGCCTTTCTTCCACCGACCTGTCCTTCATTCCTGCTTTAATGGCTCTCTGGATAGATGACTCTATTGGTGGCGAATTAACTGTTTCAGGATTAGGACATGGAGGTGGAGGGGACCATAAGGGCCATTCCTTCAATTTTTCTTCCTGCTCCTGGGGAGGAGGCTCCTCCCCAGCCTCTCTAAAAGGCTCTAGCAAACGCACTAGTATGTTCCCCATGGGGAAACAGGTTTTTGTATTATTATTATTGAAGTGAGTTTTTTCCCTGCTGCTGAGGTCTTTTTTCTTCTTCTTCTTCAAATTTTGACCAATTTTTGCCAAACACTCAAGATCTAATGTATCCTTTTCAAGAAAGCAAGGATTATGTTCTATAACGTCAAACAAAACCTATAAAAAATACCTTCAGAAACTTTTCATTCCTCAAGCATACAAACCAAAATTCTAATTCTTCCCCATTAGCCTAGCTGAAAAAGATGTTCCCACCCTACTTACAGATCTAGACTCTGCAGTTAGTCCTTGGGCTTTGCTTTCCTTGGTGAATTCCTCCTTCGCTTAGGCAAAAGTATCTTATCCTCCAGATGTCCCGCAGTTTCCTTTCACGTCCAGCATGGTTCAGGGTTCCCGTTCAGGGTTCGGATTCTGGAGGAGGCCACAAACAAATGAAGAGAGACTAGGAAAGTAGTAATTTGGGAATGTTGGGGAGCCAGGCAAGAGCCTTCCTCTAGTGAGAAGACTCCCCTTGCTCTGGCCTTGCTATCCCTTTTATTGAGACATGGGACATACCCATAGCCTTTAGGCAGGAAATTTCAATAACAAGAATACAAAAGACAAACAGAGGTGGAGGCGCTTGAGCTAACAATGTCTCAGCTAAACAATGAGTAGTTAGAGCAATTAAGGTTGTTGACTAGCCTTCCTGGCTTCCTGTCCACTCTTTAAGTGAAACGTATTTGGTTTCCAGCAGGGTCCCTGGGGGAATGTGGAGTTTTTGTTTTGGTGTGTGTGTGTGTGTGTGTGTGTGTGTGTGTGTGTGTGTGTGTGTG
>JAAGEH010000079.1:0-18396 GCA_011751065.1 Lasiurus cinereus | reverse complement strand
TGTGTGTGTGTGTGTGTGTGTGTGTGTGTGTGTGTGTGTGTGTGTGTATGTGTGTGTGTGTGTGTGTGTGTGAGAATGTGGAGTTTTTGTTTTGTTTTGTTTTGTTTTGGGGTGTGTGTTTCAGTTTTGCCACAAACTATTGTTATTCAGGTTGCAGTCACTCCTACCAGATAGAAACCAAATTCCAAACTAACTCAAAACAAAACAAACAAAAAAACCTTTTAGTGGGTGTAACATATTTCTAGGGTTTTAGGTGTGGCTGGGTCTGGGTGCTTAAATAATTGTTCTTTATCTGGTGCTCTTCTTTGAATTGACTTGATCTCCAAAGGGAGGAAAAGATCGTCCCAGGCAGCTTCACACTCCCCTCTCTCCCCCCAAAAATAATGAGTGTCTTTCCTAATATTTCTGGCAAAACTTAAAATGTGGACCAGTGTTCACAGTACATCACCGAATCCAGGGGCAGGGTTAGTACCACATGGCCTGAGCAGGATTATAATAGAAGGGGCACTGAGGGAAGGACAGGTTCCCCAAAGAAAAGGGTTATGAGGCAACAAAAATAATAGACTCAGCAGAGACCGGTTTGGCTCAGTGGATAGAGAATCAGTCTGCGGACTGAAAAGTCCCAGGTTCGATTCCGGTCAAGGACATGTATCTTAGTTGCAGGCACATCCCCAGTGGGGGACGTGCAGGAGGCAGCTGATCGATGTCTCTCTCTCTCATCCATGTTTCTAACTCTCAATCTTCCTCTCTGTGAAAAATCAATAATATATTTTTTAAAAAAAGTCTCAGCCCATAGAACCTGAGTTTGAAATTGACCCTTATGCTCTGCTCAAGATCTTATGTTTCCCATCCTTGGGCCCCCCGGGTAAGCTTGTGCCCTCCACCATTCCCCTCCTTACAAGATTGTGTTTCTATTGGGTACTATTGATCCTTCCATTCCCTACCCTCCGAAGTTCATAGGATTGTTCATTTGTGGTCACCCCCAATTTAAATTTATTTTCTTGTTAACTGATTTTTAGAGAAAGAAAGGAAGAGAGAGAGAGAGAGAGAGACAGAGAGAGAGACAGAGACAGAGACAGAGATATTTGTTGTTCCACATGTATTGGTTGATTCTTGTATGTGCCCTGACCGGGAATCAAACCCGAAGCTTTGGTGTACCGGGACAACATTCTAACCAACTGAGCTACCCAGCCAGGGCCTTAAAATTTCAGTTTCTGGCCCTAGCCAGCTTGGCTCAGTGGATAGAGCATCGGCCTGAGGCCTGAAGGGTTCCGGGTTCAATTCCAGCCAAGGGCACATGCTTGGGTTTCAGGCTCGATCCCCAGTGGGGGGCGTGCAGGAGGCAGCCGATCAATGATTCTCTCTCATCATTGATGTTTCTATCTCTCTCTCATCCTTTCCTCTCTGAAATCAATAAAGAAATATATATATATTTTTAAAAATTTCAGTTTCTGATTATTTGTTGGTAATATATAGCAATACGACCATAAAAATTTATTACTAGGAATGCCTTAATAATAAATATGAGAGGTGAATGAAGAAATATAAAAACTTATTCTTAGTAATATAAAACAATTGAAAAATATGTTCCTGTAGCAATATTAATGTTTAACATTTAACAATTTTATACAAAATTCTTTTTTTCCTTTTTTTTTTTGGTAGAATTTGACAAAGCTCTTTTAAAAGCCATCTGAACAAAGAAACAATCAAAACTAATTAAGAATATTTGAAAATAAAAGAAACTAGCTTTACCAGATTAAAAACCCATTACAAATTAACTATTACAGTAGTTAAATTAATATTGTCTGGTACAATACATGGTCAGATTAATGATGCTTAATAGATCAGAAACTGACTGGGATAATTAGGACTATCACATATAACAAAGCAGAAATTGAAAATTAGTGGGGCCATAGCTGGTTTGGCTCAGTGGATAGTGTCGGCCTGCGGACTGAAGGTTAATTCCAGCCTAAGACACATTCCCTGGTTGTAGACTTGAGGCGTGCAGGAAGCAATCAATGATTCTCATCATTGGTGTTTCTGTCTTTCTCTGCCTCTCCCATCTTCTCTGAAATCAATAAAAATGTATTTTTAAAATTGTCCTAGCTGGTTTGGATCAGTGAATAGAGCATTAGCCTGCGGACTGAAAGGTCCCAGATTCAATTCCAGTAAAGGGCACATGCCCAGGTTTCAGGCTCAATCCCCAGTTTGGGGCTTGCAAGAGGTAGCTGATCAATAATTCTCTCTCATCATTGATGTTTCTATCTCTCTCTCCTTCTCATTTCCTCTCTGAAATCAATTAAAAATATATATATCTTTAAAAATAAATAAATAAATAAATAAATGTATGTATGTATATATATATTTTTTAATTCAAAGGAAAGAAAATTAGGGGGCAAGAAACTGTTCGTTCAAGACATGATTCTAGGACATGTGATTGGAAAATAACAAAAGTAACATATAGTAACATAAAATCCAAATCCAAAGAAATTGAAGGGTAAAAGGTAAAAGATAAAAATAGTGGGAATACATGAAAATATTGTTGTTCTTCACATAAAGCAATGGATGATGTCACAAAGAAAAGGATACTAGATTTAAGTATATTCACATTTCTATTATTTGTGCTTCAAAAGCCTGTGGGTACTGGACGGATAGGTAATGTGGAGTCAGGGCTACCTGGGGAGGGACCAGAAAGTCTGAGGAACTAGAGGCCAAAGGTGGGGTGAGCGGCCCTCCTCCCCCAGGCCTGTGGGGTTAGGCCCTTCCTCCTGACAACAGGTTGGAGACTCTGAGTCCTTCCAGCTGAGTTGGGGAGGCCAGGTATCTCTGCAACCTCAGGATCCTTGGCCGAGGTAAGCAATTCAACCAGATGCTCAAAAATTAAGAGTTGAAAATAGGAAAGGGCATACAAGATTTAATGAGCAAGGAAGATGAAAAAGTGAAATAATTAATAAAATAACTGGAAAACTAGTAAAAGATAAGCCAACTTCAAAGGAAAATTTCAGAATGATAACATGTGCTGGACAGACAAGGTATGACTAAAACTGAGGTCTCAAAAGCATTTCCACTTTTTGGGATCAAGTTCAAGGCTGGAAAATGTCTTATTTTATGGACTCTGTGTTCCATGCTCAGAGAGGAACTGGGCACTGCGTGAAGCTGAGGGAGTTGCCCAGATGAATCCCTCTGCCTGAGCTCCATGAACCTCAGCATTGTGCATGTTTCTTGCCTGCCCCCAGCTCCCGCCTCACTCACTCCTGGTTCTGGAGGGGAAGTCATTAGTGACCTGGCTGGAGACACTGAATGCAAGTCAACATCTATCAGTCCAGAGACCTGGTGGTAAGGCTGGAATTGTCCATTCATATTGACCTGAAGTGCTCAGATAAAGCAAAGGTGGTATGCATTTAAAAGAAATTCAAGGTGGTATATTTGAGGTTGTTGTTTTTAATATAAAAAATTTTTTAAATTGATTTTTAGAGATAAACATCGATGTGAGCATATAAATCGACTGGTTGCCTCCTGCACAACTCTTCCCAAAGATCAAGCCCTCATAACCCAGACATGTGCCCTGACCAGGAATCAAACCAGCAATCCCTAGGTGCACAGGACTACACCCAGCCAACTGAGCCACCCCAGCCAGGGATTTTTTTTTTTTTTTGTTATTTTTTTTAAGAAATAGACCCAAAGGAATGAGCTCCTAAAGGGATACCTGAATCCAGCAGCCTACAGAAACCCCAAACTTCAGACCTGCAGCTTGTCCTTGCTTCAGACAGAGCTCCCTGGTTTTCTGGTCTTGCTCCCCCATGCAGGGGCTGGGCTGGCAGATGCTGATGTCCAGGTAGACAGGGCCTGCTTTGTCCCTAGGCCTAGGCTCTGTCCGCAAGACCTGTTCTGTCTCCTAGGGAATCTGAAGACAGGTTCCCCTTTAGCCACCAGTGCAGCTGACAGTCACTGAGCCACACAGTTGTGCAGAGGCGGCCCAGGAAATCTGTGCTTCAGCCAGGGCTGAATGCTTCCAGGATCCCCCTCAACCTTTGGAGGAAGTTTATTTCTCTGTTTGGTCATTTGGTTTTTTAATTATTTTACTTACATTTGAATATGTATATGCTCGTGGCACAAAAATGACAAGAGAATATAATGAAGAAAAGTTCCTCTCACTTCTGTGCCCTTTACTACTTTCCAGTCCCCTGAGGCCACCACTGCCACCTGTCTTTGAGGATGTTCCCTGAGATATTCAACATGCAAGTATATATAGAGCTATCGCCTTTTTTTATCTTTTGTGGGTTTTTTAAAAATATGTTTTTATTGATTTTAGAGAGAAGGGGAAGGGAGAGAAAGAAACATCGATTGGTTGCCTCCTGTTCAGGGACTGAACCCACAACCCAGGCTTGTGCCCTGATCAGGAATCAAACTGGTGAACTTGGTGCACAGGACAATGCTCAACCAACTGAGCCACACCAGCCAGGATCTCACCCTTTCTATCTTTTATACAAATTGGGACAAAAGACTTGCTATTTAAATGTGAATCCAAAAGATCATCCCACCTCAGTCTGTGTGGAGTTAGCCTAACATTCCACCGGAAGCTGCCTGGTGTTGCATTCTGAGATGAGCCCTGATATCTACAATCAGCCCATAGAACACCAGTTCTCAACCTGTAGGTTTCGACCCCTTTGGAAAACACAGATATTTACGATTCATAACAGTAGCAAAATTACAGTTATGAAGTAGCAACGAAAATTATTTTATGGTTGGGGGTCACCACAACATGAGGAACTGTATTAAAGGATTGCAGCATCAGGAAGGTTGAGAACCACTGCTCTAGAGCAATCCTCTTGCCCAAAGTATGTTAGCAATCATGGTGATCTTAGCCAATCTAATAGGTAAGAAAAAGTGTATACTGTTGTAGTTTTAATTTGTATTTCTATTACCCCAAGTAAAGTCACATTGTTTCATGTGTTTAGGAGTCATTTATATTTCCTTTTATGAGAAAGCTTTGTTCAAAACTTTTGGTTTTTTCTATTGCCTTGTCTATTTAGATTTGTAGAAGGGCTCCATCAGACATTTATCTCAGATGTTGTGAAAATATTTTTCCATTTGTCACTTCCCATGTTTTCTTCTAGTATTTTACCTTTTTTCTAGTATATTTCACTTTTCATATCAATACCTTTGATCCACCTGAAATTTATTTTAATATAAGGCATGAGGTACTAACACAATGTTTCTCCAGACAGGTGGTTATCCAGTTGTTTTCACACCAGTCTGTCTTTCCTCCACCAACCCAAAGTGCCAAGGGTATTATATACTGAACTAGTGGCCCAATGGCACGAAATTTGTTATAAGAGTAGGCCCTTCCTTTCCCCGGCTGCTGGCAGGCACCTGGGACCCAGGCTTCCCTCACAACCCCAGCTTTGTCCAGAAGGTTGCCTGGAAGGACATCCAGTCTAATTAGCATATTATGCTTTTATTATTATAGTCTCTCAGGTACAGTTGGGTCTGTTCCCATGCTTCCTATGCACCGCCTATTGAGGCCTTCTTAATGGTCACCTAAATGGATTCAAGTTTCTCATATATTAAAAACAAAAACAGCCGAAACCCGTTTGGCTCAGTGGATAGAGCGTCGTCGGTCTGCGGACTAAAAGGTCCCAGGTTCGATTCCAGTCAAGGGCATATACCTTGGTTGCGGACACATCCCCAGTGGGGGACATGCAGGAGGCAGCTGATCAACGTCTCTCTCTCATTGATGTTTCCAACTCTATCCCTCTCCCTTCCTCTGTGTAAAAAATCAATAAAATATATTTTTTAAAAAAACAAAAAAACACCTTTCCTTCAGCAGAAACCAATTTGGCTCAGTGGAGAGCGTTGGCCTGTGGACTGAAAGGTCCCAGGTTCGATTCCAGTCAAGGGCATGTACCTTGGTTACGGACACATCCCCAGTAGGGGTTATGCAGGAGGCAGCTGATTGATGTTGATGTTTCTCTCTCATCAATGTTTCTAACTCTCTATCCCTCTCCCTTCCTTTCTGTAAAAAAAAATCAATAAAATATATTAAAAAAAAAAAAACTCTCCTTCAATCCTATAATCCTTTCAGCTGTTGCTATCTACTCTGACCTTCACAGCAAGCTCCCTGAGTGTCTACTTTGTCTCTGCATTCCCATATACTGCTCACTGCATAATTCACTGCAGTTGGCTTGCACCCCCCATCAGTCTATAGTCCAGATGAATGGGGGACTCTGGGCCATTCTTGGTTCTTTAGTTCTTTATGCAATTCTGACTAGGTTCAGTCAACATATTTAAAAGGAACAAAATGTGGCTCAGGATATCCCTTTTCACAGTTGCCAGTAGCGAGAACCAAAATCAAGTGACCAGTCAGAAGTCAGTTTAGCCAGTTGCTCCAAGCACGTTTAAGAACTAATGGAGTCTGCAAAGGGAGTGCATGGTGGTTTGGTGGGAGGGCAGTATATTTGACTTCCCATCCATAATCCAGGCCTCAGCATTTCCCCCTTGCTACTTCCCAAGCAATGCCTAAATTAATGTTTGATGGAGAACTGGGGACTGTAGCCTAGTCAGGTTGATACCTTCAAAAGACCATCACAGCCCAGAAAATGTTGCTCAGTGACTGAACACTGACCCAGTCACCATGAGGTCACTGGTTCAATTTCTAGTCAGGACACAGGCCCAGGTTGCGACTCAACCCCTATTAGGAGGAGTGCAGGGGGCAGCCAATCAGTCTATCTCGCATCAATGTTTCCATCTTTTCTCCCTCTCTCAAATAAATTTTTTTAAAAAGCATTTTAAAAAAATGACTATTATCCAGTCCCACTTTTTTGTTGTGGTTTTTTAAAATGTATGTTTATTGATTTAGAAAGAGGAAGGGGGAGGTAGAGAAACATCCACCAGATACCTCCTGCAGGCCCGTACTGGGGATAGAGCCCACATCCCAGGCATTTCCCCTGACTGGGAATCAAACTAGTGACCTCCTCATTTATGGGTCGACTTTTAAACACTGAGCCACAACAGCCAGGCCAGTTTCACTTTGAATAATGAATACGACAGGACACAAAAGCCAGGAATTTTTGTGCTGAAATTTTTTTGTGAATGGAAGAATGAAACAGCGAAACAGAAAAGGCATATGTCCTAGAAATGCAGAGAGATGAAGGAGGGTCTTATGTAAGGAAAGCTCAATTCAAAAAAGCTGGAACACTTCCAACACTTGGATTGGCTATTTCACAAGAAGCTTTTATGAAAGCATCCTCTAAGATTGCTTACCAAAAGGCCAAAGAAAATCTCCCACACTCTTAGGGAGGCATGTCAGAGTGTCAGAACATGCGCACAGAAATTATTGAGCTACTTTCTGGATTAAGTCAAAAGAAAACATTGGAAGCAGTTCCCCCATCAAATGATATAACATGCAAGAGAATAGATGACATTTAACATTTTAAAGTAGGTCTTTAAGGAAACAGCAGCCTATTTCCCAAGGAGGCCTTTTGCTCATGCTTTTGCTCACTATGAGCATGCTGACTCTACCCAAGAATTCTTACTTGGTAAATCGCCTTTGAAACTACAAAGGCTGTCAACATTTTGGAAGCCGTAAAAAGTTTTTTTTGCCAAATAAAACTTCGCCTGAACAAAAAACGTTCATTCTCTGAGCAGATGGGCTTCCTGCAAAACTGATTTTGCAAATTTAGCGATAAAGCTCTCCTTGTCATTATTTTACATAGAAGTACACAGGCAACAAAGACTTTTCCAACATCCTGAAAGATGTTTTGTCAACATTTCTAAGTCATCAACTTTATCAAAAGCAGGTCTCTTTAATCATTGCATTTGAAAAAAAAGTTTATCAGGAAATGAGAAAACAGTCATTTAAAGCGCTTCTTAGAGACTTTTGAAGGACAAGTTCTAAAACATTTTGTTCAGACTGACAGCAGAAACCTTTTTCTGTAAGAGAGAGAAAGCCTACTTCTGGAAAGACTTGGAAGAAAAAAATTGTATTCTTAGCTTACCTTATATAGTGGATACTTTTAACCATCTAAAAGAGATGTCTTCCCATTTGAGGTTCGGAAACAACCATTTTGATCTAGAAAATTTACAAGCTTTCCTGGTAGTGCTGTCCACATAGAAGAAAATAAAGCCAAGAACAGCCTTGCAAAGATCAAGTGCTGGGGAGCGCTTTATCCAGAGGGCAGGCACAAAACACTCTATCCATTTTTTTGCAAAGAGAAATTGGACAACAACTACAACAGCTCCAAAAGTTGGGTGTTTTACATTTTTCCAGTTTATAAATTATCAGTATAAGGGTTAGTCTGTTAGAAGCCAGTCCATTATCAGAACCAACTCTCTAACAGTATTTTAAATGTCAATACATTTTACTAATGCATCAATACTATGATTCTATCACAAAAGCTGTTCTTAAACATTTTAGTAACTATTCTAACAGTTTCCCCTTGTAATTAGAAGAAAAAAAAAAAAAAGATCTTGAGACCTGACTGGGTGGCTCAGTTGGTTGGAGCATCATCCCATACAACAAAAGGTTCCTGCTTCAATCATTAATGAGGATACATATCTATATTGTTGGTTTGACCCCTGGTTGGGGCAGTAGAGGCAACCATCCTCTCACTTGATATCACTCTCTCCTTTCCTCCATCAGAAAACTAAAAACCTGTTCTTTGTGAAAATTAAAAATAATTTTGAAGACATTTATTCTAAGAGGGGTTACCAGATCCAAAAAATCCCGAACACAAAAAAGATAATAACTTTATATTACGAACCCCTGGCCATAAGATCCTCTCCCACTGCCACCACAGGGTTCCCTGCAGTCAAGGGGTTTCTCCAGGGTTCCTTCATTCATTGCTAAATACCTGATATGTGTCAGGTACTATTCTACACCCACAGGTCAGAACAGCGAACAAAACCACGTCCTTTCATTCAGAGTTTGCCAAGAACACGTTCATGTTTCCAAGTACAGCAGTGGTTCTCAACCTTCCTAATGCCGTGACCCTTTAATACAGTTCATCATGTTGTAAAATTATTTTCGTCACTACTTCATAACTTAATTTTGCTACTGTTATGAATCGTAATGTAAATATGTTTTCCAATCGTCTTAGTTAGGCTCTTCGCAATAGTAGCAAAATTAAGTTTATGAAGTAGCAACGAAATTTTATGGTTGGGGGTCAACACAACATGAGGAACTGTATTAAAGGGTTGTGGCATTAGAAAGGTTGAAACCCACTGAGGGACCAGCAATGAACCCTCCAGGCCTGTCTCCTGCCATTACAGGTTACCTGGCCTATGAGGAAGTCATTGGTTCAGATCCATTAATTGGTGAAAATCATCCTGCTGAGATAAGCCCTAATCCCAGGATTTGTTATTTTCCTTCCTTTTCCACCTCAGCCTGTCACAGAGCCACCACTCTGGTGTGTCAGCCCATCTTTGAAGGATGGAGAGGGGGTTTCAATCAAGGGATCATGTCAGATGCTCCAGAGAAGCCATAAACTGGAAGAAAGACTGACCACTGATTTTCAGCCTTTGATTCTTAATGAGCACCAGAGGGGAAGGGATATGAGGACCGAAGCCACAATGCTGAGAGCCAGATTGTGGTATTTCTGTTTGGCAATGAGAGGAAGAGGGAACAGCTTGGTGGGGAGGGAAGGTCAGGGGCAACCTTTTTTTGGAAGAAAGATTTGGGCGCTTCTTAAAGCTGAGAAAAGACAGAGATTGAGATATAAGGAGATAGATCATAGAAGAGAGAACTCAGAGAAGTTACACAGAAACATTTTATGATTTTGGATCTAATTGGAATCCACTTAGGGGCTTCTGCAACATCTCTGTGTCTTCCTGCAGATTCCCAGGCCCTAATCTGAAGGAAGAGTATGGAAGAGTATGGAAGCCAAGATCCACTGGCCTGAAACTAATCTTCAGGCTTCCCTGACACATCGTTTCCATTCTTATGGATGTGCTGCCATCTGCTGGAAGAATGGTAACAGAAGCCACAACCATTTCCTGAAAGGGACCGCTTTTCTAAAATGGCAGCAAAATCCTCACCCAACCCACCAGATTAGAAACCACACAGGTACCAGCAAGGCCTGGGATGTTTACAAGGCCTGACCCTAAATGCAAGCCCTAGCACTCCTCTCCAACCTGCAGGGTAATCACCCTCTATCATCTTTTTTTCTTAAATTTTTATTTCAGAGAGGGATAGAAATATCCATGATGATCATTAATCTGCTGCCTCCTGCACAACTTGGGAATTGAGCCCTCAATCTAGGTGTGTGTCCTGACTGGGAATCAAATGGTGACCTCCTGGTTCCATAGGTCAAAGCTCAACCAGTTTTATGGGCTGGGCCTCCATCCTCACCTCATTTTATTGTAAACCAGCACACCTCTGGAATTAACAGGACCTGATGTTTCCATCCCTTAATGGGAGGGAAAGAGCAAGAACCTTAACTTTCCTGCCCACATTATGGGCACGGTATCAGTATTATCAGACCAACTCCAATGGCAGGGCAGGTATCTTATAATACAGTACCTACCCTAGCAGCCAAGAATTCCTCTTGCAATTATCAGGTCAGGATCTAGCCTCCTTCCTCTTCCCTTCAACAAGCCCCCCAAACCCTACTAAGTTCCCAAATCAGACAAGCATTGAATAAGCAAGGACTGTTGGGCCTGAGCTAGTTGCAATCCTACTTCATATTCCTAGATTCCCAAATTGCCTATTACATGTTGACCTCTTCATAGTTAAGCAAAGCAGGCAAGCATCTGCTTGGGAAAAGGCCCTAGTCAATGTTCATGGGACCCTGAAGGCACAGAAAGATCCCTCTCAGGTCCTTGACAGTTCCAGAGGGATTAAGCACCAGTAAAACTTTGGTATGCTCAGTTCTAACTCCACTCAGCCTTTTGTAAGAGTTGAAATTTAATGACATACTTAGGTTAATTGGAACTTTTAAAATCTAGGAAAATACTGGCTCCAAGCTCAGTTTTGGTTTCCCTATCAGAGGACAGACCACCCTTGGCAGCACAACTTTCATTAGCACTTGCCATCCCTCAAAAGCAAGACCTGTTTTGCTCTTAAGTCCTTAGTACTTGGAACAGAACTGGTAAGTGGCTGATGGGCAAACATGGCTTAATTTCCACATTCCACTAGCAAAAAAAAGACAAAACTACCCATTTACCTCTTTTAGGCTGGTTTCCCTGCAAAGTTTATTGAATTCTACTAGTATTGCATTTTTTTTTCATTTTTACTAGTCTTATTAGTTAGCAGGTAATTAAGTCCACCTGCTTTTTAGAGTTGGCAGTTTCAAAAATTTGTTGTGTCCTAGCCGGTTTGGCTTAGTGGATAGAGCATCAGCCTGCGGACTGATGTCCCAGATTCAATTCCAATCAAGAGCATGTGCCCGGGTGGCAGGCTCAGTGCCCAGTAGGGGATATGTAGGAGGCAGCTGATCAATGATTCTCTCATCATTGATATTTCTCTCCCTCTAAAATCAATGGATTTTTAAAAAATCTCAGCTGTCACCTGGCGCACTTTAAAAATTTTCTTCTTCTCGATTTCAGAAGGGGAGAAACATGAGAATCAGCCCTAACTAGTTTGGCTCAGTGGATAGAGCTTCGGCCTGCAGACTGAAAGGTTCCAGGTTTGATTCCGGTCAAGGGCATGTTCCTTGGTTGCGGGCACATCCCCAGTGGAAAATGTGCAGGAGGTAGCTGATTTATGTTTCTATCTCCCTTCCTCTCCATTAATTTTTTTAAAAAAATCAATAAATTAAAAACAAAAAACTTGAGAATCATTAATCAGTTGTTTCCTGCATGCCCCCTACTAGAGATCAAACCTGCAACTCTTGTATGTGCCCAGACCAGGAATTGAACTGTGACCTCTGGCTCACAAGTCTATACTCAACCATTGAGCCACATCAGCTGGGCTGGGGCACCATCTCATCAGCCTTTAACTTCTAACAAAAATGTGTGTGTGTATGTGTGTGTGTGTGTGTGTGAATGTTTAATAAATCAGAATGTCTGGGTATTACACATAGTGCAAAACCAAAGGCCTTTCTTATAGTTCCACCTAAGGTTGCTGGTAGACAAAATAGCAGGTCCATCTATTGGATTGGTAGTTTCCTCTCCAGCCACAGTCCCCCATTGGTCCATCCATCTGGCATGAATTCTATTCATTAGTCACTGACTATTCCAGAATCCATATTCTCTGTATCTAAGGAGGCCTAACCAAAGGGCTCCTGGTTCCTCTTTCTAGAGCACTTGTCAGAACACACTGGCCTCCCAAGAAGCCAAAGGAAACTTCCGTTTCACCAAACTTTTGGCTAGAGCATTTGAAACCTAAGCACCAAGCATTTCCATCAGGGGGTGGGGTGGATCTGAAGTGGGTTTACCATGCTCCACCTTCAGCAATATTCCAGGAGAAACACTCTAGGAAGTACAAGTCTGGCACCAGAGTTTAGGACTTTTAATTTGTCCCATAGCTGCTGAAGCAAAATTATGATAAAACATTCTGCTTTCCTTTATACCCCAACACACACACAAAACTATTTGTAGGAAAAAAATGGTTTTGTACACGGGAAGAAACAATATAAATTCAAAACTTACAGATAAGGGTTAGCTCTACCACTCATCTCTTTAAAAAGTTTATACGAATATCCAGTCAAAACCAACAGGGTATCTCCTTTGAAATGTTATCTAAATGGATATCCAAGTAGACCACAGGACTGTATACTGTCTTGGAATGTCCTTAGAAGGCTCTGTCATTGATCAGGTAACAGAGTAAAAACACCAGAGTCCTTTCTTTTTCAAATGGAAGAGGGAAAGACGGGGATAGAAGAAACTATTCAAACTTTGTCTTCTTTCCTTGTGGCTTATGATCTCCTCCTCCTCCTCTGCCTCCTCGGAAGCCTCCTCGACCTGAAGGAAGGGAAGACATCATTAAAGAACCGGTGCAAAGCTACCCGTCTCCCCGCCCCACTGATGCAGGCTTCGTTGCTCCTTACCTCCAAAACCTCCCCGGCCTCTGCCACCAAATCCACCTCGGCCTCCTCTGCCACCACCTCTGCCTCCAAAGCCACCTCTGCCTCCACCACGACCCCCGAAGCCACCTTCACCCTTAGGCTTGGCCCAGTCCAAAGTAACTTTGTTTCCATCAATTTCACCATCTTCCATGGCCTCCTTAGCAGCTTTGGCATCTTCCTCACTATTGAAGTCTACAAAACCAAACCTAAAATACCAAATGAAATTATCCATTATAAAGCAAAGATATGTGAAACACAGTGGAACCCAGGTTCTCTAACTTCATTCCAAAAGGTTCTTCAAAAAAACAATTTGTTCAAAAATGGCAATCATTTTCCCCCACTAGATGTAAATTGAATCCGTTCCAGAGTACTAAATGATTCCACTTTAACCTTCCTTATATATAGTACATGTCAAACGTATTGTTTAATATATAAACAAACATTTCTCTTCTTACTTTTGTGGAACCACCGTTACTAGCTTTATTTACTTAATATATATTTTTATTATTGATTTTAGAGACAAAGGGAGAGGGAGAGAGAGAAACATCAATGATCACCAAGGATGATCTGAGGATCAAGCCCACAAGCTCGGCATGTGCCCTGATCAAAAATTCAATCATGACCTCTTGGTTCATAGGTCTATGGGGCCTTAACTAGCCTTAAATCACTTTCAGCACACATTCCAGGGGTGCAGCATATTCTTTTTCAGGAATCATGGCCTCAGCCAGCTGCTTTTCACTTATCCAAATCAACAAGTTTTTCTATCTCAATTTCCTGTGATCATTGTTTTGTGAACACTTTCACACAGCAACATTAGCACTCGTTTTAGAATTATGCTAATCATCTATTTTACCAGCAAAACACACAAAAATATTCACAGCATAATTTCCTGAGATGCTAACAACTAGAATATTGGTTCTCAACCTTCCTAATGCCGCAATGCTTTAATATAGTTCCCTCATGTTGTGGTGACCTCCTTATAAAATTATTTTCGTCACTACTTCATAACTGTAATTTTGCGACTGTTATGAATCGTAATGTAATTATCTGATATGCAAGAAGTCTTAGGCGACTCCTGTGAAAAGAGTCGTTCAACCCTCAAAGCGGTCTGAACCCACAGGCTGACAACCATAGTTACTACAAGTTTAGAGGTAAACTGACTTACATTCTCTCCTGTTTGTAGCCTTAGAGATGCTTTTTGTCATGCTAATGTATCAGCATGAAAGGGTTACCAGGTCTAGAACTGCAGTTTTGTTATTAGAAAAGAATTTTTTTTCTGTGAACAAGTTGGTCAAGAACAGAAATATTTGATAGGAGACATTTGAAAACTAAGGTTTGACTCTATAAATGCCAAAGTTAACCCCTAGAAAGTAGCCTTGCTCAATTGAGAAAAGACCAAAGTGGTAAAAGTGGCTCTCTCCAGAAAGTTGAAACTGGGTTTACTGACAGCCTAAATGCAAAAATGTCTCACAAAACAGCAGCATATACCTCTGAAGACAGGAGGCAAAATAATGCTAGTTCTGTGAATTGTCTCTTCTTCTCGTGCGAATCCATAAACTGCCACAGAGCGACAGAAAGGAGCTCAATGAGAAGACACATTGGATGAGAGGTTCCCACTCAGTGGACACTGTACCGTCCTACAACACCTTACCCTTTGGAAGAGCCAGTCTCCCGGTCAGTGACTATCCTTGCCCGGACAGAGCCATCAAATGACTCTTTCAATGTCTCTTCCGTAGTCTCCTCAGATAGACCTTTGACAAATAGAGTTTTGGATGGTTCTAGGGAAAAACAAAAATAATCCTTCATTCATGATGACATGGACTTATGTAATATTCAGAATGACTACTAGCCAAGAATGCTTGTCATACTGGAACTCTAAAGTGTCTCTATGAGAGAAAGGTTATCTTAGCCAACTAATTAGTGAAAGCAAAGGGCTTAAATCAATTGCTACCTCAAGTCTACCTTGACCACCAAAGCAGATCTTTAAAAAAAAAAAAAAAGTTACTGATTTTTTACAGAGAGGAAGGGAGAGGGATAGAGTCAGAAACCTCAATGAGAGAGATATCAATCAGCCGCCTCCTGCACACCTCCCACCGGGGATGTGCCCGCAACCAAGATACATGCCCTTGACCGGAATTGAACCTGGGACCTTTCAGTCCACAGGCCGATGCTCTATCTATTGAATCAAACTGATTTCGGCCAAAGCAGATCTTTTATAGAAAGCAGGAGAGCCAATCCAAACAAGTGAGAGATCTTAAACAGGTAGTGACAATCACCACATAGGGCAGTAAACCATGAGCAGATCTGTTGCTCAGAGCTGACGTGGCTGGATCAGAACTTGACTATCTAGAGGAATTTTCTTGGATTTTTCATCAATTATTTCTCAGATAATCGATCATCATATCCAGTGTCATTTACTCAGCAACAGAAAAAAAAGTTCACTTCTAGATCTGATCCAAGTTAAAGCATGGAGCTGAGGAGAGTTATCCCCCAACCACAACACCCTGGTAATTGTAACTTACGGCTTCTTGCATTAGGCGATCCTCTGGGTCCTTGCAATTCCAGCCTGATTGCTCTGCCCTCGATTTCTTTTTTATTACAGGAATTTAAAGCTTCTTTAGCATCTTCAAATGAAGCAAATTCTATAAATGCATACCTGAGGATGAACAGTATTTAGAATGAGTGAGTTATCAAGTTTATGGCTCCTCTGCAATCACATCTGATGCCATAAGCCTTTTCCCCCCTCAAGCAAATAAATGAGGCTATTTTATACTTATTTATATAGCTAAAAATGATTCAGCTTCTAACAGACAAGGTTAGAGAATTATATCTATTATTCAAGACACTTTTATAGCCAATGACTGACAACAAAGATACAAATTATACCCTTTAGATTTGCCATTTTGGTTCTGGGGCACTTTGATAAATGTTGCCTTCTCAAATACTTCCTGAAGAGTTTCTTCTGTTGCACTGTAGGAAAGGTTGCTTAAAACCAGAGTTTTTGATTCACCTACAAATAAAGACATGCCAAATTAAGACTGTGAAACAGTGGTTTGCAACTTGAGTCACAGCTGTATCTTGTTCTTAAGAATTTCTGTGCTTAGGAGTTAACATATGAATGTTGATGCAGATAGAATACCATTCCGAGTGTCTCAATATATTGAGTATAATGCAGTTTGTCTGGCTTCCTTTCATTCCTGTTATTCAAAAGTGTAAGCTGACTACTGATCTATATCTTCCTAGAACAATATTCTAATTTTAAAATGTACATTGTCATTTAAAATATAAAACATACAAAAGTTAAATTTGTCTATTCTAATGCAAAAATGATTTCATATAGCTCTCAACCAAGACACAGAATTACTATTACAAATAGAAGAAGTGTAACTTGCTTAACTACATCTACACTCGGTCAACTTATACACAGTTCAAAGATGCAAAGGATTTCACTCCATCAATTCTGGAACCCTACAGGAAGACTATAAATTCTTACCACTCCAAGTGCTGTTCTTTCCACCTCTATGGTCTTGATTTTGACCTTTCTCTCCAGTATAATACAGAGAAATGGATCGCCCATCTATTTCTGTTCCTTGCTTTTCTTCCAAGGTTTTCTCTGCATCAGCTTCTGTCTTAAATTCAATATAAGCAATCCTGCAAAAGGATGTTAAAAAAAAAGAATTTTCCTCATTTTTAAAACCATATTAATTTTTTAATTATATATTTTTATTGATTTTAGAGGGAGAGGAAGAAACATCAATGATGAGAGAGAATCTGGCTAACTCCTATATGCCCCATACTGGGGACTGAGCCCGCAACCCGGCTGGCCTCAATCAAACTGTGACCTCCTGGTTTGCCAGGAAAGTTGGACATTAACATTAATTTTTAACACAAATGTTTTAATCTCAGCAATGACCTTACTTCAGCTGAGTACAACAAAAATGTCCAATTTTATACTAGTTGAAATGTTTGAGGTTTCTGTCAACTTCCACTTTTTAATTAAAACTTTCCTCCCACCCTGGCTGGTGTGGGTTACTGGTTAGTGTCAGACTCACTAACAAAGGCTCAGAGGCACATCAGGAGGCAACCAGTCTATGTGTCTCTCATATCCATGATTCTCTCTTCCATTCTCTGAAAAAGAAATGGACAAAAATGTACTCAGGTTAAGATTAGCAAAAAACTTTCCTCAAATTAAGTTTGCCAAGTATTCCTAGAAAATGTGTTCACAAATAAGCCCACCTCACTTAAAAATAATTGCCATTACTTTAAAGTATACACTGTACATTTTGTAATCCTTTTTCCCCCACATTGACTTGTCTTTTAAAATCACTATGAATTAAGTACATTATCCCAATTGTATGGATATAGATTTGCTCAAATCATACACATACTAAGTTGGGTCATTCCTTTTATAAATTAGAATCACATTCATTGATAAAACTTTTAACATTCCGGTAAGACACAAAACATACCCTTTACTTTTTCCATCCTTGCTGACTAATCTGATTTCCATTGCGTCTTCAAACACTTCTTTTAATTCGTCCTGAGTAACTTTATAAGGCAGATTTTTTGCCAAAAGTGTTCTTGCATCTCGGTCTAGATTTAAAATACGCAAAATAGGATGGGTTAAAAGACCTTTCTCCTTACCTCCAAATAATGACCAGAGGGGGTCCTATAAATGTATAAGACTGCAATAGCATGGCGATACAGCAGTAGCAAGACACAAGCTCCTGTCACACCCGACATCAAACTATGTGCTGGATACTTAGAACTCAACCTAGTAGGTACTTAGTTTATTTTGTTTCAAAAATATATTTTCGCCCTAGTTCAGTGATGAGCAAACTGTGGTTCGAGCCGCATTTTGCCGCTGTTGACTAATGAGTTTGCCGGCCTTTGGTAGACTAAATGTTACCGTGTAGTTGGAAGCTGTGAGGATTAGGCAATTGTGGCATATTGTGTACAGAGGTAAAAGGTAGTATGACAGTGGTCAGCAAACTCATCAGTCAACAGAGCGGCAAACCACAGCTCATGAGCCGCAGTTTGCTGACCACTACTACCCTAGCTAGTTTGGGTCCGTGGATAGAACATGAACCTGTGAACTGAAAGGTCCGGGATTTGATTCCAGTTAAAGACCCATGCCGGGTTGCAAGCTTGATCCCCAGTGGGGGGCTTGCAAAAGACAGCTGATCCATGATTCTCTCTCATCATTGACGTTTCTCTCTCTTCCCTTCCCCTCTAAAAATCAAAATATATACATATTTTTAGTTAGATTTTTATTGATTTCAGAAAGGCAGACCGAGGGAAAGAGATGAAAACATCAATGATGAAAGAATTATGGCTTGGCTGCCTCCCTGTACGCTTGCCCCACATGGGGTATAGAACCACGACCTTCTGG
>JAAGEH010001621.1:11454-21872 GCA_011751065.1 Lasiurus cinereus | reverse complement strand
TAGGTAATAAACTGTTTTTCTCTTGCTGCTTTTAATATTCTCTCTTTCTCTTTTGCTCTTGGCATTTTAATTATGATGTGTCTTGGTGTAGTCCTCTTTGGATTCCTTTTCTTTGGGGTTCTGTGTGCTTCCTGGACTTGTAAGTCTATTTCTTTTACCAGATGTGGGAAGTTTGCAGTCATTATTTCTTTAAACAGGTTTTCAGTATCTTGCTCTCTCTCTTCTTCTGGCACCCCCACAATTCTGATGTTGGTACGCTGAAAGCTGTCCCAGAGTCTCCTTACATTATGTTCACATTTTTGGATTCTTTTCTGTTCTTGCTTTTCCAGTTGAATGTTGTCTGCTTCTTTATATTTCAAATTTTTTACTTGATTCTTGCCTTTCTCTAGTCTGCTGTTAGGACTCTGTATAATATTTTTTATTTCAGTCAGTGTATGTTTAATTTCTATTTGGTCTTTATCATCTTTAGTAGGACCTTTTCCATCTCTAGTTGGCCTTTTGTATCGCTAGTTGGTCCTTTTTCATCTCCTCTTGGGTCTCACTAAGTTTATCAAATTTTTCTAGCATATTCTTGAAAAACCTTACAAGTGTGGTTTTGAACTCTATATCCAGTCGTTTTATTTCTCCATTTCTTTTGTTTGTGATCCCTTCCCTTGTTTCAGCATTTTCCCTATGTCGGGGAAACTTCTGTGTTGGATTCAGCTTCATGATGCCAGAGGCAAAGCCGCAGAAGCCTCTGTTGAGCTTGGGAGGGGTGGAGTCTCAGGGCTTAAGGGACTGCCTTTCCTTCCAGTTGGCCCCGGCCTCCACGGCCCCTGAGTCTCACGTGACTGCGTAATGGCTGGAGCGGTCCATGTGCGCCGCACGCACCTGCAGTGCCTCTAACCGCTGCCTTTACAGTTCCCCTGAGCACTAGGACCACACGAGTCTAGGTCCCCAGGGTTTCACCCGAAACAGGGGCTTAGTGGAGTCAGAAGTGGCACAGTCCGGAGGGTCTGTCTCCCTCCCACTTGCGAAAGCCAGTGGCACAATCAGCGAACTGTCCTGCGCACAGCACCATCCGCGTGCGAGACCAGACCTGATCTTCTGCGACTCCCGTAAATTTCCGTGCACCTCTCCCTTTTCACAGTCCAAACTCCCCCCCGTATGAGTTTCACTGGATCTGGGGTTTAGTGTTGTAAAATAAGGGGTTCAATGCCTTTGGGAGTCTCCCTTTCCCTCCCGCCAGAGAAAGCCAGCCAGGTACTCCGGCACCCGCTCTCTCAGCGCGCGCGTCTCCGTACCTCAGCTTTTTGCAGCTCCTCTGCATCTCTGTGAGCCCCTCTCTTTCCTTCTAGCTATAGAACTTACACTCCGCCAGCTTTCCTGTGGTTCTGGATGATGTCCGTTCTGTCTTTTAGTTGTAGTTTTGAAATTGTTGTGCGAGGCAGTAGTGTAAGTGTTTACCTATGCCGCCATCTTGGATTCCCATCGATGGTTTCTTTTGTTGTGCAAATTTTTTTCCTATGTAGTACCATTTGTTTATTTTTTTCTTTAGCTTCCATTGCCCTTGGAGCAGTATCAGTGAAGAAGTTCTTTCGGCATGTGTCTGAGATTGTGCTCCCTGTGCAGTCCTCTATTATTTTTATGGTTTTCCATCTAATGTTTAAGTCCTCTATCCATTTTGAGTTTATTGTCCTATTTGGTGTAAGTTGGTGGTCCAGTTTCATTTTTCTTTTGCAAGTATCTGTGCAATTTTCCCAACACCATTTATTGAAGAGGCTGCCTTGGCTCCATTGTATGTTCATGCCTCCTTTGTAAAATATTAATTGAGCATAGTGGTTTGGATGGATATCAGGATTCTCTACTCTATTCCATTGGTCTATATGTCTGTTCTTGTGCCAGTACCAGGCTGTTTTGAGAAGAGTTGCTTTGTAATATAGCTTGAAATCTGGTATTGAGATCCCACTACTTTATTCTTCTTTATCAGGATGCCAGTGGCTATTCGTGATCTTTTTTTGTTCCAAATGTATCTTTGAAGAGTTCTTTCTAGATCTGTGAAATACGTTGTTGGTATTTTAATGGGTATTATATTGAATCTATACATTGCTTTCGGTAGTGTGGACATTTTAATGATGTTGATTCTCCCAATCCATGAGCATAATATGCTCTTCCATCTGTTCACATCTTTCTCTTTTTTCAGTGTCCTGTAGTTTTCTGCATATAGGTCTTTTACCTCTTTAGTTAGGTTTATTCCCAGGGATCTTAATTGTTTTGGTGCAATGATAAATGGGATTGCTTTTTAGTCTCTCTTTCTGTAATTTCATTACTAGTGTATAGATATGCCATTGATTTCTTGGCATTAATTTTGTATCCTGCTACATTGCTGAATTCATTTATTAAGTCAATTTGTTTTTGGATGGAGTCCTTTGGGTTTTTTATGTATAGTATCATGTCATCTGCAAATAAGGACAACTTTACTTCTTCTTTTCCAATTTGGAAGCCTTTTATTTTTTCTTCTTGTCTAATTGCAATGGCTAATTCTTCCAGTACTATGTTGAACAGCAGAGGTGAGAGTGGGCATCCCTGTCTTGTTCCTGTTCTTAGGGGAAATGGTTTTAGTTTTTGCCCATTGAGTATGATGTTTGCTGTGGGTTTATCATATATGGCTTTTATGATGTTGAGGTATGATCCTTCTATTCCCACTTTGCTGGAGTTTTTATCAAGAAAGGATGTTGTATTTTGTCAAATGCTTTTTCTGCATCAATTGATATGACTATGTGATTTTTATCTCTCAATTTGTTTATGTGATGTATCACATTTATTGATTTGCGGATATTGAACCATCCCTGCATTCCTGGGATGAATCCTACTTGGTCATGGTGTATGATCTTTCTGATGTACTGCTGGATCCGATTTGCTAGAATTTTGTTGAGGATTTTAACATCTATGTTCATGAGAGATATTGACCTGTAATTCTCTTTCATTGTGTTGTCTTTGTCTGGTTTTGGTAAGAGGGTGATGCTGGCTTCATAGAAGGTGTTTGGAAGTGTTCCTTCTTCTTGAATATTTTTGAATAGTCTGAGGAGGATAGGTTTTAATTCTTCCTTGAATGTTTGGTAAAACTCTCCTGCGTAGCCATCTGGTCCCAGGCTTTTGTTTGCTGGAAGTTTTTTGATGACTGCTTCAATTTCTTCCATAGTTATTGGACTATTGAGGTGTTTAGATTCATCTTGAGTTTTGCAAGGTTATATTTTTCTAGGAATTGTCCATTTCTTGCAGGTTGTCCTATTTGTTGGAATAGAGTTGTTCATAGTATTTTTTTAACAATCCTTTTTATTTTGGCGGGGTCTGTTGTTATTTCTCCTCTTTCATTTCTGATTTTGTTTATTAAGGTCTTCTCTCTGCTTCTTGGTGAGCCTGGCTAGAGGTCCATCAATCTTGTTTATCCTTTCAAAGAACCAGCTCTTGGTTTTGTTGATCTTTTGAGTTGTTTCTTTGGACTCCATGTCGTTTATCTCCACTCTGATCTTTACTCTTTCCTTCCTTCTGGTTACATTGGGCATTTTTATTGCTCTATTTCTGGCTCTTTGAGTTGTTGGGTTAGGAAATTTATTACCATTGTTTCTTTTTTTTTGTTTGTTTTCTTTTTTTTTTTTGCAGTAGACTTGTAGAGCTATGAAGTTCCCTGTCAAGGCTGCTTTCACTATGTCCCATAAATTTTGTATTGTGTTATCATTGCCATTTGTTGCCATGATGTTTTTTATTTTTTCCTTGATCTCTCTGGTTACCCAGTTGTTGTTTAATGGCATGCTGTTTAGTCTCCATGTGTTTGATTTATTTGTATTGTTTTTATTATAGTTGATTTCTAGTTTTATGCCACTGTGGTCTGAGAAAATGCTTGATATGATTTCTATCTTCTTGAATTTGAAGAGACTTTGCCTATGACCCAACATATGATCTATCTTTGAAAATGACCCAGGTGCACTGGAAAAGAATGTATATTCTGTGGTTTTGAGGTGAAATGTTCTGAAGATGTCAATTAATTCCATCTGGTCTAGTGAGTCATTTAGGAGTGATGTTTCTTTGCTGATTTTTTGTGTAGAGGATTTGTTCAGAGGCGACAGTGGGGTATTAAAGTCTCCTACTATGATTGTATTGCTGTCAATCTCTCCCTTTATATCCTCCAGGAGTTTTTTTTTTATGTATTTCGTTGCTCCTCTATTGGGTGTGTATATATTTACCAGAGTTATTTCTTCCTGTTGGATTGCTCCCTTTAGTATTATGAAATGGCCTTCTTTATCTCTTGTTATGTCCTTTACTTTGAAATCTAATTTGTCAGATATAAGTATGGCAAACCCAGCTTTTTTTTTTTCATTTCCATTTCCCTGAAATACCATCTTCCATCCCTTCAGCCTCAATCTCTCTGTATCTCTTTTTCTGAGGTGGGTGTCTTGTAGACAGCAGATATATGGATCATGTTTTCTTACACAATCGGTTACCCTATGTCTTTTGATTGGAGCCTTTAATCCGTTTACATTTGAAGTTATTATTGATAAGTACTTATCTGTCGCCATTTTTAGTCTTCTTTGGTTCCTTTTTTTTTTTCCCACAGCAGACCCTTTAACATTTCTTGCATTATGGGTTTGGTGGTAATAAATTTCCTTAGTCCTTTTTTGTCTGTGAAGCTCCTTATTTAACCTTAAATTTTGATTGAAAGCCTTTCTGGGTACAGTATTCTTGGATTCAGACACTTCCTTTGCATGACTTTGTATATTTCATTCCATTCCCTTCTGGCCTGATGAGTTTCTGTTGAGATATCAGTAGCTAGTCTTATGGGGGTTCCTTTGTAGGTAACTTTATGTTTCTCTCTGGCCACTTTTAAGATTCTTACTTTGTCATCAGTGTTTGCCAATTTAATTATAATGTGCCTTGGTGTCGGTTTGTTGGGGTTCATTTTGCTTGGGACTCTGTGAGCTTCTTGGATTTATGTGGCTTTTTTCTTTCCTATATTGGGCAAGTTTTCTATCATTATTTCTTCAAACAGGTTTTCTATTCCCTGCTTAGTTTCTCCTCTTTCTGGAACCCCGATTATGCGGATGTTGTTTTGTTTCGTGTTATCCCAAAGTTCCCTTAGGCTCTCCTCTTGCTTTTTGATTTTTTTTTTCTAGAAGTTGCTGTACTAGGGTATTTTTTCCTACCTTGTCTTCTAGCTCACTGATGCGGTCCTCTGCTTCTTCTAGTCTATTTTTGATGCTTTCTATTGAGTCCTTTAAAGCAGTGATGTCATTTTTCATTTCTTCTGTATTCTTCTTCATTTCTTCTTGCTTCTTCTTCATTTCCTCTTGGCTCTTCTTCATTTCCTCTTGGCTCTTATTCACATTGTCAATTTTGTCTTCCTTTCTTTTCAGCCACCTTATGACCATTTTTCTGAATTCTTTCTCTGGCAGGTCTATTTCTTTTTCTATCTCTTTTACTTCCTTTTCTAGTGATACCTGCTTTTCTGTCATATGTGGGCTGTTTCTTCGTCTGCCCATTGTCTTTCTTCTCTGATTCTGTGGTTATGTAGTTCTCCCTCCTATGTTGGTTTAAAGGAACAAGCTACAACATGACCAGGCACAGTACACAAGCGTCTTATCCCAGGCGAAATCTGACCTTTCCATGTGGTGTGTGCAGCTCTTTTGAATCTGAATGGCTGCACTGATTGAAGAGTGGTGTTCTCGGTCCCCCGGCTGTTCAGTGGCTGCTGCTTCTGTAGCTTTTCAGAGCGCCATAGACATCCACTTCCCCCTCAAAGATGGCATGGTCTCCCCGTTCACACTAGTGGCTCCAGTAGACAAAAACCTCAAGGCAGTGGGGATGCCTGGTCAGGGGAGGCTCATCCAGCAGTCTCCCACCTTCTCCTGGAAGATAACTAACTTTTAACTTGCCAACAGACACTCCTAGTGCTGCTCTCAGCTGCTCTCTCTCCGTCTGCTCAGCGATAAGGCTCCAGAGACGTCTGTCTATTCCACCACCATTTCTGAATCTTGTCTTTCTTGGATGGACTTATTTTAGATAGCATATTACTCTCCAGGCCCTTCCATGAAGTCTCAAAGGGTAAAGATATCTTTCGTTTTTACAGATGTGTAAATGTACCACATCAGTTTTATCTACTCATCTATTGATAGGCACTTGGGATATAAGATCTGGGATCCATTCAATTTTTAAGAAAGGAAAACTTATACTCATAGAAAACAAATGACTTGTACAAAACAACATAGTCAATTAGCATCAGAACCCCCCCAATTGGACTCATGTTTTTATTTTAAGTTAATTAGCTTTAAAAAGGAAAATTACCCTCCTAGCTTTCCATGTACCTCACAAATCTACCACCATTAGAGGTACAAACTTTTGGACTTAGTTATTTTTTGTTAACATACTGATCTTGAAAGATGTAACTAATTCATGCTGTTTTAAGTTCTTAGCCTCTCCAGTGTATTTTCAGATCGATGGAGCCGCTTGATGGCTGAGTATTATAATGAACAGGAGACAGAGCAGGGCAAATTTTAGTTCATAGGGAAGTCCAGGGTCCTTATCATTTGATGGAGAGTGTCAAAGCAGGGGATCCTTGAGTCATCACGGAGCAGTGTGAAGCTATAGGGAATTTGGGGAACTGGAAATAAGGGACAGATATCACAAAAAAGGGACATAGAAAATAGTATTGTATAATCAGTGAATACAAATTCAGCCTATTCCACAGTTTTTGATCCAGGCAACAGTGGTCTTTTAATGGCTTTATTTACTGTTACCTTGTACTAATATGGTCAGGTTGAGATTTGGAGAAATCCTTTTGTACACCTAAGGGTTTATATTTTTCTTTATAAATGGACCACTATTCTTCCCCACTGTTTGACTCTCTGCAGCCTAAAACCATTTGTGTCCCCAACAACGATCTAGAAAATACATGTTGACTGATTTAACTAAATTCATAGATTCATGATGAGGGCTTTTATTTGATAATAATTATAATTTGTTCCAATATAAAATGATTGAGTTTGTTTCATACAATGTGCTTTGTTTAGTACCTATCATGTTCCTGATTGCTTATGCTTCTGTTTTGCTTCAGGCCTGATAGACTGCTTGTCATGACTTCTAGACTTTACCAATAAGGCTACTGTAAGAAGAGGTCTTGCTTTATTTTGATGGGAGTGATATTCACTTTCACTTTTTGTTAGTTACTTTTGTGGTATCTTGTGCATTTTTAATTTATTTTCTTTGTCTTTATTTTACAACAAGCAACTTGCAGGGCTACTACTTTCTTGTGCGTTTTTAGAGCTTTTTGCCCATGAGTTCTCAGTGCATTAACTAGCTATTTACAGTAGGACCCCTCAAATACAGGCCACCAGCTTCAGTACAGATTGGGTATATCTGATTTTTATCTTCTCTGAGTGCTGGGAGAAAGAATTCATCCACTCTGTGTCAGTTTTGGAAGGCAGGCTTGAACTCAAACTGTTTCTGTTCTTTGTTTGGAGTTAGCTCCATGACTTTTAAATTTATTTGTGTGCCTATTATGTGCACAGAAGCAGAACCCTGTATCAAGTTGTGTTGAATAGAAGAGTACTAACAGGAGTAAGTCAAACATGGAAGCTGGTCTCAATAAAATTGCAGTTCAGTGAGGGATAACATCATGTACCTAAATGAGTTGATACATGGCAGAATGTAATGAGTACCATTAGAGAGATTCAGAAGTGGTGTTGTGGAATTACAGCATAGGGAGAGATCTTATCTATTTGGGAAATCAGAGACAGCATTATGGATATAATAAGAATGTGAACTGAACCTTAAAGGATGTATGAAATCCAACAAGCAAAATGGTTTGCTGTGAGGGGTGGTTGTTTGGCAGAAGGAATATCATTGACTATAAGTATAAAAGTGAGAAAGTAATGGCACAGTCTGGAAAGAGTGAATTCATAACTGAGATGGTAGCATGGAAAGCTTTAAGTGACAAGATGAAAAATTTTGGATATTTTATTGGGGACAAAGGGCAATCACTAAAGAATTTTGAGTACTAGAATAATATGTCTCAAGATGTTCTTCAGAAATATCACTCTGGCATCAATACAAGAAATGGGGTAGTAAATGTGAGGATGACAAGAACAGATATTTGCAAAAGATATTTGGGAAAACTTAGTTATTGATTGGACATAAGAAATTGAAGGGGGCCTGAGTAATCAAGAACATGGTTCTACCAATAAGAAAGCTAAGAAATTCAGGAGGATGCTTATAAAATACTGCACTTTTGAGATATATGGTTCTTAGAAAATGATGGAAAATACTTTTAGAAATCCATTTAGTAGAAGTCTCTTCTTCCCTCTAGTTTACAGATTGAAAAATTTGATACAGATACATGATATCATGTCATCTGCCCAATATTTATTTGATGGTAGAGCTAGGATAGGATCTAAATTCATGAGGACAAATCTAATGCTCTTTCCTTGCTACCATATTATTCCAGTCTTTACAAAAGAATGAATTTTAGCTGTGTGTGTGTGTGTGTGTGTGTGTGTGTGTGTGTGTCAAAGTGAAGGCCAATGTTAACAAACAAGACTGACTAGGAAATTGATAGAAATTAAAGACACCTTAGTGTTCATCTAGTCTAAAAATTTTATTTTATAACTGAGCATTCCAAGGCCCAGAGAGAGAAAATGATTTGTCGGAGGCCACATAAGTACAAATAATGTAGATCATGGTTTATGTTTATTTGAGAGAATAATATCAGCATATTTGAAGCTGGAAACATAACAGCACAGAATATTATAAATTCATCATCCAGGGAGAAAATTTCTGAAGGGCCATTTCACAGGCAAGACTATGTCTTACCATGCCAAAGTGGAATCTGGCCTTCTCAGTTAATAGGAGTCAACTAGTGTAAATCATTGTTGCCATTTGTGAGAATGGTACTAGAGTACTACTCTGTTGTGACTATCAGTAAATAGTTATATTAGAGCAGAGCAACCTCTATACTGTTTTCTATAATGACTGTACCAATTTACAATCCATTCAGCAGTGTATGACTGGTTCTCTTTTCTCCCAGATCCGAACCTTCATTTGTTATGTCTGGTCTTTTTTATAATAGCTTTTCCAACAGCTGTAAGATGGTAACTCATTGTGAATTTAAGTTGTATTCCCATGATAATTAGTTATGTTAAATAAAGGTAATTATGAGTGGTGCTGAAGGTTTTTTGGTTTGCAAAATCCTCAGGAGGTTCCTGGGTGTAATCTGAAATGGTCCTTTATGAAGAGGACAGAGAGAGATTGCAGAAAGAGACAGATGACTTCAGTTTGTTAGGTATCAGGTTTAATAAGCAAGGGTATTTGATTAAGTTTGTTTTAGGTGACCACAAGATTAGTGGATTTCCTTACTCATCAGCCTGTTTTAGTCATGTATACTATCCAGATTCTCTATACCAAATTTCTCCTTTAATACTGTATCCTTAGGGCAGATTCTGGGAGCAGGGAAGGCAAGTGGAATTCATATTCCAATGACAGAAGAGGGGATAGGGAGCCTCCATATCTAGCTCATGGGTCACATATTTTGATGACTTCCCCAACGATGTGTTAGTTAACTTGTATTAATTATTTCACAATATATATGTATATTAAATCATCATGTTGTACACCTTGTAAAGGCATCACTATGTACAACCCAAATACATACAATTTTTATTCATCACTTGTATCTTGATAAAGCTGGAAAAAATTGCCTTCATTTTTGAAGGCAAGGGACTCCATATTTTACTGAAAAGGCTATATTAGAAAACTTCTGCACTTTAGGTAAAGGGAAGAATAAAGTTTTCTACCAATTTGATTCCTTTCTTAAAATGGGAACATCAAACAAAGATGGAACAAATACCTGAAAATATTCAACACAAAAAAGAAAATCCATTTTTGCTGTATAAGCTTGCATTTCATCTTGCTAACTGAAATCTGACTTACTTGCTGTTAACTTCCTCACTTGTCTTTTTCCTCCCTCTTCCACCAACCTTTAAGAATTCTTCACCTAGACCAGTTGTCGGAAAACTGTGAATCGCAAGCTACATGGGGCTCTTTGGGCCCTTGAGTGCAGCTCTTCCACAAAATACCACTTGCGGGCGTGCACATACAGTGAGACTAAAACTTCGTGGACCATGCACAGAAGTCAGGTTTTGGCTCTCAAAAAAAATTTCAATCGTTGTACTGTTAATATTTGGCTCTGCTGACTAATGAGTTTGCTGACCACTGACCTAGACCCTTATAGTTGAGCAAACTATAGGTAAACACAAACAGGGGATTTGCAGCTGTTTTTCCAAGTGTAGACTCAACCTGGCTTGTGAATTCTATGACATCAGGCATTCCATTTGGTTTGCATTTTTTTCTTTATATATATATATATATATATATATATATTATTGATTTTT
>JAAGEH010000078.1:702442-731021 GCA_011751065.1 Lasiurus cinereus | reverse complement strand
GAGAATAATGTTGTCCAAGTGACTGTCAGAGAGCAGGGTCCTTTCCATGTGACCCGAATTTAAAATAAGGACGGCCAAGTTACTAAGAGAGAGCAGGGGCTTGTCTAAGTGATTGGCATTGCCAATAAAGTTGTCCAAGTGACTGACATTTTGTGTTGTCCAGATGACGAGCATTGAGAATATCATTGTCCAAGTGACGGTCTGAGAACAGGGGATTTTCCAAGTGACTGGCTCTGAGAATAAGGTTGTCCAAGTTTCAGGCACTGATAATAAGGTTGCCTAAGTGACTGTGAGAGAGAAGGGGCTTGGCCAAGTGACTGTCTTTGAGAATAAGATTGTCCAAGTGACTGGAATTGAGAATACAGTTGTCCTAGTGACTGTCAGAGAGCAGTTTTTTGTCCATGTGACTGGCATTGAGAATAAGTTTGTCCCTGTCACTGGCATTGAAGCAAATGTTGTCTAAGTAACTCTTGGAGAGCAGGGTCTTGTCCCTATAACTGGCATTTAGAATAAGGTTGTCCAAGTGACTGTCAGAGAACCAAGGCTTGGTCAAGTGAGTGGCTTTGAGAATAATGTTTTCCAATCACTGGCATTGAGAGGAATGTTGTCCAATTAATAGCCATTATAAAAAAGTTGTCCAAGTTACAAGCATTGAGAATAAGATTGTCCTAGTGACTTTCAGAGAGCAGGGTCTTGTGTTGTGACTGGAATTTAGAATGAGGTTGTCCAAGTACTGGATTTGAGAATAAGGTGTCAAAGTGTCTGTCAGAGATCAAGAATTTGTACAAGTGATTGGTTTTGAGAAAGGGTTGTCCAAGTCATTGCCTTCAGTATATTGTTATCTAAGTGACTGTCAAAGTGGATGGGCTTGTCCAAATGCTTCTTTTCAGAATAAGGTTGTCCAATTGACTGTCAGAGAGCAGGGCCTTGTCCAGATGACTAGCATTGAGAATAAGGTTGTCCAAGTGACTGGCATTGAGAATAATGTTGTCCAAGTGACTGTCAGAGAGCAGAGGCTTGTCTAAGTGACTGGCTCTGAGAATAAGCTTGTGCAAATCACAGGCATTGAGAATAACGTTGTCCAAGTGACTGTGAGGTATCAGAGTCTTGTCCAAGTTACTTCATTAAAAATAAGGTTTTACAAGTGACTGTCAGAGAGCAGAGGTTTGTCTAAGTGACAGACATTGTTAATAAGGTTGTCCAAGTGACTGGCATTGATAGGAGTGTTATCCAAATGACGAGCATTGAGAATATCATTGTTCAAGTGATGGTCTGAGAACAGGGTATTTTTCAATTTACTGACTTTGAGAATAAGGTTGTCCAAGTTACAAGCATTGATAATAAGGTTGTCCAAGTGATAGCCATTGAGAAAAGGGTTGTCCAAGTGAGTGGCATTGAGCATATGGTTGTCCAAGTGACTGTCAGGGTCCAGAGGCTTGTCCAAATTACAGGGATTGAACCTAAGGTTGTCTACATTACTTGGGCTGAGATTAAGGTTGTCCAAGTCACTGGCATTGAGATTATGGTTGTGTAAGTGACTATGAGAGAGCAGCGGCCTGTACAAGTTACTGGCTTTGAGAATAAGAATGTCCAAGTGACTGGCATTGAGTATATGGCAGAGATTAAAGGCTTGAACAAGTGACTGGGTTTGAGACTGAGGTTGGCCAAGTGACTGTGAGATAGCAGGTCTTAACCAAGAGACAGGCATTGAGTAAAAGATTGTCTAAGTGACTTACATTGAGAATAAGTTTGTCAAAATGTCTGGCATTAAGTACAAGGTTGTAGTAGAGAGCAGTTTGGCTCAGTGGATAGAGTGTCAGCCTGCAGACTGAAAGGTCCCAGGTTCGATTTAGGTCAGGGGCATGTACCTTGCTTGTGGGCACATCTCCAGTGTGGGACGTGCAGGAGGCGGCTGATCGATGTCTCTTCTCATTGATGTTTCTGACTTTGTATCCTTCTCCCTTCCTCTCTGTAAAAAATCAATAAAAAATATATTAAAAAAAAAAGAATAAGGTTGTCCAAGTCACTGGTATGGAGAAAAAGGATATCCATGTGACTGGCATTGAGAATACAGTGGTACCTCGAGATATGAGTGCCCTAACATACGAGATTTTGAGATATGAGCTGTCGAGCTAGCGATTTTTGCTTTGAAATACGAGCAACAGTTGAGATAGGAGTAAGCGCACAGATCGGCCAGCTGCATACGACCCACCAGTTTACCGCGACTCGAGCGTCTCATAGTTTCCCACGCCTCAAGGTTACGGAACGAATTAAACTCGTATCTCGAGGTACCACTGTAAGATTGTGCAAGTGATGCAGTGAGAGCAGGTAGTGTCCAAGTGACTGGCATTGAGAA
Organism: Lasiurus cinereus; assembly: GCA_011751065.1. Lineage (NCBI taxonomy): Eukaryota > Metazoa > Chordata > Mammalia > Chiroptera > Vespertilionidae > Lasiurus > Lasiurus cinereus. The sequence goes on along the minus strand of JAAGEH010000078.1, from coordinate 728,665 downwards.
TAAGGTTGTCCAAAGTGACTGTGAGAGACCAGCGGCTTGGTCAACTGATTTTCTTTGAGAATAAGGTTGTCCTAGTGACTGTCAGAGAGCAGGGTCTTGTCCAACTGAATGACATTGAGAGGAGGGTTGTCCATTTACTATCAACTTGAAAAGAAAATTTGTCCAAGAAGGTTGTTAAACTGTTTGACATTGACAATATGGTTCTCCAAGGCACTGTCAGAGAACAGGGGCATTTCTAAGTGACTGGCTTTGGGAATAAGGTAGTGCAGGAACAAGCATTGAGAATAAGGTATTCCAAGTGACTGTGAAAAGCAGAAGCATGTCCAAGTGACTGTCTTTGAGAATAAGGTTGTCCAATGACAGGCATTGAGAATATAGTTGTGCAAGAAATTGTGACAGCATAGACTTGTCCAACTTACTGCCTTTGAGAATAAGGTTGTCCAAGTGAGTGTCATTGAGAAAAAAGTTGTCATAATCTCAACAAAGGTTTTCAAAATCTCCAAGTGATAGGCATTGAGAATAAGGTTGTCCAAGTGACTGGCATTGAGAATAAGGTTGTCAAAGTGACTGAGTAATAGCAAGGGCTTGTGCAAGTTACCGGCATTGACAACAAGATTGTCCAAGTGACTGGCATTGATAAGAGTGTTATCCAAGTGACTGGCATTTAGAATATCATGGCCTAAATGACTGTGAGAGAACAGGAGCATTTCCAAGTGACTACGTTTTAGTATAAGGTTGTCCAAACTACAGGCATAGAGAATAAGGTTGTCCAAGTGTCTGTGAGAGAGCAGGGGGTTGTACAAGTTACTGGTAATGAGAACAAGGTTGTCCAAGTGAGTGGCAGAGAGAACAGGCTTCTCCAAGTGACTGTCTTTGAGAATAAGTTTGTCCAAGTGACAGGCGTTGCCAGTATGGTTGTGCAAGTGACTGTGAAAGAGCAGGGGCTTGTCCAAGTCACTGTCACTGAGAATAAGGTTGTCAAAGTAACTGACATTGAGAATAAGGTTGTCCAAGGGAGTGGCAGAGAGAACAGGCTTGTCCATGTCTTTGAGAATAAGGATGTATGAAAGACTGACAGAGATTAGGGGCTTGTCCAATGGACTGGCATTGAGACTGGTCCGGTACAAGTTACTGGCATTGAGAATGATGTTGTCCAAGTGAACTGGTGAGAGAAACGGCTTGTCCAAGTTATTGTAATTGACAAAAAGGTTGTCCAAGTGACTTGAATTGATATGTGTTGTCTAAGTGACTGTCAGAGAACAGGTCCATTTCCAAGTGACTGGGTTTGAGTATAAGGTTTTCTAAATTACAGCCATTGAGAATAAAATTGTCCAAGTGACTGTCAGAGAGAAGGATCTTGTCCAAGTGATTGGCATTGAGAATAAGGTTTTTCAAGTGACTGTCAGTGATCAGGTCTTTCCATGGGACTGGTAATGAGAGTACGGTTGTCTAAGTGCTCAAGAGAGAGCAGTGTCTTATCCATGTGACTAGAATTGAGAATACATTTGTCCAAGTCACTGTCAGAGAGCAGGGTCTTGTCCATGTGCCTGGCACTGAGACTAAGTTTGTCCAAGTCACTAGCATTAGGAATAAGTTTGTCCGAGTGACTGGCATTGAAAAAAAGGTTTTCCATGTCACTGGCATTGAAAGGAACGTTTTCCAAGTGACAGCCATTGAGACAAAGGTTGTCCAGTGACTGCTATTGAGTATATGGTTGTCCTGTACAGAGATCACAGCCCTGTACAGGTGATTGGCTTTGAGAATAAGGTTGGCCAAGTGACTGTGAAATAGCAGCGTCTTGTCAAGAGACAGGCAGTGAGAATAATGTTGTTCAAGTCACTGGCATTGAGAATAAGGTTGTCCAAGGGACTGGCATTGAAAATAATGTCCTTTTGACTGGCACTGAAAGGAAGATTTTGCAACTGACTGTCATTGAGAAAAAGGTTGTCCAAATGATTGGCAGTGAGTATATGGTTGTTCAAGTGACTATCAGAGAGCAGGGGCTTTTCCACATGTCTGGTTTTCAGAATAAGGTTCTCCAAGTGACTGTCAGAGAGCAGGGTCTTGTCCATATGACTAGCATTTAGAATAAGGTTGTCCAAGTCATTGGCATTGAGTATTTGGTTGTCCATTTGACTGTCAGAATTCAGTGGCCTGTCCAAACTTCAGGCATTGAGAATATGGTTTTTCAAATGACTGTGAGAGAGCAGCAGCCGGTATAAGTTACTAGCTTTGAGAATAAGGATGTTCAAGTAACTGTCATGGAGAATAAGATTCTCATTGTGACTGGCATTGGAATAAAATTGTCCATGTCACTGGCGTTGAAGGAAAGTTTGTCTAAGTGATAGGCATTGGGTATATGGTTATTCAAGTTACTGTCATAGATCAAGGGTTTGTACAAGTGATGGCTTTGAGAATAAGGTTGTTCAAGTGACTGTCATGCAGCCGGGTCTTGTCCATGTGACTGGCACTTAGAATAGGGAAGTCCAAGTGACTGAGAGATCAGAGGCTTGTCTAAGCTATTGCCATTGAGAATAATGTTTTCCAAGTGACTGTCATTGAGAAAAAGGTTGTCAAAATGACTGGCATTGGAAAAAGAATGTCCATGTCACTGTCATAGAAAGAAAATTTGTCCAAGTGTCAGGCATTGAGTATATGATTGTCCAAGTTACTGTCAGAGATCAGGGGCTGGTACAAGTGACTGGCTTTGAGAATAAGGTTGGCCAAGTGACTGTGAGATAGCAGGGTTTTGGCCAACAAACAGGTATTGAGAATAAGGTTGTCCAAGTCACTGGCATTGAGAATAAGCTTGTCCAATTGACTGACATAGAGAATATTGTTGTCCAAGTGATTGTCAGAGAGCAGAGAGTTGTCCAAGTGACTATCTCTGAGAATAAGCTTGTCCAAATTATAAGCATTGACAATAGCGTGGTCCAAGTGACTGAGCGATCAGGGTCTTGTCTACGTGACTGGCATTGAGAAGAAGGTTATCCACATGTCATTGAAAAGAAGGTTGTCAAACTGACTGGCATTGAGAATATGGTTCTCCAAGATACTGTCAGAGAGCAGAGGCTTGTCCGAGTGGCAGGCTTTGAGATGATGGTAGTGCAAGTTCCATAATTGAGAATAAGATAGTCCAATCGACTGTGAGAGAGCAGAAGCTTGTCCAAGTGACTGTCTTTGAGAATAACGCTGTTTAGCTAACAGGCATTGAGAATATGGTTGTACAAGTGACTGTGAGAGCATGGGCTTGTCCAAGTAAATGGCTTTGAGAATAAGGTTGACCATATTACTGGCATTGAAAGGAATGTTGTCTATGTGATTTGCATTAGAAAAACTGATGTTCATTTCATTGGATTTGAGTATGTGGATGTTCAAGTGACTGTGAGAGAGCAGGGTCATGGCCAAGTGACTGTCTTTAAGAATAAAATTGTCCAAGTTATTGCCATTGAGAATAAGGTTGTCCTAGTTACTGTCAGAGAGCAGGTTTTTTTTCCTTGTGACTGTCAATGAGAGTACGGTTGTCCATGTGACTGGCATTGAGAATAAGGTTTTACTAGTGACTGAGAGAGCACGGCTTGTCCCAGTTACTTCCATTGAGAATAGGTTGTCCAAATGACTGCCATTGAGAAAAGTGTTGTCCAAGTGAATCACATTGAGTACCTGGTTGTCTAAGTGACTGTCAGAGAGCAGGGACTTGTCCAAGTTACAGGCATCAGAAATAAGATTGTCGATGTGACTGACTGTGAAACTAAGGTTGTCCAAATTACAGGGATTGATAATATGGTTGTGCAAGTGACTGTGAGAGAACAGCAGCCTTTACAAGTTACGGGCTTTGAGAATAAGGTTTTTCAGGTGCCTGTCATTGAGAATGAGGTTGTCAAAGTGACTGGCATTGGGAATAAGGCTGTCTAACTGCTTGAGTGAGAGTAGGACTTGTCTAAGTGACGGGCATTGATAATAAGCTTGTCCAAGTGATGTAATTGAGAATATAGTTGTCCAAGTTACTGCCTGAAAACAGGAGCTTTCCCAGTGACTGGGTTTGAGAATAAGCTTGTCCAAGTGACTGTCAGAGATCAGAGGCTTGTCCAACTTACTGAGTGAGAGCAGGGGTTATCCAAGTGACTGGCAATGAGAACATTGTCCAAGTGACTGTCTGAGAACATGGGCTTTTCCAAGTGACTGGCTCTGAGAATAAGCTTGTCCAAATCACAGGCATTGAGAATAAAGTTGTCCAAGTGACTGAGAGATCAGGGTTTTGTCCAAATGACTGGCATTGAGAAGAAGGTTGTCATTGAAAGGAAGGTTGTCAAATAGAGTGGCACTGAGAATATGGTTCTCCAAGATACTGTCAGAGAGCAGGGGCATGTCCATGTGACTGGCTGTGGGAATAAGGTAGTGCAAGAACCAGCATTTAGAATAAGGTAGTCTAAGCGACTGTGAGAGAGCAGAAGCTTGTCCAAGTGACTGTCTTTAGACTAAGGTTGTCCAACTGACAGGCATTGAGAATATGGTTGTGCAAGAACTCGAATTGAGAATAAGGTTGTCCTAATGACTGTCAGAGAGCAGGGTCTTGTCCAAGTGACTGGCATTGAGAAGCAGGTTCTCCAAGTGAACATCATTGAGAAAAGGGTATTGGATAACCAAATTCCAGTCACTTTATACTCAATGCCAATCACTTGGACATTGATTGCCATTGAGAATAAGATTGTCGATGTCACTGGCATTTAAAGGAAAGCTGTGCAAGTGACTGCCATTGAGAAAAGGGTTGTCCAAGTGACAGGCATTCCGTATATGGTTGTCCATGTGACTGTCAGGGACCAGGGCCTTGGCCAAGTTACAGGCATGGAGAATAAGGTTGTCCAAGTGACTCGTATTGAGAATACGGTTGTCCTAATGACTGTCAGAGAGCAGGGTCTTGTCCATGTGACTGGCAGTGAGAAGCAGTTTCTCCAAGTGACTATCAGAGACCAGGGGCTTGTCCAAGTTACAGGCATTTGAGAATAACATTGTCCAAGTGACTGTGAGATATCAGGGTCTTATCCAAGTGACTGGCATTGAAAAGAAGGTTGTCAAACTGACTGGCATTGAGAATATCCTTCTCCAAGATACTGTCAGAGAGCAGGGGCTTGTCTAAGTGACTGGCTTTGAGAATAAGGTAGTTCAAGAACCAGCATGGAGAAAAAGGTAGTCCAAGTGACTGAGAGAGCATAGCCTTATACAAGTTTACTGGCTTTGAAAATAAGGTTGTCCAAGTGACTGGAATTTAGAATAAGCTTGTCCAATGACTGTCAGAGATAAGGGTCTCGTTCAAGTGACAGGCATGAAAATACGGTTATCCAAGTGATTTGTGAGAGAGAAGGGATTTTCCAAGTCGCTGGCAATGAGAATAAGGTTGTTCAAGTGACTGTCTTTGAGAATAAGGTTGTCCAAGTGTCTGGCTTTCAGAATAATGTTCTCCAAGTGACTGGAACGAAGCAGGATCTTCTCCAAAAGGCTAACATTGAGTATATGGTTTTCGAAATGAATGTCATAGAGCAGGGGCTTGTCCATGGTCTTTGAGAGTAAGGTTGTGCAAGTGACAGGCTGAGAGACAGGGCTTGTCCACATGACCAGCATTGAATATAAGTTTGTACAAGTGAAGGGCGATGGGCTGAGCTTATCCATGAGACCTGTATAGAGCAGGGTGTTCTGCAATTGACTGTCATTAAGAATAAGGTTTTCCAAGTGACTACCATTGAGGACAATATTTTACAAGAGACTATTAGAGTGGAGCGTCTTGCCCAAGTGACAGGCATTGAGTATAAGGTTGTCCAAGTGACTGTGAGAGAGCAGTGGCTTGTCCATGTCACTGGCTTTGAGAATATGGTTGTGCAAGTGACTATCAGAGAGCAGAGTCTTGCCCATTTGACTGGAATTTACAATAATGAAGTCCAAGTGACTAAGAGATCAGGGGCTTGTCCAAGTTACTTCCATTAAGAATAAGTTGGTCCAAGTGACTGTCAGAGAGCAGGGTCTTGTCCCTGTGACTGGCATTAAGAATACGTTTGTCCAAGTCACAGGCATTGAGAGTAGGGTTGTCCAAGTGACTTTCATTGACAATAAGGTTGTCAAAGTGACTGGCATTGGAATGAAGTTGTCCATGTCACTATCATTGGAAGCAAGTTTGTCCAAGTGACTTTCATTGAGAATATGGTTGTCCAAGTTACTGTCAGAGATCAGAGGCTTGTACACCAAGTGACTGTGAGGTAGCAGGGTCTTGTCCAAGAGGCAGGCATTGAGAATAAGCTTGTCCAAGTCACTGGCATCGAGAATACACTTGTCCAATAGACTGGCTTTGAGACTATGGTTGCCCAAGTGATTGAGAGAGCAGAGGCTTGTCCAAGTGACTAGCATTGAGAAGAAGATTGTCCATGTGACTGTCATTGAAAGAAAGGCTGGCAATCTGAATGGAATTATATGTTTATCCAAGATACTGTCAGAGAGTAGGGGCTTGTCCAAATGATAGGCTTTGAAAATAAAGTTGTCCAACTGACAGGCATGGAGAATATGGTTGTCCGAGTGACTGTCAGAGACCAGGGTCTTATGCAATTGACTGGCATTAAGAGCATGATTGTCTGAGTGACTATCTTTGAGAATAAGGTTGTCCAAGTGACTGGCATTGGGAATAAGGTTTTCCAAGTGACTGCCATTGACAAAAGGGTTCTCCTAGTGACAGGCATTGTGTACATGGTTGTCCAAATTACTGTCAGATATCAGACGCTTATACAGTGACTGGCTTAGTGAATGAGGTTTGCCAAGTGACTCTGAGGTAGCAGGGTCTTGCCTCAGAGACAGGCAGTGAGAATAAGTTTGTCCAAGTCAATGCCATTGAGAATAAGTTTGTCCAAGTGTCTGTCAGAGAGCAGGATCTTGTCCAAGTGACTGGTCTTGAGAATAAGGTTGGCCAAGTCACAGGCATTGAGAAGATGCTTGTGCAAATACTGTGAAGGAGCATTGGCCTGTAAAGTTACTGGCTTTGAGTTGAAGGATGTTCAAGTGATTGTCATTGATAAAAATGTTGTCCAAGTGGCTGGCATTGAGTATATGGTTTTTCAAATTACTGTAGATATCAGAGGCTTGTACCGGCTTAGTGACCGGCTTAGAGAATAAGTTTCGCCAAGTGACTGTGAAGTAGCAGGGTCTTGCCCAAGAGACAGGCAATTAGAATAAGTTTTTCCAAGTCACTGGCATTGAGAATAAGGTTGTCCAAGTGACTTTCAGAGAGCAGAGTCTTATCCAAGTGACTGGCATTGAAAAGAAGGTTGTCAAATTGACTGGCATTGAAATATTGTTTTCCAAGATACTGTCAGAGATCTGTGGCTTGTCCAAGTGACAAGCTTTGGAAATAAGGTAGTGCAAGAATCAGCATTGAGGAAAAAGGTAGTCCAAGCGACTGTGAGAGAGCAGAAACTTGTCCACGTGACTGGGGTTGAGAATAAGGTTGTTCAAGTGACCCACAGTGAATAGGATCTTGTCCAAGTGACTAACATTGAGAAGATCTTTGTTGATGTGATTGTCATGGAGAATAAGGTTGTCCAAGTGATTGGCATTGAGAATATGGTTGTCCAAGTGACTGTGAGAGATCAGGGTCTTGTCCAAGTGACTGGCATTGAGAAGAAGGTTGTCAAACTGAATGGCTTGAGAATATGGTTCTTCCAGATGCTATCAGAGAGCAGGGGTTTGTCCAAGTGACAGGCTTTGATAATATGGTAGTGCAAGTTCCTACATTGAGAATAAGGTAGTCCAAGTGACTGTGAGAAAGCAGAAGCTTGTCTTTGAGAATAATGTTGTCCATCTGACAAGCATTGAGAATATTGTGCAAGTGACAGAGAACAGGATCTTATCTATGTGACTGGCATATAGAATAACAATGTACAAGTGACTGAGAGATCAGGGGCTTATCCAAGTTAGTCATTGAGAATAAGGTTTTGCAAGGGACTGTCATTGAGAATAAGGTTGTCAAAGTTATGGGCATTGAAATAAGATTGTCCATGTCACTGGAATTGAAAGAAAATTTGTCAAAGTGACTGGCTTTGAGTATATGGTTGTCCAGGTGACTACAGTATCAGAAATCAGGTGGCAATGGGAGTGGCAGTGAGAGTATGGTTGTCCAAGTCACTCGGAGAGAGCAGGGTTGTGTCCATATGAGTGGCACTGAGAATGAGGTTGTTCAATCACTGGTATTGAGAATAAGTTTCTCCAAGTGACTGGCATTGAGAATAAGGTGTTCCATGTCACTGGCATTGAAAAGAAGGTTGTGCAAATTACTGCCATTGAGAATAGGGTTGTCCTAGTGATTTGTATTGAGTATGTGATTAACCAAGTGACAGGGAGAGAGTAGGTTCTGGCCCAAGTGACTAGATTTGAGAATAAAGTTGTGCAAATGACTGACAGAGAGCAGGGGCTTATCCATGTTACAGGCATTGAGAATAAGATTGTATAAGATACAAGCATTGAGACTATGGTTGTGCTAGTGACTGTGAGAGGGCAGTGACCTGTACCAGATACTGGCTTTGAGAATAAAGTTGTTCAAGTGGTTGTCAAAGTGACTTTAATTGAGAATATGACTTTCATTGTCCATGTGACTAGGTGCAGGGGCTTGTCTATGTAATTGGCATTGATAGGAGTGTTGTCCAAGTGACTGGCATTGAGAATATCATTGTCCAAGTGACTGTCTGAGAACAGGGGCTTTGCCAAGTGACTGGGTTTGAGAATAAGGGTGTCCAAGTGACTTCAGAAAGCAGGTGGTTGTCCAAATGACTGAGAGAGAACAGTGCACTGTCTAAGTGAATAGCATAGAGAAGAGTCTTGTTCAAGTGACTGGCATTGGGTATAAGGTTGACCACTCACAGGCATTGAGAATAAGGTTGTCCAAGCACCTGTGAGAGAGCAGAAGCTTGTCCAAGTGACTGTCTTTGAGAATAATGTTCTACAAGTTATTGGAAGAGGGTAGGGTCTTCTCCAAAAGACTGGCATTTAATATCGGGTTGTCCGAATGGAAGTCAGTTTGGATATATGGGGTATATCCAAGTGACTGTCAGAAAGCAGGGCCTTGTCCAAGTCACTGTAATTGATAATAAGGTTGTCTAAATTACAGGTATTGAGAATAAGGTTGTTTATGTGAGTAGGAGATAGCAGGGGGTTGTCCAAGTCCCTGGGATTGAGTATAAGGTTTTCCAAGCGATTGTCAGAGAATAGGTGCTTTTCCAAGTAATTGGCATTGAGTATATGGTTGTCCAGCTGTCTGGCATTGAGAATGATGTTGTCTAAGTGAATTGCTGAGAGAAGTGGCTTGTCTAAGTGACTGTCTTTGAGAATAAGGTTTTCAGAATGACTGTCATTGAGAATAAGGTGATATGTAAGACTGACAGAGAGTAGGGGCTTGTCCAACTGACTGCCATTGAGAAAGGTCTGGTACAAGTAACTGGAACTGAGAATGACATTGTCCAAGTGAATTTCTGACAGCTGGGACTTCTTCAAGTTATTGGAATTGAGAATAAGATTGTCCAAGTGACTGTCAGAGAGGATAAGGTTGTCCAAGTGACTATCATTGAGAATAAGGTTGTATAAAAAACTGACCGAGAATAAGGGCTTGTCCAGCTGACTGGCATTGAGAACAGTCTGGTTCAAGTGACTGGCATTGAGAATGATGTTGTTCAAGTGAACTTCTGAGAGACAGGGCTTGTTCAAATTATTGTAATTGAGAAAAAGGTTGTCCAAGTGACTCTCAGAGACCAGGGTCTTGTACCAGTGATGGGTATTGAGAATAAGTTTGTCTGAATGACTGTCAGAGACCAGGGTCTTGTCCAATTGACTGGCATTGAGACTATGATTGTATGAGTGACTGTCTTTGAGAATAAGGTTGGCCAAGTGACTGTGAGAGAGCAGGAGGTTGTCCAAGTCACTGGCATTGAGTATAAGATTTTCCAAGTGACTGTCAGAAAGTAGGTACTTGCCCAAGTGACTAGAATAGATTAGGGTGTTCTCCTAAAGATTAGCATTGAGAATCAGATTGTCCAAATGAATGTCAGAGATATGGGGTATATTCATGTGACTGTCAGAAAGCAGGAAGCGTTTCTAAATCACCATCAGTGAGAATAAGGTAGTGCAAATCACTGGCATTGAGTATAACGTTTTGCAAGTGACTATCAGAGGGAAGATGCTTGTACAAGTGACTGGCATTGAGAATATGGTTGTCCAAGTGATTGGCATTGAGAATAAGGTTTTTTGAATGACTGTCTTTGAAAATAAGGTTGTCCAAGTAACTGTCATTGAGAACAAGGTTATCCAAGTGACTGACATTGAGAACAAGGTTGTGCAAGTGACTGGTTGAAAGACAGGCTATTGACATGACCAGCATTGAGAATAAGTTTGTCCAAGTGAAGGGCAAAAGGCTGAGGTTTATCCATGAGACTGGCACAGAGCAGGGTGTTCTGCAATTGACTGGCATGGAGAATGAGGTTGTCAAAGTGACTGGAATTTAGACTAAGTTTGTCCAATGACTGTCAGAGATAAGGTTCTTGTTCAAGTGATAGGCATTGAAAATACGGTTATCCAAGTGACTGAGAGAGCGGGGTTTTTTCCAAGTGTCTGGCATTGAGAATAAGGTTGTCCAAGTGAATGTCAGAGAGCACGGTCTTGTACAAGTGAGTGTCATTGAGAATACAATTGTCTGAGTGACTAGTATTGAGAATCAGGTTGTCCCAATGAATGTCACAGATATGGGCTATATTCAAGTGACTGTCTGAGAGCAGGGCCTTTTCTAAGTCACCATCATTGAGTATAAGGTATGCCACGTCACTAGCATTGAGAATTAGGTTGTGCATGTGACTGCGAGACAGAGGGGGTTGTCCAAGTCACTGGCATTGAGAATGAGGTTGTCAAAGTGACTGTGAGTGAGAATAAGGTACTCCAAGTCACTGTCAGAGAACTGGGGCTTATTCAAGTGACTTTCTTTGAGAATACGCTTGTCCAAATTTTTCCAAGTGACTGTGAGAGAGCAGGGGCTTGTACAAGTGACTGGCATTGAGAATAAAATTGTCCAAGTGAAATGCTTAGAGAAGGGGCTTGTCCCAGTTATTGTAATTGAGAATAAGGTTGTATGAAAGACAGAGAGTAGGGGCTTGTCCAACTGACTGGCATTGACAACAGTCTGGTACAAGTGACTGGCATTGAGAATGACGTTGTCCCAGTGAACTGCTGAGAGCCAGGGCTTGCCCAAGTTATTGGAATAGAGAATAAGGTTGTGTAAGTCACTGTCAGAGAACTGGGGCTTATTCAAGTTACTGGCATTGAGAATAAGGTTGTCCAAGTGAGTGGCAGAGAGAACAGGCTTGTTCAAGTGACTGTCTTTGAGAATAAGGTTGTCCAAATGATAGACATTGAGATTAAAGTTGTCTAAGTGACTGTCATTGAGAATATGGTTTCCCAAATAATTGTCAAAGACCAGGGGCTTGTCCAAGTGACTGGCATTCTGAATAAGTTAGTCCAAATGACTGGCATTGAGAATAAGTTTGTCTGAGTGACTGTCAGAGACCAGGGTCTTGTTCAATTGACTGGCATTGAGAATATGATTTTCTGAACGACTGTCTTTAAGGATATGGTTGTCCAAGGGGCCTCTACCATCGTAGAGAATAAGTTTGTCAACGTAAACAGCAGAGGGATGAGCCTTATCGATGAGACCGGCACAGAGCAGGGTGTTATGCAATTGGCTGGCATGGAGAATAAGGTTTTCCAAGTGACTACCATTGAGGAAAATATTGTTCAAGTTACTGTCAGAGTGCAGGTGGTTGTCCAAGTGACTGGCATTGAGTATAAGGTTGGCCACTTGCAGGCATTGAGAATAAGGTTGTCTAGCAGCTGTGAGAGAGCAGGAGCTTGTCCAAATGACTGTCTTTGAGAATAATGTTGTGCAAGTGATTCTGAAAGAGCACGGGCTTGTGAAAGTTACTGGCTTTGAGAATAAGTTTGTCCAAGTGACTAGCATTGAGAAGAACATCCTCCAAGCGACTGGAAGAGAGCAGGGTCTTCTCCAAAAGACTAGCAGTGAATATCATGTTGTCCAAATGGAAGTCAGAGATATAGGGTATATCCTAGTGACTGTGAGACTGCAGGGCAATGTCCAAGTCACTGGCATTTAGTATATGGTTGTCCAATTGACAGGCATTAAGAATAAGGTTGTATGAGAGACTGACAGAGTAGGGGCTTGTCCAACCGACTGGCATTGAGAACAGTGTGGTGCAAGTGACTGGCATTGAGAATGACATTCTCCAAGTGAACTGCTGAGAGCAGGGGCTTGTCCAAGTTATTGGAATTGAGAATAAGGTTGTCCAAGTGACTGTCAGAGACCAGGGCCTTCTATAAGTGGCCGGCATTGAGAATATGCTTTTCTAAGTGACTAAAATTGAGAGCCAGGTTGTTCATGAGACTGGCAGAGAGTAGGGTCTTTTCCTAGTGACTTATATTGAGAATAAGATTGTGCAAGTGACACTATGAGAGATGGGGCTTGTCCATGTGATCAGGATAGAGATTAAGTTTGTCCAAGTGCAGGGCAGAGGGCTGAAGCTTATTCATGAGACTGGCACAGAGCAGGGTGTTCTGCAGTTGACTGGCAAAGAGAATAAAGTTTTCCACGTGACTACCATTGAGGAAAATATACTTCAAGTGACTGTCAGAGTGAGGGTCTTGTCTAGTGACAGGCATTTAGAATAATGTCCAAGTGACTGTGAGAAAGCAGGGTCTTGTCCAAGTCACTAACATGGAGAATAAGGTTGTCCAAGTGACAGGCATTGAGAATGACGTTGTCCAAGTGACTGAGAGAGCAGGGGCTTGTTCAAGTTATGCCTTTTAGACTAAGGTTGTCCAAGTGACTGTCAGAGACCATGGTCTTGTATCAGTGACCAGCGTTGAGAATATGGTTGTCTGAATTACTTTATTTGAGAATAAGGTTGTCCAAGTGAATTCCATTGAGAAAAAGATTGTGCAAGTCAATGGCTGAGAGAAAGGGCTTGACCACATGACCAGGATAGAAATTAAGTTTGTTTATGTAAAAGGCAGATGGCTAGGGCTGTTTCATGAGACTGGCGCAGAACAGGGTGTTCTTCTACTGACTGGCATGGAAAATAAGGTTGTCCAAGTGACTTCCATTGAGGAAAATATTGTTCAAGTGACTGTCAGAGTGTAGAGTTTTGTCCAAGTCACTGGAATAGAGAATAAGGTTGGCCAAGTGTATGGCATTGAGAATAAGTTTGTCTGAGAGACAGAAAGTAGGGATTTATCCTAGTGACTGGCATTGACAGTGTTCTTATCCAAGTGACTGGCATTGAGAATGACATTATCCAAGTGAACTGTGGAGAGCAGGATTTGGTCCAAGTGACTGAAATAGAGAATAAAGTTGTCTGAGTGACTGATAGAGAGTAGGGGTTGTCCAAGGGATTGGCATTAGAATAAAGTTGTCTGAGTGACTTCTAGAAAGTAGGGGCTTGTCCAAGTGACTGGAATTGAGAATAAGGTTGGCCAAGTGACAGACATTGGGAATAAGGTTGTCCAATTGACTGAGTGAGAGCAGGGGCTTGTCTAAATGACTGGAATTGCCAATAAGGTTGTCCAAGTGACTGGCATTGATAGGAGTGTTGTCCAAGTGATGGCATTGAGAATATCGTTGTACATTTGACTGTATGAGAACAGGGCCTTTTCCACGTGACTGTGTTTGAGAATAAGGTTATCCAAGTGACTGTGAGAGACCAGCAGCTTGGCCAACTGACTTTCTTTGAGAATTAGGTTGTCCTAGTGACTGTCAGAGAGCAGGGTCTTGTCCAACTGACTCACATTGAGAGGAAGGTTGTCCATTTACTGTCAAATTGAAAAGTAAGTTTGTCCAAGAAGGTTGTCAAACTGTCTGGCATTGACAATATGGTTCTCCAAGGCACTGTCAGAGAACAGAGGCATGACAAAGTGACTGGCTTTGGGAATAAGGTTGTCCAATGAGAGGCTTTGAGAATAAGGTTGTGCAAGTAATTGTGAGAGCATGGGCTTGTCCAACTTACTGCCTTTGAGAATAAGCTTGTCCAAGTGACTGTCATAGAGATAAAAGATTGTCAAAATCTGTGGCATTGAAAATAAGGTTTTTTAAATCATTGGCATGGAGAAGAAGGATTTCCAAGTGACTGACATTGAGAATAAGGTTGTCAAAGTGACTGAGTGATAGCAAGGGCTTGTCAAAGTAACTGGCATTGATAAGAGTATTTTCCAAGTGACTAGCATTTAGAATATCATTGCCTAAAAGACTGTCAGAGAACAAGGGCATTTCTAAGTGACTGAGTTTGAGTATAAGGTTGTCCAAGCTACAGACAAAGAGAATAACGTTGTGCAAGTGAGTGTCAGAGAGCAGGGTCTTGTCCATGAGACTGGCATTGAGAAGCAGGTTGTCCAAATGAATTTCACAGATATGGCGTTTATTCAAGTGACAGTCCGAATGCAGGGGCTTTTCCAAGTCACCATCATTGAGAATAAGGTAGTGCAAGTCACTGGCATTGAGAATAAGGTTGTCCAAGTGACTGTCACTGAGAAATAGGTTTTCAAAGTGTCTTTGATTGAGAATAAGATACTCCAAGTCACTCTCAGGGAGCAGAGGCTTATTCAAGTGACTTTTTTTTTGAGAATACAGTTGTCAAAGTAACATGCCTAAAGAATAATGTTGTCCATGAAACTGTGAGAGAGCAGGGGCTTGTAGGAGTTACTGGCTTTGAGCATAAGGTTGTTCTAGTGACTGAAATTGAGAATGGTCTTGTCTAAGTGTCTGGCTTTGAGAATAAAATTCTCCAAGTGACTGGAAAGGAGCATGGTCTCTCCAAAAGACTGGCAGTGAATATCAGGTTGTCCTAATAGAAGTCAGATATATGGGGTATATCCAAGTGACTGTCAGAAAGCAGGGCCTTGTCCAAGTTACTGTCATTCAGAATAAGGTTGTCCAAGTGACTATGAAACAGCAGGGGTTTTTCCAAGTCACTGGATTTGAGTATAAGATTTTCCAAGCAAATATCAGAAAGTAGGTGCTTGTCTAAATGACTGACATTGAGAATAAGGTTGTCCAAGTGACTGGCATTGAGAATTTGTTTATCCAAGTCACTGTGAGTGAGTAAGGTCTTGTCCAAGTCATTGGCATTGAGAATAAGATTTTCCTAGTGACTTTAATTGAGAATATGGTTTTCCAAATGATTGTCAGAGAGCAGGGGCTTGTACAAGTGACAGGTATTGAGAATTAGGTTGTATGGGAGACTGACATAGTAAGCGCTTGCTCAACTGACTGGCATTGAGAAATATCTAGTACAAGTGACTGGCATTGAGAATGATATTGTCCAAGTGAACTGATGAGAGCCGGGCTTGTCCAAGTTATTGGAATTGAGAATAAGGTTGTCCAAATGACTGTCAGAGATCAGGGTCTTATATCAGTGACCAACATTGAAAATATGGTTGTCTGAGTGACTGTCTTTGAGAAGAAGGTTGTACAACTGACTGGAATTGAAAACCAGGTTGTCTGAGAGACTGGCAGGGAGTATGGTGTTTTCTAAGTGACTGGCGTTGAGAATAAGGTAGTCCAAGAGACTGGCCTTGAATATAAGGTTGTCTGAGTGAATTGAATTGAGAATAAGATTGTCCAATGACTATCACTTTTCAGGGTCTTGTCCACGTGACTTGCATTATAAATAAGGTTGTCTAAATAACTGTGAGAGATCAGGGGCTTGTCCAAGTCATTGGCATTGAGAATAAGGTTGTGCAAGTGAAAGACATTGAGAATAATGTTGTAGGAGAGTCTGACAGAGAGTAGGAGGTTGTCCAACTGACTGGCATAGAGATTGGTTTGGTACAAGTGACTGTCATTGAGAATGACATAGTTCAAGTAAACTGAGAAAGCTGGGGCTTATTCAAATTACTGTGTTTGAGAATAAGGTTGTCCAAGTGACTGTCAGAGACCATTGTCTTATATGAGTGTTCCGCATTGAGAATATGGTTGTGCAAGTGACTGGCTGAGAGACAAGGCATGTGCACATGACCAGAATAGAGAATAAGTTTGTCCAAGTGAAAGGAAGAGGTATGAGACTTATCCATGAGACTGGCACAGAGCAGAGTGTTCTGCAATTAACTGGCATGGAGAATAAGGTTGTCCAAGTGACTACGATTGAGGAAAATATTGTTCAAGTGACTGTCAGAGTGCAGGGTGTTGTCCAAGTCACTGGCATTGAGAATAAGGTTGGCCAAGTGAGTGCCATTGAGAATAAGTTTGTCTGGGAGACTGACAGAGAGTAGGGGCTTGTCTAAATGACTGGCATTGAGAATAAGGTTGTCAAAATGATTGTGATTTAGAATAAGATACTCCAAGTCACTGTCACAAAGCTGCGGTTTTCTTCAAGTGACTTTCTTTGAGAATACGGTCCAAGTAAGAGTCTTTGAGAGTAAGGTTATATAAGTGACTGTGAAAATGCAGGGGCATGGAGAATGACATTGTCCAAGTGAATTGCTGAGAGAAGGGGTTTGTCCAAGTTATTGGAATTGAGAATAATGTTGTCCCAGTGACTGTCAGAGACCAGGGCCTTTTACCAATGATGGGCATTGAGAATAAGGTTGTTCGAATGAAGGGCAGAGGGCTAAGGCTTATCCCTGAAGACTGGCACAGAGCAGGGTGTTCTGCAAGTGACTGTCAAAGTGACTAAATTTTTTAATAAGTTTGTCCAATGACTGTCAGAAATAAGGGTTTTGTTCAAGTGACAGGCATTTAAAATACAGTTATCCAAGTGACTGTGAGAGAGCAGGGATTTTTCCAAGTCTCTGGCACTGAGAATAAGCTTGTCCAAGTGACTGTCAGAGAGCAGGATCTTGTAAAAGTGACTGGCATTGAGAAAACAGTTGTCTTAGTGATTAGTATGAAGAATAAGGTTGTCCAAGTTACTGGCATTGAGAATATGGTTTTCCAAATGATGGTCAGAGACATCAGGCTTGTCCAAGTGACTGGAATTATGAATAATTTAGTCCAAATGACTAGCATTGAGAATAAGGTTGTCCGACTGTCAGAAACTTGGGTCTTGTGCAGTTGACTGGCATTGAGAATATGATTGTCTCAGTGACTGTCTTTGAGGATAAAGTTGGCCAAGTGACTGTGAGAGCAGGGCCTTGTCCACATGACCAGCATAGAGAACAAGTTTGTCAAAGTAAACAGCAGAGGGCTGAGGCTTACCCATGAGCATGGTGTTCTGCAATGGACTGACATGGAGAATAAAGTTTTCCAAGTGACTATCATTGAGGAAAATACTGTTCAAGTAACTGTCAGAGTGGAGGGTCTTGTCCAAGTCACTGGCATTAAGAATGTGGTTTTCCAAATGATTGTCAGAGAGCAGTGCTTGTAAAAGTGATTGACTTTTAAAATAACGTCCAAATTACAGGCATTGGGAATACCGTTGTCCAAGTGACAGGAATTGAGAATAAGGTTGTATGAGAGACTGACAGAGAGGTGGGGCTTGTCCAACTGACTGGCATTGAGAACAGTCTAGTACAAGTGACTGGCATTGAGAATGACGTTGTCCAAATGAACTGCTGAGAAAAGGGTCTTGTCCAAGTTATTGGAATTGAGAATAAGGTTTTCCCAGTGACTGTTAGAGACTAGGGCCTTGTACCAGTGACCAGCATTGAGAATATGGTTGTCCCAGTGACTATCTTTGAGAATAAGGTTGTGTAATTGCCTGGAATTGAAACTCAGGTTGTCTGAGAGGCTGGCAGAGAGTAGGTTCTTTTCCAAGTGACTGGCATTGAGAATAAGACTTCAAGTGACTGGCTGAGAGATCAGGCTTGTCCATGTGAAGATAATTGAATATAAGTTTGTCCAAGTGAAGGGTGGACGGATAAGGCTTATCCCCAAGTGACTGGAACAGAGCAGGGTGTCCTGAAATTGACTGATATGGAGAATAAGGTTTTACAAGTGACTACCATTGAGGAAACTATTGTTTAAATGACTGTCAGAGTGGAGGGACTTATCCAGTGACAGGCATTGACAATAATGTTGTCCATGTGACTGAGAGAACAGAGGTTTGTCCAAGTCACTGGCACTGAGAATAAGTTATCTAAACGTCTGTCACAGAGCATGGTCTTGTCTAAGTGACTCTCACTGAGAATAAGTTTGTCCAGGTGACTGTGATTTAGAATAAGGTACTCCAAGTGATTATCAGAGAACTGGAGCTTATACAAGTGACTTCATTTGAAAATAAGGTTGTCCAAGTGACAGGCATTGAGAATAAGATTGTCCATGTAACTGTCATTGAGAATAAGGTTTTCCAAGTGATTGTCAGATATCAGAGCCTTGTCCAAGGGACTGGCATTGAGAATAAGGTTGTCCAAGTGACTGTCAGACAGTATGGGCTTAACCAAGTGACTTTCTTTGAGAATTAGGTTGATCAAGTGACTTTCAGAGAGCAGGTGCTTGTCCACATCACTGGCATTGAGAATATGGTTGTCTAAATGACATGAATTGAGAATAAAGTTGTATAAGAGACTGACAGGGTGTAGGGTTTGTCCACCTGACTGGCATTGAAAACAGTCTGGTAAAAGTGACTGGCATTGAGGATGACATTGTCCAAGTGAACTGCTGAGAGAAGCGGCTTGTCCAAGTTATTGCAGTTGAGAATAAGGTTGTCCCAGTGACTGTCTTTGAGATTAAGGTTATGCAAGTGACTAGAATTGAGAATAAGGTTGTCTGAGAGGCTTGAAGAGAGTAGGGTCTTTTCCAAGTGACTGGCATTGATAGGAGTGTTGTCCAAGTGACTAGCATTGAGAATATCATTGTCCAAGAGACTGTCTTAGACCAGGAGCTTTTCCAAGTGGCTGCGTTTTGAAAAAGGTTGTCCAAGTGACTGGCATTAAGAAAAAGTCTGTCCAAGTTACAGGCACTGGAAATTAGTTTATGCAAGTGATTGTCAGAGAGCAGGGTCTTATCCATGTGAAAGTCACTGGGACTGAAATAAGTATATCCAAGTGACTTGCATTGAGTATACAGTTGTCCAAGTGACTGTCAGAGAGCAGGGTCTTCTACAAGTGACTGGCATTGACAATACTAGGATTGAGTGACTAGGATTGAGAATAAGTTTGTCCAAGTAACTAGTTTTCAGAATAACATTCTCCAAGTGACTGGAATAGAGCAGGATCTTCTCCAAAAGGCTTGCATTGAGAATCAGGTTGTCCAAATGAATGTCAGAGATATGGGATATATTCAAGTGACTGTCAGAGAGCAGGGCTATTTCCAAGTCACCAGCATTGAGAATAAGGTAGTGAAAAAAAATCCAAGATGGCGGCATAGGTAAATACCTACACTGCTGCCTCACACAACAATTTCAAAACTACAACTAAAAGACAGAACGGACATCATCCAGAGCCACAGGAAAGCTGGCTGAGTGGAAGTTCTACAACTAGAGGGAAAGAGAGGGGCTCACGGAGACCCAGAGGAGCTGCAAAAAGCTGAGGTACGGAGACGCGCGCTGAAAGAGCGGGTGCCGGAGTACCTGGCTGGCTTTCTCTGGCGGGAGGGAAATGAAGACTCCCAACGGCATTGAACCCCTTATCTTACGACACTAAACCCCAGATCCAGCCGAGACTCATACGGGGGGAGTTTGGACTGTGAAAAGGGAGAAGTGCACGGAAATTTAGGGGAGTTGCAAAGGATCGGAGGTCTGGTTGCGCACGGCACCACGAGGAGGACGGATTGCTGATTGTGCCACTGGCTTTCGCGAGTGGGCGGGAGACAGACCCTCCGAACTGTGCCACTTCTGAGTCCACTGAGCCCCTGTTTTGGGCGAAACGCTGGGGACCTAGACTCGTGTGGTCCTGGTTCGCAGGGGAGCGGGAAAGGCAGCGGTTAGAGGCGCTGCGGGTGCGCGAGCGCACAAGGACTGCTCCAGCCATTACCCAGTCACATGAGACTCAGGGGCCGTGGAGGGCGGGGCCGACTGGAAGGCAAGGCGGTCCCTTAAGCCCTGAAACTCCACCCTCCCAAGCTCAACCGAGGCTTGTGTGGCTGATTCCAGCACAGAAGTTTCCCCGGCACAGTGAAAATGCCGAGACAAGGGAAGGGATTACAAGCAAAAGAAATGGAGGAAAAAAAACGACTGGATATAGAGTTCAAAACCATGCTTATAAGGTTTTGCAAGAATATGCTAGAAAAGATGGATAAATTTAGTGAGACCCAAGAGGAGATGTTAAATACACTGACTGAAAGAAAAACTATTATGCAGAGTACTAACAGCAGACTAGAGAAAGGCAAGGATCAAGTCAAAAATTTGAAATATAAAGAAGCAGAAAACATTCAACTGGAAAAGCAAGAAGAGAAAAGAATGCTAAAATGTGAAGATAATGTAAGGAACCTCTGGGACAGCTTCAAGCGTACCAACATCAGAATTGTGGGGGTGCCAGAAGAAGAGAGAGAGCAAGATACTGAAAACCTGTTTAAAGAAATAATGACTGAAAACTTCCCACATCTGGTAAAAGAAATAGACTTACAAGTCGAGGAAGCACACAGAACCCCAAAGAAAAGGAACCCAAAGAGGACTATATCAAGACACATCATAATTAAAATGCCAAGAGCAAAAGAGAAAGAGAGAATATTAAAAGCAGCAAGAGAAAAACAGTTTATTACCTACAAGGGAGCACCCATACGACTGTCAGCTGATTTCTCAACAGAAACGATGCAGGCCAGACGGGAGTGGCAAGAAATATTCAACGTGATGAACAACAAGAACCTACAACCAAGAATAATCTATCCAGCAAAGCTATCATTCAGAATTGAAGGGCAGATAAAGACCTTCACAGAGAAGAAAAAGCTAAAGGAGTTCATCAACTCCAAACCAGTATTATATGAAATGCTGAAAGGTACCCTTTTAGAAGAGGAAGAAGAAAAAGGTAAAAGACAAAAAATTATGAACAACAAATACACATCTGTCAACAAGTGAATCTAAAAATTAAGTGAATTAAAAATCTGATCAACAGAATAAACTGGTGAATATAATAGAATCAGGAGCACAGAAAGGGAGTAGACTGATAATTCTCAGGAGGACAAAAATCATAAAGCATCAAACAGACTGTGAAATTATAGCAGAAAGATTAAAGTTAGGTGAGGAAAATAAGTGATCAATCAAAGGACTTGTATGCATGCTTATAAACATAACCAATGATCACAGACACTGGGGGGTCGGGGTACGCCTGGGAG
Organism: Lasiurus cinereus; assembly: GCA_011751065.1. Lineage (NCBI taxonomy): Eukaryota > Metazoa > Chordata > Mammalia > Chiroptera > Vespertilionidae > Lasiurus > Lasiurus cinereus. The sequence goes on along the minus strand of JAAGEH010000078.1, from coordinate 707,382 downwards.
GGAGGGGGACAATGGGGAGATATGTATAAAAAATTAATAAAAATTAATAAAAAATATATTTTTTCAAAAGAATGGAGGGAGATCAAGGGACAGGAGCCAACCTGGAAGAACTCCCAGTGGCCTAATATAGAACAATTTCAGCAACAAAATAAACAACACATTGTTGGATTATAAAAAAAAAAGAGAGAGAGAGAGAATAAGGTAGTGGAAGTCACAGGCATTGAGAATAAGGTCGTCAAAGTGACTGAGATTGAGAATAAGGTTCTCCACGTCACTGTCATAGAGCTGAGGCTTATTCAAGTGACTTTCTTTGAGAATACGGTTTCCAAGTAACAGGACTTGGGAATAAGGTTGACCAAGTTATTGGCAATACAAATTATTGGCATTGAGAATAAGTTTGTCCAATGAATGGCAGAGAAAACAGGATTATCCAAGTAACTGTCTTGACAATAAGGTGGTTCAAGTGACAGGCATTGAGAATAAGATTATCCGAGTGACTGTCAGAGACCAGGGTATTGTGCAATTGACTGGCATTGAGGATATGATTGTGTGAGTGACTGTCCTTGAAAATAAGGTTGTCCAAGTGATCAGTATTAAGAATATGGTTGTTCAAGTGATTGGCATTGAGAATGGTCTTGTCCAAGTGACTGGCTTTGAGAATAACGTTCTCCAAGTCACTGGAAGAGAGCAGGGTCTTCTCCAAAAGACTGGCATTGAATATCAGGTTGTCCGAATGGAAGTAAGCGATATGGGGTATATCCAAGTGACTGTTAGACAGCAGGTATTTTTCCAAGTCACTGGCATTGAGAATAAGTTTGTCCAGGTGACTGTCACTGAGAATAAGGTTGTCAAAGTGACTGTGATTGAGAATAAGGTACTCCCAGTCACTATCAGAGAGCAGGGTATTATACAAGTGACTGGTATTGAGATTACAGTAGTCTGAGAGACTAGTATTGAGAATAAGGTTGTCCAAGTGACTGGCATTGAGAATGGTCTTGTCCAAGTGACTGGCACTTAAAATTGGGTTATACAAGTCACTGTGAGATAGCAGGATTTGTCTAAGTCATTGGCATTCATAACAAGATTTTCCAAGTCACTGGCACTGAGAATATGATTTTCCAATGTTTGTCAGAAAACAGGGGCTTGTCCTAGTGACTTGCATCAAAAATAACATTGTCCGAGTTACAGGCATTGAGAATAAGGTTGTCCAAGTGACTGGGAGAGTGCAGTGGCTTTTCCAAGTGACTTAAGTTGAGAGTAAATTAGTGTCAAGGGAGCAGGTTCTTTTCCGAGTGACTGGCATGGAGAAGAAGGTTGTGAGAGTGACATTGAGAATAAGGTTGCCAAACTGACTGGCATTGATAAATAGGTTGTCTAAATGAGTGCCAGAGAGCAGGGTCTTGTCCATTGGAATGGCATTTAGAATAGGGTTGTCTAAGTAACTGTCAGAAGGGCTCATCCATATGACTGACAATTAGAATAAAGTTGCCAAACACCAGGGGCTTGTCCAAGTTATAGGCATCGAGAATAAGGTTGTCCACATGCCTGGCCTTGAGAATAAGGTTGTCCAAGTTACACGCATTGAAAATATGGCTGTGCAATTGACTATGAGAGAGCTGCTGCCTATACATGTTACTGGTTTTGAGAATAAGGATGTTCAAATCACTGGCATTGAGAGGAAGGTTGTCCAAGTGACTGGCATTGAGAACAACGGTTTCATGTCACTGGCATTGAGAGGAAGGTTGTCCAAGTGTCTGTCATTGAGAAAAGGGTTGTTCAAGTGATTGTCATTGAGTACATGGTTGTCTATGTGACTGAGTGAGAGCAGGGACTTGTCTAAGTACTGACATTGACAATAAGGCTTTCTAAGTGACTGGCTTGATAGGAGTGTTGCCCAAGTGATGGCATTGAGAATATCATTGTCCAAGTGACTTTCTGAGAACAGGAGCTTTTGTAAGTGACTGTCTTTGAGAATTAATTTATCCATGTGGCTATCATTGAGAATAATATTGTGCAAGTGACTGCCATAGAGAATATGGTTGTGCAAGTGACTGGCATTGAGAATAAGGTTATACAAAAGACTGACAGAGTCGGGGATTGTCCAACTAACTGGCCTTGAGAATGGTCTGCTACAACTGACTGGCTTTGACAATGACATTGTCCAAGTCACTGGCATTGAGAATATGGTTTTCCAGATGATGGTCAGAGAGCAGTGCTTATACAAGTAACTGGCTTTTAAAATGATGTTGTTCAAGTTACAGGCATTGGGAATAACGTGCAAGTGACAGGAATTGAGATTAAGGTTGTGCAAGTGACTGTCAGAGAACAGAAGCTTGTCCAAGTCACTGGCATTTAGTATATGGTTGTCCAGGTGACAGGCATTAAGAATAATGTTGTAGGAGAGACTGACAGAGAGTAGGGGCCTGTCCAACTGATTAGCATTGAGAACGGTCTAGTACAAGTGACTGGCATTGAGAATGACATTGTCCAAATGAACTGCTAAGAGCAGGGTCTTGTCCAAGTTATTGGGATTGAGAATAAGGTTGTCCAAGTGATTGTCAGAGACCAGGGTCTTGTACCAGCAACTGTTAGACACCAGGGCCTTGTACCAGTGACCGGCATTGAGAATATGATTGTCCGAGTGACTGTCGTTGAGAATAAGGTTGTGCAACTGTCTGGAATTGAAACTCAGATTGTCTGAGAAGCTGGCAGAGAGTAGGTTCTTTTCCAAGTGACAGATATTGAGAATAAGGCTGTGCAAGTGCCTGGCTGAGAGATGAGGCTTATTTATGTGTCTGGCACAGAGAGGAGTGTCCTGAAATTGACTGACATGGAGAATAAAGTTTTCCAAGTGACTACCATTAAGGAAAATATTGTTAAAGTGACTATCCGAGTGGAGGGGCTTGTCTAGTGACAGGCATTGACAATAATGTTGTCCAAGTGCCTGAGAGAACAGAGGTTTGTCCAAGTCACTGGCACTGAGAATAAGTTATCCAAATGTATTGTCTAAGTGACTGGCATTGAGAATAAGGTTGTCCAAGTGAGTGATACTGTGAATAAGGTTGTCCAAGTGATTGGCATGGTGAAAAAGGTATTCCAATTGACAGGCATTGAGAATAATGTTGTCTGAGAGACTAACAGAAAGTAGAGGCTTGTCCAAGTGACTATCACTGAGAATAAGTTTGTCCAGGTGACTGTGATTTAGAATAAGGTACTCCAAGTGACTGTCAGAGAACAGGGGCTTATACAAGTGATTTGATTTGAAAATAAGGTTGTCCACGTGACAGGCATTGAGAATATGGTTGTCCCAGTGACTGTGAGAGAGCAGGGACTTTTCCAAGTTACTGGCATTTAGAATATGGTTATCTAAGTGACTGGCTTTAAAAATAAGTTTGTCCAAGTGAAGCTCTTTGGGAATAAGGTTGTCTAAGTGACTGTCAGAGAGCAAAATCTTGTCCAAGACATTGGCATTGAGAATAAGATTGTCCAAGTGACTGGCATTGATAATACGGTTCTCTGAGAAATTGACAGTTTCAGGGCTTGTTCAAGGTACCGGCATTGAGAATGACGTTGTCCAAGTGAATTGCAGAGAGCACAGTCTTGTGCAAATGATTGGCATTGACAATACGGTATTCCAAGTGACTGGCTGAGAACAGAGACTTGACAATTGACAAGCATTGAGAATATGGAAGTCCATGTAACTGTCTTTGAGAATACGGTTGTCCAAGTGGCATGAATTGAGAATAAGATTGTATAAGAGACTGACAGTATGTAGGGCTTGTCTACCTGACTGGCATTGAGAACGTTTGTTACAAGTGATTGGCTTGGAGAATGACATTGTCCAAGTGAACTGCTGAGAGCAGGGGCTTGTCCAAATGACTGGAATTGAGAATAAGGTTGTCCCAGTGACTGTCAGAGACCAGGGTCTTGTTCCAGTGACTGGCATTGAGAATACAGCTGTTGGAGTGACTGTCTTTGAGAATAAGTTTGTGCAAATGACTGGAATTGAGAACCAGTTGTTCCTGAGACTGGCAGAGAGTAGGGTTTTTTACATGTGACTGATATTGAGAATAAGGTTATAGAAGTGACTGGCTTAGAGACAGGGCTTATCCACATGGCCAGCACTGAGAATAAGTTTGTCCAAGTGAAGGGCAGAAGACTGTGGCTTTTTCATGAGACTGGCACAGAGCACGGTATTCTTCAATTAACTGTCCTGGAGAATAAGGTTTTCCAAGTGATTACCATTGAGGAAAATATTGTTCAAGTGACTGTCAGAGTGCAGGGACTTGTCTAAGCCTCTGGAATGGAAAATAAGGTTGTCCAAGTGACTGTCAGAGTATAGGGTCTGTCTTTGAGAATAAGGTTGTGCAAGTGAGTGGCATTGAGAAGAAGGTTGTCTGAGAGACTGACAGAGAGTTGGGGCTTGTGGAACTGAGAATAAGGTTGTCCTATTGACAGGAGTTGAGAATAAGATTGGACAACTGACTCTGAGTGAGCAGGGGCTTGTCCAAGGAATTGATATTGAGAATAAAGTTGTCTGAGTGACCGATAGAGAATAGGGGTTGTCCAAGAGATTGGCATTTAGAATAAAGTTGTCTAAGTGAATGATAGAAAGTAGTGCCTTGTCCAAGTGACTGACATTGAAGATATGGTTGTGCGATTGATTGTCATTGAGAATAAGGTTGCCCAACTGACAAGGATTGAGAATAAATTTGGCCGAATGTCTGTAAGAGAGCAAGGCCCTGTCCGTGTGACTGGCATTGAGAATAAGTTGTCCAAGTGACTGTCAGAGAGCAGAATCTTGTCCAAGTCACAGGCATTGAGAATAAGGTTGTTCAAATGATTGGTATTGATAATAAGTTCTCTGAGAAATTGACAGAGAGTACGGGCTTATCCAACTGACTTTATTTGAGAAAAAAGTTGTCTACGTGTCAGGCATT
>JAAGEH010000078.1:688033-702432 GCA_011751065.1 Lasiurus cinereus | reverse complement strand
TCCAACTGACTTTATTTGAGAAAAAAGTTGTCTACGTGTCAGGCATTAAGAGTAAGGTTATATGAGAGACTGACATAGAGTAGGGGCTTGTCCAACTGACTGGCATTGAGAACGGTCTAGTACAAGTGACTGGCATTGAGAATGACATTGTCCAAGTGAGCTGCTGAGAACAGGGGCTTAGCCATGTTATTGGAATTGAGAATAAGGTTTTCCAATTGACTGTCAGTGACCAGGGTCTTGTACTAGTGATTGGCATTGAGAATATGGTTATCTGAGTGACTGTCATTGAGAATGAGGTTGTCCAAGTGAGTGGCAGAGTGAACAGGCTTGTCTAAGTGACTGTCTTTGAGAATAAGTTTATCCAAGTGACTGGCATTGAGAATAAGGTTATCCAAGTGAATGTGAGAGAGCAGGGGATTGTCCAAGGGACTTAAATTGAGAGTAAAGTTGTTTCCATGAGTGTCAGAGAGCAAGGTCTTGTCTGAGTGACTGGCATGGAGAAGAAGGTTGTCCAAGTGACTGGCATTGAGAAAATGTTTCCCTAAGTGACTGGCATGGATAATACCATTCTCCAAGTGATTGTCAGAGAGCAGGGTCTTGAACAAATGACTGGCATTGAGAATAAGGTTGTCCAAGTGACTGGGAGAGTGCAGGGGCTTTTCCAAGTGACTTAAGTTCAGAGTAAAGTTGTCCAAATTAGTGTCAAGAGAGCAGGTTCTTTTCCGAGTGACTGGCATGGAGAAGATGATTGTCCGAGTGACATTGAGAATAAGGTTGCTAAACTGTCTGGCTTTGATAATAAGGTTGTCTAAATGAGTGCCAGAGAGCAGGATCTTTGGCCATTAGAATGGCATTTAGAATAGGGTTGTCTAAGTGACTGTCAGAGAGAAGGGGCTCGTCCATATGACTGACAATTAGAATAAAGTTGCCGAACACCAGGGGCTTGTCCAAGTTATAGGCATTGAGAATAAGGTTGTCCAAGTTGCAGGCATTGAGAATGTGGTTGTGCAATTGACTGTGAGAGAGCAGCTGCCTGTACAAGTTACTGGTTTTGAGAATAAGGTTGTCCAAGTGACTGCCATTGAGAAAAGGGTTGTCCAAGTGATTGTCATTGAGTACATGGTTGTCTCTGTGACTGAATGAAAGCAGGGACTTGTCTAAGTACTGGCATTGACAATAAGGCTTTCCAACTGACTGGCTTGATAGGAGTGTTGCCCAAGTGATGGCATTGAAAATATCATTGTCCAAGTGACTGTCTGAGAACAGGGACTTTTGCTAGTGACTGTTTTTGAGAATTAATTTGTCCAAGTGGCTATCAATGAGAATAAGATTGTGCAAGTGACTTCCATAGAGAATATGGTTGTCCAAGTGACTGGCCTTGAGAATAAGGTGTTCCATGTAAATGCAATGAGATTATGGTTGTCCAAGTGACTGTCAGAGAGCAGGGGCTTGTCCAAGTGATTGGTTTGAGAATAAGGTTGTGCAAGTGTCAGATAGCAGGGTCCTGGCCATATGACTAGTATTTAGAATTAGGTTGTGCAGGACTGAGAGAGAGCAAGGGCAGGTCCATGTGACTGGCTTTGAGAATTATGTTGTCCAATCAGTGGCATTGAGAGCAATGTTGTCCAAGTAACTGCCATTGAGAAAAAGGTTGTCCTTGTGACAGGCATTGAGAATAAGGCTTTTCTTTCAGGCAGATGGAAAAAAAAAAGCTGGGATAGCAATACGTATATCTAACAAAATCTCTGGCATTGAGAATAAGGTTTTCCAAGTCACTGGCATCGAGAAAAAGGATGTCCAAGTGACTGAGTGATAGCAAGGGCTTGTCCAAATGAGAATAAGGTTATCTAAGTGACTGGCATTGAGAAAAGGTTGTCCACGTCATTTGCTTCGAGTATGTGGTTGTCCAAGTAACTTTCAGAGTCCAGGGGCTTGCCCAATATACTGGAATTGAGAATAATATTTTCCACGCAAATTTTCTTGAAAATAAGGTTGTCCAAGTTACAGACATTGAGAATATGGTTATGCATGTGACTGTGAGAGAGGAGAGGCCTGTACAAGTTAGTGGCTCTGACAATAAGGATGTTCAAGTGACGGTGGTTGATAATAAGGTTGTTTAAGTGACTGTCATTGAGTCTATGGTTGTCCAAGTTACTATCAGAGATCTAGGGCTTGTACAAGTGACTGGCTTTGAGAATAAGGTTGGCCAAGTGACTGAGATAGCAGGGTCTTGTCCAAGTGACTGCCATTGAAAAAGTGTTGTCCAAGTGATTGCCTTTAATATATAGTTGTCTAAGTGACTGTCCGAGAGAAGGGGTTTGTCCAAGTGACTGGGCTTTGTGAATAATGTTGTCCAAGTCATTGACATTGAGAGGAATGTTTTCCAAGTAATAGCCATTGAGAAAAAGGTTGTCCAAGTTACAGACATTGAGAATAAGTTTGTCCAAGTGACTGTCAGAGACCAGGGTCTTGTCCATGAGACTGTCTTTGAGAATAAGGTTGTTCAACTGACAGACATTGAAAATATGGTTGTGTAAGTGACTGTTAGAGAGCAGGGTCTTGTCCATTTGACTGGCATTTAGAATAAGGATGTCCCAAGTGCCTGAGAGAGATCAAGGACTTGTCCATGTTAATGCCATTGAGAATATCGTTGCACAAGTGACTTTCATTGAGAATAGGGTTGGGAATAGGGTCTGCAATTGATAATAAGGTTGTCCATGTGATAACCATTGGGAATAAGGATGTCCAATTAACTGAGTGAGAGCAGAGGCTTGTCTAAGTGGCTGGTATTGACAATAAGGTTGTCCAAGTGAGTGTCATTGAGAAAAAAGGTTGTCAAAATCTCTGGCATTGAGAATAAGGTTTTCCAAGTCACTGGCCTGGAGAAGAAGGATGTCCAAGCGACGGAATGATAGCAAGGGCTTCTCCAAGTGAGAATAAGGTTATCCAAGTGACTGGCATTGAAAAAAGGTTGTCCACGTCATTTGCTTTGAGTATAGGGTTGTCCAAGTGACTTTGAGAGACCAGGGGCTTGCCCAAAATACTGGAATTGAGAATAATATTTTCCACACAAATTTCCTTGAAAATAAGGTTGTCCAAGTTACAGACATTGAGAATATGGTTGTGCAAGTGACTGTGAGAGAGCAGAGGCCTGTACAAGTTAGTGGCTCTGACAATAAGAATGTTTAAGTGACGGTGGTTGATAATAAGGTTGTCTAAGTGACTGTCATTGAGTATATGGTTGTCCAAGTTACTATCAGAGATCAGGGGCTTGTACAATTGACTGGATTTGAGAATAAGGTTGGCCAAGTGACTGTGAGATAGCAGGGTCTTGTCCAAGTGACTGCCAATGAAAAAGTGTTGTCCAAGTGATTGCCTTTAATATATAGTTGTCTAAGTGACTGTCCGAGAGAAGGGGTTTGTCCAAGTGACTGGCTTTGTGAATAATGTTGTCCAAGTCATTGACATTGAGAGGAATGTTTTCCAAGTGATAGCAATTGAGAAAAAGGTTGTCCAAGTTACAGACACTGAAAATAAGTTTGTCCAAGCGACTGTCAGAGACTAGGGTTTTGTCCATGTGACTGTCTTTGAGAATAAGGTTGTTCAACTGACAGACATTGAAAATATGGTTTTGTAAGTGACTGTGACAGAGCAGGGTCTTGTCCATTTGGCATTTAGAATAAGGATGTCCAAGTGACTGAGAGAGATCAAGGACTTGTCCATGTTAATGCCATTGAGAATACCGTTGCAAAAGTGACTGTCATTGAGAATAGGGTTGTCAAAGTGTCTGGAATTGATAATAATGTTGTCCATGTGACAACCATTGGGAATAAGGATGTCCAATTAACTGAGTGAGAGCAGGGGCTTGCCTAAATGACTGGCATTGACAATAAGATTGTCCAAGTGATTGTCATTGAGAAAAAAGATTGTCAAAATCTCTGGCATTGAGAATAAGGTTTTCCAAGTCACTGGCATGGAGAAGAAGGTTGTCCAAGTGAGTGAGTGATAGCAAGGGCTTGTCCAAGTGACTGGCATTAACAACAAGGTTGTCCAAGTGACTGGCATTGATAAGAGTGTTATCCAACTGACTAGCATTTAGAATATCATTGCCTAAATGACTTTCAGAGAACAGGGGCATTTCCAAGTGAGTGCATTTGAGTATGAGGTTGTCCAAGCTACAGGCATAGAGAATAAGGTTGTCCAAGTGACTGTCAGAGAGCAGGTCATTTCCATGTGACTGGAAATGAGAGTAAGGTTGTTCTAGTGACTGAGCGAGAGCAGTCTTTTCCATGTGACTGGCATTGAGAAGCAGTTTCTCCAAGTGACCATCATTGAGAATAAGGTTACCCAAGTGACTGGCATTGAGAAAAGTTTCTCCATGTCATTTGCTTTGAGTATATGGTTGTCCAAGTGACTTTCAGATTCCAGGGGCTTTTCCAATATACTGGAAATGAGAATAACGTTCTCCATTCAAATTTCCTGGATAATATGGTTGTCCAAGTTACAGGCATTGAGAATATGGTTGTGCAAGTGACTGTGAGAGAGCAGAGGCTTGTACAAGTTACTGGCTTTGACAATAAGGATGCTCAAGTGACGGTCGTTGATAATAAGGTTGTCTAAGTGACTGGCATTGAGTATATGGTTGTCCAAGTTACTGTCAGAGATCAGGGGCTTGTACAAGTGACTGGATTTGAGAATAAGATTGGCCAAGTGACTGTGAGATAGCAGGGTCTTGTCCAAGTGACTGCCATTGAAAAAGTGTTGGCCAAGTGATTGCCTTTAATATATGGTTGTCTAAGTGACTGTCAGAAGGGTTTTGTTCAAGTGACTGGCTTTGAGAATAATGTTGTCCAAGTCAGTGGAATTGAGAGGAATATTGTCCAAATAATTGCCATTGAGAAAAAGGTTGTCCAAGATATAGATATTGAGAATAAGTTTGTCCAAGTGACTGTCAGAGACCAGGGTCTTGTCCATGTTACTGGCATTGAGAATACAGTTATCCAAGTGACTGGCATTGAGAATAAGGTTTTCCGTTTCACAGCCATGGCAAGAAAGGTTGTCCAAGTGACTGCCTTTGAGAAAAAGGTTGTCCCAAGTGAGTGGCATTGACTATATGGTTGTCCAATTCATTGTCTAAACCAGGGCCTGTCTAAGTGACTAGCATTGAGAATATGGTTGTACAAGAGACCGAGAGAGAGCAGCGGCCTGTACAAGTTCCTGGCTTTGAGGATAAGGATGTTCAAGTGACTTTCATTGAAAATAATGTCCAAGTGACTGTGAGAGATCAGGATCTTTTGCAAGTGACGGGCATTGAAAAAAAGGTGTCAAACTGGCATTGACAATATGGTTCTCCAAGATATGCTCAGAGAGAAGAGGCATGTCCCAATGACTGGTTTTGGGAATAACATAGTGCAGGAACCAGCATTGAGAATAAGGTGGTCCAAGCGACTTGAGAGAGCAGAATCTTGGCTGTCTTTGAGAATTAGGTTGTCCTATTGACGGTCAGAGAGCAGGGTCTTGTCCATGGGACTGGCATTTAGAATAAGGATGTCCAAGTGACTGAGATAGATCAGGGGCTTGCCCAACTTACTGCCATGATGAATAAGGTTGTCCAAGTGACTGTCAGAGAGCAGGTCATTTCCATGTGACTGGCATTGAGAAGCAGTTTCTCCAAGTGACCATCATTGAGAATAAGGTTAAAGTGACTGGCATTGAAAAAAGGGTTTCCATTTAACTGGCATCGAAAGGAAGGTGTCCAAGTGACTGGAATTGAGAAAAGTGCTGTCTATGTCATTCTCTTTGAGTGTATGGTTGTCCAAGTGACTTTAAGAGACCAGAGGCTTTTCCAAGATACTGGAATTGAGAATAATTTTCTCCACACAATTTTCCTTGAAAATAACATTGTCCAAGTTATATGTATTGAGAATATGGTTGTGCAAGTGACTGTGAGAGAGCGGCAGCCTATACAAGTTACTGGCTCTGAGAATAAGGATGTTCAAGTGACTGTCATTGATAATAAGGTTGTCAAATTGACTAGCATTGAGTATATGGTTGTCTAAGTTACTATCAGAGATCAAGGGCTTGTACAAGTAACTGGCTTTGAGAATAAGCTTGTCCAATTGACTGGCATTGCGAATAAGGTTGTCCAAGTGATTGTCAGAGTGCAGAGGCTTATGCAAGTCACTGGCTCTGAGAATAACCTTGTCCAAATAACAAGCATTGATAATAAAGTGTTCCAAGTGACTGTGAGAGATCAGGGTCTTGTCCAAGTGACTGCCATTGAGAAAATGTTGTCCAAGTGACTGGCTTTAGGAATAAGGTTGTCCAAGTGACTGTGAGAGAGCAGGGTCTTGTCCAGGCGACTAGCATTGAGAAACATTTCTCCAAGTCACTGTCATTGAGAAAATGGTTGTCCAAGTCGCTGGCTTTGAGTACAAGCCTGTCCAAGTGACTGTCAGAAAGCAGGGATTTACAAAGTGACTGAAATTGAGAATAAGGTTGTCCAAGTACTGAGAGAGAGCTGGGGCTTTTCCATGTGACTGGCGTTGAGAATAATGTTGTCCAATCAGTGCTATTGAGAGTAATGTTGTCCAAGTAACTGCCATTGAGCAAAAAGTTGTCCAAGTTACAGGCATTGAGAATAAGTTTCTCCAAATGACTGTCAGAGAGTAGGGTCTTATCAAAGTCACTGTCATAGAGAGTAGGGTTGTCCAAGTGACAGGCATTGAGAATAAGGTTTTACATTTCACTGGCATTGAAAAGAATGTTGTCCAAGTGACTACCATTGAGAAAGGGTTGTCCAAGTTAGTGGCATTGAGTATATGGTAATCCAAGTGATTGTCATAGAGCAGGGTCTTTTCCAAGTGTCAGTCATTTAGAATAAGGTTGTCCAATTTATAGGAATTGAGAATATGGTTGTAGAAGTGACTCTGAGAGAGCCGTGGCCTGTACAAGTTACTAGCTTTGAGTATAAGGATGTTTAAGTAATTGTCATTGAGAATAAGTTTGTCCAAGTGACTTTCATTGGGAATAAGGTTGTCAATGTGACTGACATTGGAATAAAGTTGTCCATGTCACTGTCATTGAAAGAAAGTTTGTTCAACTGACTGGCATTGATATCTGGTTGTCCAAGTGACTGTCAGAGAGAAGAGGCTTGTCTAAGTGACTGACTCTGAGAATAAGCTTGTCCAAATTATAGGCATTGACAATAACATTGTTCAAGTGACTGTGAGAGCCAGGTCTTGTCCAAGTGACGGGCATTGAGAGGTAAAGTTATCCATGTGACTGTCATTGAGAAGAAGGTTGTCAAACTGACTGGCATTGACAGTATGATTCTCCAAGATACTGTCAGAGAGCATGCTTTGTCCAAATGACAGGCTTTGAGAATAAGTTAGTTAAAGAACCAGCATTGACGATAAGGTTGACTAAGCGACTGTGAGAGAGCAGAAGCTTGTCCAAGTGACTGTCTTTGAGAATAAGTTTCTCCAACTGAAAGGCATTGAGAATATGGTTGTGCAAGTGACTGTGAGAGAGCATGGGCTTGTCCAAGTTAATATATTTGAGAATAGGTTGTCCAAGTGACTGTCAGAGAGCAGTGGCTTGTCCAAATGACTGTCTTTGAGAATAACATATTGTCCAAGTGACTGGCATTGAGAATAAGGATTTACATTTCACTGGCATTGAAAGTAAGGTTGTCAAAGTGACGGCCATTGAGAAAAGGGTTGTCCTAGTGAGTGGCATTGACTATATGGTTGTCCAAGTGGTTTTCAGGTACCAGGGTCTTGTCCATATAACTGGCATTTAGAATAACAATGTCCAAGTGACTGAGAGAGATCAGGGACTTGTCCAAGTTACTGCCATTGAGAATTAGGTTGTCCAAGTGACTGTCATTGAGAATAAGGTTGTCAAAGTGACTGGCATTATTCAATGACAAGCTATGAGAATATCATTGTCCAAGTGATGCTCTGAGAACGGGATTTTCCAAGTGAGTGACTTCGAAACTAAAGTTGTCCAATTTACACCCATTGATAATAAGGTTGTCCAAGTGACTGTGAGAGAGCAGAGGCTTAGAAAACTGACTTTCTGTGAGAATAAGATTGTCTAAGAAGCCAAAACCAGTTTGGCTCAGTGCATAGAGCATCGGCCTGTGGACCGAGGGGTCCCAGGTTTGATTCCAGTAAAGGGAATGTACCTTGGTTGTGGGCAGATTCCCAGTAGGGGTTGTGAAGGAGGCAGCTGATTGATGTTTCTGTCTCATTCATTTTTCTAATTCTCTATCCTTCCCCCTTCCTATCTGTAAAAATAAAAAAACATTAAAAAAAAGATTGTCCAAGAGATTGCCATTGAGAACAAGATTGTCCAAGTGACTGGAATTGAGAATACAGTTGTCCTAGTGACTGTCAGAGAGCAAGGTCTTATCCATGTGAATGGTATTGAGAATAAGGTTGTCCAAGTGACTGTCAGAGAGCAGATTTTTCCATGTGAGTGGCATTGAGAAGCAGTTTCTGCTAGTGACTATCATTGAGAATAAGGTTATCCATGTCACTGGCATTGAAATGAATGTTATCCAAGTGATTGTCAGAGAGCAGGGGCTTGTTCAAGTGACTGGCTTTGAGAATAATGTGTCCAATCAGTGGCATTGAGAGGAATATTATCCAATTAACTGCCATTGAGAAAAAGGTTGTCCAAGTTACAGGCATTGAGAATAAGTTTGTCCTAGTGACTTTCAGAGAGCATGGTCTTGTCTGTGCAACTGGCATTGAGAATAAGGTTGTCTAAGAGACTGGCATTGAAAATAAGGTTGTCCCAGTGACTGTCAGAGATCAGGGTCTTGTCCAGATGACGGGCATTTAGAATAAGGTTGTCCAAGTCACAGGAATTGAGAATAAGCTTGTCCAAGTGACTGGCACTGGGAATAAAGTTTTCCATTTCACTGGCATTAAAAGCTTGTCCAAGTGATGGCCATTGACCAAGGATTGTACAAGTGAGTGGCTTTGAGTATATGGTTGTCCAAGTGACTGTCAGGGACCAGTGGCTTGTCCAAGTGACTGCATTGGAATAAGGTTGTCCATGTCACTGGAATTGAAAGCAAGTTTGTTCATGTCACTGGCATGGACTATATGGTTGTGCAAATTACTGTCAGAGAGCAGGGTCTTGTCCAGATGAATGGCATTTAGAATAAGATGGTCTTAGTCACAGGAATTGAGAATAAGCTTGTCCAAGTAACTGGCATTGAGAATGATATTGTCCAAATTATTGGGAGAGAGCAGAGTCTTTTCCAAGCGACTGGCATTGAGTATAAGGTTGTCCAAGTGACGGTCAGAGAGCAGGGTCTTGTCCAAGTGACTGGCATTGAGAATGGTCTTGTCCAAATGTCTGGCATTCAGAATAACATTCTCCAAGCGACTGGAATAGAGCAGGATCTTCTCTTTTGGCTGGCATTGAGAATCAGGTTGTTCAAATGAACGCCAGAAATATGGGGTATATTCAAGTGACTGTCAGAGAGCAGGGCCTTTTCCAAGTCACCATTATTGAGAATCAGGTTGTCCAAGTGACTGACTGTCATTGAGAATAAGGTTGTCAAAGTGACTGTGATTCAGAATAAGGTTGTCAAAGTGACTGTGATTCAGAATAAGGTTGTCAAAGTGACTGTGATTGAGAATAAGGTACTGTAAGTCACTGTCAGAGAGCTGAGGCTTATTCAAGTGACTTTCCTTGAGAATAAGGTTGTCCAAGTGACTGTGAGAGAGCAGGGGCTTGTATAAGTTACTGGCATTGAGAATATGATTGTCTGAGTGTCTGTCTTTGAGAATAAGGTTGTTCAAGTCACAGGCATTGAGAATAAAGTTTTTCAAGTGACTCTTAGAGAGTAGGTGGTTGTCCAAGTGACCGGCATGGAGAATAAGGTTGTCCAAATAACTGAGAGATAACAGTGTATTGTCCAAGTGAATGGCATAGAGAAGAGTCATGTTGAAGTGACTGGCACTGAGAATGCTATTGTCCAAGTGATTGTAAGAGAGAAGAGTCTTTTACATGTGACTGGCATTGAGTATAAGGTTGACCACTTACAGACATTGTGAATAAGGCTGTCCACACAACTGTGAGAGAGCAGGGGGGCTTGTCCAAGTGACTGTCTTTGTGAATAAGGTTGTCTAAATGCCTGGTATCAAGAATAAGGTTGTACAAGTTACTGGCATTGAGAATGGTCTTGTCCAAGTGACTGGGTTTGAGAATAACATCCTCCAAGCGACTGGAAGAGAGCAGGGTCTTCTCCAAAAGACTGGCATTGAATATCATGTTGTCCAAATGGAAGAGATATGGGGTATATCCCAGTGACTGGCAGCTAGCATGGCCTTGTCCAAGCCACTGTCATTGAGAATAAGGTTGTCCCAGGGATTGTGAGACAGCAGGGCATTATTCAAGTAACTGGCTCTGAGAATCAGCTTGTCAAAATTACAGTCATTGACAATAACGTGGTCCAAGTGACTGTGATAGATCAGAGTCTTTTCCAAGTGACTGTCATTGAAAAGAAGGTTGTCAAACTGACTGGCATTGAGAATATGGTTCTGCAAGATATTGTCAGAGAGCAGGGGCTTGTCCAAGTGACTGACATTCAGAATGATGTTGTCCAACTGAATTGCTGAGAGAAGGGGCTTGTCCAAGTTATTAGAAATGAGAATAAGGTTGTCCATGTGACTGTTAGTGACCAGGGTTTGTACCAATGATTGGCATTGATTGGCATTGAAAATATGGATGGACAAGTGACTGGCATTGAGAATGACGTTGTCCAAGCGAATTGCTGAGAGCCGGGGCTTGTCCAAGTTATTGGAGCTGAGAATAAGGTTGTCCAAGTGACTGTCAGATACAAGGGTCTTGTACCAGTGACCGACATTGATAATAAGGTTGTCTGAGTGATGTCATTGAGAATTAGGTTGTAAAAGTGACTGGCTGAGACACAGGGCTAGTCCACGTGACCAGCATTGAGAATAAGTTTGTCCAAGTGAAGGGCAGAAGGCTGAGGCTTATCCATGAAGACCAGCACAGAGCAGGGTGTTCTGTAATTGACTGGCATGGAGAATGAGGTTGTCCAAGGGACTGTATTCCACGTGACTGGAATTTAGAATAAGTTTTTCCAGTGACTTTCAAAGATAAGGGTCTTGTTCAAATGACAGGCATGAAAATATAGTTATCCAAGTGACTGTGAGAGAGAAGGGGTTCTTCCAAGTCACTGGCATTGAAAACAAGGTTCTCCAAGTGACTGTCAGATGGCAGGGGCTTGTCCAAATGACTGGCATTGAGAATACAGTTGTCTTAGTGACTAGTATTGAGAATAAGATTGTCCAAGTGTCTGGCATTGAGAATGGTCTTGTCCAAACGACTGGCTTTCAGAATAACGTTCTCCATGTCACTGGACTAGAGCAGGATCTTCTCCCAAAGTCTGGTATTGAGAATCAGGTTGTCCAAATGAATGTCAGAGATATGGGGTATATTCAAGTAACTGTCAGAGAGCAGGGGCTTTTCCAAGTCACCATTATTGAGAATCAGGTTGTCCAAGTGACTATCACTGAGAATAAGGTTGACAAAATGATTATGATTCAGAATAAGGTACTGCAAGTCATTGTCAGAGAGCTGGAGTTTATTCAAGTGACTTTCCTTGAGAATAAGGTTGTCCAAGTAGCAGGCCTTGAGAATAAGGTTGTCCAAGTGACTGTGAGAGAGCAGGGGCTTGTGTAAGTTACTGGGATTGAGAATATGATTGCCTGAGTGTCTGTCTTTGAGAATAAGGTTGTTCAAGTCACAGGCATTGAGAAGTCACTCTCAGAGAGCAGGTGGTTGTCCAAGTGACTGGCATTGAGAATAAGGTTGTCCAAATGACTGAGAGAGAACAGCGTATTGTCCAAGTGAATGGCGTAGAGAAGAGTCTTGTTCAAGTGACTGGCACTGAGAATGCTATTGTCCAAGTGATTGGAAGAGAGAAGAGTCCTTTCCAAGTGACTGGCATTGAGTTTAAGGTTGACCACATACAGGCATTTAGAATAAGGTTGTCCCAGCAACTGTGAGCGAGCAGGGGCTTGTCCAAGGGACTGCCTTTGAGAATAAGTTTTTCTAAGTGCCTGGTATTGAGAATAAGGTTGTACAAGTGACTGGCTTTGAGAATAATGTTCTATAAGTGACTGGAAGAGAGCAGGGTCTTCTCCAAAAGACTGGCATTGAATATCATGTTGTCTGAATGGAAGAGATATGGGGTATATCCCAGTAAGCAGGGCCTTGTCCAAGTCACTGTCATTGAGAATAAGGTTGTCCCAGGGACTGTGAGACAGCAGGGCATTGTCCAAGTAACTGGCTCTGAGAATAAGCTTGTCAAAATTACAGATATTTGACAATAACGTGGTCCAAATGACTGTGAGAGATCAGAGTCTTTTCCAAGTGACTGTCATTGAAAAGAAGGTTGTCAAACTGACTGGCATTGAGAATATGGTTCTGCAAGATATTGTCAGAGAGAGGGGCTTGTCCAAGTGATTGGCATTGAGAATGATGTTGTCCAACCGAATTGCTGAGAGAAGGGGCTTGTCCAAGTTATTAGAAATGAGAATAAGGTTGTCCATGTGACTGTTAGTGACCAGGGTTTGTACCAATGATTGGCATTGAAAATATGGTTGGACAAGTGACTGGCATTGAGAATGACGTTGTCCAAGCGAATTGCTGAGAGCCGGGGCTTGTCCAAGTTATTGGAACTGAGAATAAGGTTGTCCAAGTGACTGTCAGATACAAGGGTCTTGTACCAGTGACCAACATTGACAATAGATTGTCTGAGTGATGTCATTGAGAATAAGGTTGTGCAAGTGACTGGCTGAAAAACAGGGCTAGTCCATGTGACCAGCATTAAGAAGAAGTTTGTCCAAGTGAAGGGCGGAGGGCTGAGGCTTATCCATGAAGACTAGCACAGAGCAGGGTGTTCTGCAATTGACTGGCATGGAGAATATGATTGTCCAAGGGACTGTATTCCTAGTGACTGGAATTTAGAATAAGTTTGTCCAATGACTTTCAGAGATAAGGGTCTTGTTCAAATGACAGGCATGAAAATATGGTTATCCAAGTGACTGTGAGAGAGAAGGGGTTCTTCCAAGTCACTGGCATTGAAAACAAGGTTCTCCAAGTGACTGTCAGATGGCAGGGGCTTGTCCAAATGACTGGCATTGAGAATATAGTTGTCTTAGTGACTAGTATTGAGAATAAGATTGTCCAAGTGTCTGGCATTGAGAATGGTGTTGTCCAAACGTCTGGTTTTCAGAATAACGTTCTCCATGTCACTGGACTAGAGCAGGATCTTCTCCCAAAGTCTGGTATTGAGAATCAGGTTGTCCAAATGAATGTCATAGATATGGGGTATATTCATGTAACTGTCAGAGAACAGGGGCTGTTCCAAGTCACCATCATTGAGAATAAGGTAGTGCAAGTCACTGGCATTGAGTATAAGGTTGTCCAAGTGACTGTCACTGAGAATAAGGTGGTCAAAGCGACTGCGATTGAGAATAAGCTACTCCAAGTCACTCTCAGGGAGCAGAGGCTTATTCAAGTGACTTTTTTTGAGAATACGGTTGTCCAAGTAACATGCCTAAAGAAAAATGTCCAAGAGACTGTGAGAGAGCAGGGGCTTGGCCAAGCGACTGTCTTTTGAGAATAAGTTTGTCCAAGTGGTTATCATTGAGATAAGGTTGTCAAACAAACTGCCATTGTGAATAAGGTTGTCCATGTCACTGGTATTGAAAGGAAGGATGTCCAAGTGATTGACATTGTGAATAGGATTGTCTGAGTCATAGGCTTTGAGTAAATGGTTGTCCAAGTTACTGTTAGAGAGCATGTGCTTGTCCAACTGACTGGCTTTGAGAATAAGATTTTCCAAGTGACTGTCAGCAGGGTCTTGTCCATATGAATAGCTTTTAGAAAAAGGTTATCCAAGTGCCTGAGCTAGAACAGGGGCTTGTCCAAGTTGCTGGCATTGAAAACAAGGTTGTCTAAGTGACTGTCTGAGTGCAGGTCCTTTCCATGTGACTCACAATGAGAATAAAGTTGTCCAAGTGATTGTGATAGATCAGAGTATTGTACATGTGTTTGGCATTGAGAAGCAGTTTCTCCAAGTGACTCTCATTATGAATCAGGTTTTCCATGTCACTGGCATTGTAAGGAATGTTATCTAAGTGACTGCCATTGAGAAAAGGGTTCTGCAAGTCATTGGCTTTGAGTATAAGGTTGTCCAAGTGACTGTGAGAGAGAGGAGGCTTGTCCATACGACTAGCATTTAGAATAAGGTTGTCCAAGTGCCTGAGAGAGAGCTGGGGCTTGTCCAAGTGACTGGCTGTGAGAATAATGTTGTCCAATGAGTGGCATTGAGAGGAACG
>JAAGEH010000078.1:607471-668033 GCA_011751065.1 Lasiurus cinereus | reverse complement strand
TTAACTGCCATTGAGAAAAAGGTTGTCCAAGTTACAGGCATTGAGAATAAGTTTGTCCTAGTGACTTTCAGAGAACAGGGTCTTGATTGTGTAACTGGCATTGAGAATGAGGTTGTCTAAGAGACTGGCATTGAAAATAAGGTTGTCCCAGTGACTGTCAGAGAGCAGGGTCTTGTCCAGATGACGGGCATTTAGAAGGGTGTACAAGTAACAGGAATTGAGAATAAGCTTGTCCAAGTGACTGGCACTGGTAATAAGGTTTTCCATTTCACTGGCATTGAAAGAAAGCTTGGCCAAGTGATGGCCATTGAGCAAGGATGGTACAAGTGAGTGGCTTTGAGTATATGGTTGTCCAAGTGACTGTCAGGGACCAGTGGCTTATCCAAGTGACTGGCATTGAGAATATGATTGAGTGTCTGTCTTTGATAATAAGGTTTTTCTAGTCACAGATATTGAGAATAAGGTTTTTTAAGTGACTATCAGAGCACAGGTGGTTGTCCAAGTGACTGGCATTGAGAATAAGGTTGTCCAAATGACTGAGAGAGAACAGTGCATTGTCCAAGTGAATGGCATAGAAAAGAGTCTTGTTCAAGTGACTCGCACTGAGAATGCTACTGTCCAAGTGGTTGGAAGAGAGAAGAGTCTTTTACTTACATGTGACTGGCATTGAGTATAAGGTTGACCACATACAAGCATTGAGAATAAGGCTGTCCAAGCAACTATGAGAGAGCAGGGGCTTGTCCAAGTGACTGTCTTTGTGAATAAGGTTTTATAAGTGCCTGGTACCGAGAATAAGGTTGTACAAGTGACTGGGATTGAGAATGGTCTTGTCCAAGTGACTGTCTTTGAGAATAACGTTCTCCAAGTGACTGGAAGAGAGCAGGGTCTTCTCCAAAACACTGGCATTGAATATCACGTTGTCTGAATGGAAGAGATATGGGGTATATATCCCAGTGACTGGCAGTAAGCAGGGCCTTGTCCAAGTCACTGTCATTGAGAATAAGGTTGTCCAAGGGATTGTGAGACAGCAGGGAATTATTCAAGTAACTGGCTCTGAGAATAAGCTTGTCAAAATTACAGTCATTGACAATAACATGGTCCAAGTGACTATGATAGATCAGAGTCTTTTCCAAGTGACTGTCATTGAAAAGAAGGTTGTCAAACTGGCATTGAGAATATGGTTCTGCAAGATATTGTCAGACAGCAGGGGCTTGTCCAAATGACTGGCATTGAGAATGATGTTGTCCAACTGAATTGCTGAGAGAAGGGGCTTCTCCAAGTTATTAGAAATGAGAATAAGGTTGTCAATGTGACTGTTAGTGACCAGGGTCTGTACCAGTGATTGACATAGAAAATATGGTTGTTCAAGTGACTGGCATTGAGAATGACGTTGTCCAAGTGAATTGCTGAGAGCCGGGGCTTGTCCAAGTTATTGGAGTTGAGAATAAGGTTGTCCAAGTGTCTGTGATTAAGAATAAGGTACTCTAAGTCATTTTCATATAGCTGGGGCTTGTTTAAGTCACTGTCTTTCAGAATAAGGTTGTCCATGTGGCAGGTCTTGAGAATAAGGTTGTCCAAATGACTGTGAGAGAGCAGGGGCTTGTACAAGTTACTGGCATTGAGAATAACATTGTCCAAGTGATTGTCACTGAGAATAAAGTTGTTAGAGTGACTGTGATTAAGAATAAGGTACTCAAGATCAGAGAGTTGGGGCTTATTCAACTGACTTTTTTTCAGAATACGGTTGTCCAACAGGCCTTGAGAAAAAGGTTATCTAAGTGACTGTGAGAGAGGAGGGGCTGGTACAAGTTACTGGCATTGAAAATAAGGTTTTCCAAATGATTGTCAGAGAGCAGGGCCTTGTACAAGTGCCTGGCATTGTGAATAAATTAGTCCAAATGACTGGCATTGAGAATAAGGTTGTTTGGTACTGTCAGAGACCAGGGTTTTGTACAATTGACTGGCATTGAGAATAAGATTGTCCAAGTGATTGGTATTGATAATTAGGCTCTCTGAGAAATTGACAGAGAGAAGAATCTTATCCAAGTGAGTTTATTTGAGAAACCAGTTGTCTAAGTGACAGGCATTGAAAATAAAGTTGTCCAAAAAAATAAACAACACAAACAAACAAACAATAGAAAAAAGTGTCCAAGAGAACAGGCTTGTCCAACTGACTGTCTTTGTTGTCCAAGTGATTGGCCTTGAGAATAAGGTTGTGCAAGTGACTGGCTAAGAGACTGGGCTTGTGCACGTGACCAGGATAGAGAATAACTTTGTTCATGTAAAGCACAGAAGGCTGTGTCTTATTCATTAGACTGTTCTTCAATTGACTGATGTGTTAAATAAGGTTTTACAAGTGACTCTCATTGAGAAAAATATTGTTCAAGTGACTGTCAGATTGCAGGGTCTTGTCCATGTGACTGGGATTGAGAATAAGTTGTCCAAGTGACTGTCAGAGAACAGAATCTTGTACAAGTCACAGGCATTGAGAATAAGATCGTCCAAATGATTGGTATTGATAATAAGGCTCTCTGAGAAATTGACAGAGAGTAGGTGCTTATCCAAGCGACTTCATTTGAGAAAAAAGTTGTCCACGTGACAGGCATTGAGAATAAGGTTATATGAGAGACTGACATAGAGTAGGGGCTTGTCCAACTGACTGTCATTGAGAATGAAGTTGTCAAATGAACTGCTGAGAACAGGGGCTTAGATACGTTATTGGAATTGAGAATAAGGTTGTCCAATTGACTATCAGCGACCAGAGGCTTGTATCAGTAACCAGCATTGAGAATATGGTTGTCCGAGTGACTGTCGTTGAGAATAAGGTTGTGCAAGTGACTGGAATTGAGAACCAAGTTGTCCGTGAGACTGGCAGAGAGTAGGGTCTTGTCCAAGTGACTGGACTTGAGAATAAAGTGGTCTTAGTTACTGATAGAAAATAGGCGTTGTCCAAGAGATTGGCATTTAGAATAAAGTTGTCTGAGTGACTGATAGAAAGTAGGGACTTTTTCAAGTGACTGGAATTGAGAATATGGGTGTTCGAGTGATTGTCACTGAGAGTAAGGTTGTTCAAGTGACAGGGATTGAGAATAAGTTTCGTCGAGTCACTGTGCAAGAGCAGTGTTTATTCTATGTGGCTGGCATTGAGAATAAGGTTGTCCAAGTGACTGTCAGAGAGCAGGAGTTTTTTCATGTCACTGGCATGAGAATAAGCTTGTCCAAGTGATAGGCATTGAGAATAAGATTATATGAGAGACTGCCATAGAGTAGGGCCTTGTCCAACTGACTGGTATTGGGATCGGTCTGGTACAAGAGACTGGCATTGAGAACTATATGGTACAATGACTGGTATTCAGAATGACATCGTCCAAGAGAATTGATCAGAGGAGGGGCTTGTTCAAATTATTGGAATTGAAAATAATGTTGTGCAAGTCACTGTTAATGACCTGGGTCATGTAACCGTGATTGGCATTGAGCATATGGTTGTCTGACTGACTGTCTTTTAGATTAAGGTTTTCCAAGTAACAGGCATTGACAATATGGTTGTCCAAGGGATTGTGAGCAAGCAGGGAGTTGTCTAAGTTACTTTTTTTGGAATATGGTTGTCCTAGTGACTGGCATTGAGAATAAGGTTGTCCAAGTGACTGTCTTTGAGAATAAGTTTGTCTAAGTGACAGGCAATGAGAATAAGTTGTCCATTGAATGCCAGAGAGCAGGATCTTGTCCACATCACTGGCATTCAGAATAAGATTGTCTAAGTGACTGGCATTGATAATAAGGTTCTCCAAGAAATTGACAGAGAGTAGTGGCTTATCCAAGTGACTATCTTTGAGAATCAGATTGCCTAAGTGACAGGCATTGAGAATAAGGTTGTCCAGGTGACTTTCAGAGAGCAGGCTCTTGTCCATATGACTGGCAATGAGAATGAAGTTGTCCAAGTGACTGTGAGAGAGCAAGGTCTTGTCCATGTGATAGCCATTGAGAATAAGGTTGTCTAAGTGAAAGGGATTAAGAATAAATTTGGTTGAGTGACTGTGAGAGAGCAGAGTCTTGTCAGTGTGCCTGGATTTGAGAATAAGGTTGTACAAGTGACTGAGAGAGCAGGGATTTTTCCAAGCGACTTAACTTGAGGGTAAAGTTGTCTAAATTACTGTCAGAGAGCGGGGTCTTGTCAAGTGACTGGCATGACGAAGAAGGTTGTCCAAGTGACTATCATTGAAAATAAGGTTGTGAAATGACTTGTCAAAGAAACTGGGATTGAGAATAAGGTTGTCTAAGTGACTGGCATTGAGAAGGTTGTCTAAGTGACCAGCATTAAATATAAGTTTTTCCAAATGAAAGCAGAGACTGTCACAGAGCAGGGAATAAGGAATAAGGGTTTTTTTTTGTTTTGTTTTGTTTTTGTTTTTTAAACTAGAGTTTTGACATTTTTTAAAAATATATTTTATGGATTTTTTACAGAGAGGAAGGGAGAGGGATAGAAAGTCAGAAACATCGATGAGAGAGAGACATTGATCAGCCATCTCCTGCACGCCCCTCATTGGAGATGTGCTCGCAAGCAAGGTACATGCCCCTGACCGGACCTTTAAGTCCGCAGGCCGACGCTCTATCCACTGAGCCAAATCGGTCTCGGCGGAATAAGGTTTTAATAAGGTACAAGTGACAGGGATTGAGAATAAGTTTGATTGAGTGACTGTGAGAGAGCAGGGTCTTGTCCATGTGACTGGCATTGAGAATAAGGTTGTCTAAGTGACTGTCAGAGAGCAGGTGTTTGTTCAAGTCACTGCATTGAGAACAAGGTTGTTTGAATGACAGCCATTGAGAATAAGGTTATGCAAGTGACTGTCAGAGAGAAGGAGCTTGTCCACGCCACTGTCATTCAGTATATGGTTGCCCAATGACAGGCATTGAGAATAAGATAATATGAGAGATTGACATAGAGTAGGGCCTTGTCCAACTGACTGGCATTGGGAACAGTCTGGTACAAGAGACAGGCATTGAGAATGACGTTTTCCAGGTGAACTGCTGAGAGGAGGGGCTTGTCCAAATTATTGGAAGTGAGAATAAGGTTTTTCAAGTGATTCTCAAAGACCAGGGTCTTGTACCAGTGACTGGCATTGAGAATATGGTTGTTCAGGTGGCTGTCTTTGAGAATAAGGTTTTCCAAGTAACTGTCAGAGACTAGGGTCTTGTGCAATTGACTGGCATTGAGAATGTGATTGTCTGAGTGATTGTCTTTGAGAATATGGTTGTCCAAGTACTGGCTTTCAGAATAACGTTCTCCAAGTGACTGGAATAGAGCAGGGTCTTCTCCAAATGCTGGCATTGATAATCAGGTTGCCCAAATGAATGTCATAGATATGGGGTATATTCAAATGACTGTCAGAGAGCAGGGGCTTTTCCAAGTCACCATCATTGAGAATAAGGTAGTGAAAATCACTGGCATTGAGAATCAGGTTATCCAAGTGTCTGTCACTGAGAATAAGATGGTCAAAGTTATTGTGATTGAGAATAAGGTACTCCAAGTGACTGTCAGAGATCTGAGGCTTAGTCAAGTAACTTTCTTTGAGAATACGGTTGTCCACCTGACAGGCATTGAGAATAAGTTTGTCCAAGTGACTCTCAGAGAGCAGGGTCTTCTGCTTGTGACTGGCATTGAGAATAAGGCTTTTCATGTCACTGGTATTGAACAGAAGGTTGTCCAAGTTACTGCAATTGAAAAAGAGTTGTCCAAGTGATAGGCATTGAGTATATGGTTGTCCAGATGATTGAGTCAGAGCCGGGGCTTGTCTAAATTAGAGGCATTGAGAATCAGGTTGTCCATGTGGCTGGCCTTGAGAATAAGATTATTCAAGTTACAGGCATTGAGAATATCATTGTCCAAGTGACAGTCTTAGAACAGGAGCTTGTCAAAGTGACTGGGTTTGAAAATAAAGCTGTCCCAGTTACAGGCATTGCGAATAAGGTTGTCCAAGTGACTGTGAGAGAGCAGGGGCTTGGCCGAGTGACTGTCTTTTGAGAATAAGTTTGTCCAAGTGGTTATCATTGAAAATAAGGTTGTCAAACAGACTGCCATTGTGAATAAGGTTGTCCATGTCACTGGACAAACTATGGGTTTGTCCAAGTGATTGCCGTTGTGAATAGGATTGTCCGAGTCATAGACTTTGAGTAAATGGTTTTCCAAGTTACTGTTAGAGAGCAGGAGCTTGTCCAAGTGACTGGCTTTGAGAATAAGGTTTTCCAAATGACTGCCAGAGAGCAGGGTCTTGTCCATATGAATAGCTTTTAGAATAAGGTTGTCCAAGTGCCTGAGCTAGAGCAGGGACTTGTCCAAGTTGCTGGCATTGAGAATATGGTTGTCTAAGTGACTGTGTGAGAGCAGGGCTTTTCCATGTGACTCACAATGAGAGTAAAGTTGTCCAAGTGATTGCGATAGATCAAAATCTTGTACATGTGTTTGGCATTGAGAACAGTTTCGCCAAGTGAATCTCATTATGAAACAGGTTTTCCATGTCACTGGCATTGTAAGGAAAGTTATCTAAGTGACTGCCATTGACAAAAGGGTTCTGCAAGTCATTGGCTTTGAGTATAAGGTTGTCCAAGTGACTGTGAGAGAGAGGAGGCTTGTCCATACGACTAGCATTTAGAATAAGGTTGTCCAAGTGCCTGAGAGAGAGCTGGGGCTTGTCCAAGTGACTGGCTGTGAGAATAATGTTGTCCAATGAGTGGCATTGAGAGTAATGTTGTCCAAGTAACTGCCATTGGGGAAAAGGTTGTGCAAGTTACAGGCATTGAAAATAAGTTTGTCCAAGTGACTGTCAGAGAGCAGGATGTTGTCCATGTGCCTGGCATTGGGAATAAGGTTGTCCAAGTGACTGCCATTGAGAAAAGTGTTGTCCAAGTGATTAGCATTGAGTATATGGCTGTCCATGTGACTGTCAGAGAGCAGGGGCTTGTCCAAGTGACTGGTTTTGAGAAGAAGTTTGTCCAAATCACTGGGATTGATAATACAGCAAGTGACTGGCATTGAGTACATGGTTGTACAAGTGACTGTCAGAGAGCAGGGGCTTGTCCAAGTGACTGGCTTTGGGAATAAGGTTGTAGGAGAGACTGAAAGAGAGTAGGGGGTTGTCCGACAGACTGGCCTTGACAATGATCTGGTACAAGTGACTGGCATTAAGAATGCCATTGTTCAAGTGACTGTTAGAGAGCAGGATCTTGTACAGTTAACAGGCACTGAAAATATGGTAGTCCAAATGACTGGCATTGAGAATAAGGTTGTCCATATGACTCTCAGATATCAGTGCCTAATCCAAAGGACTGGAATTAAGAATAAGTTTGTCCAAGTGACTGTCTTTGAGAATAAGGTTATCCAAGTGACTGGCATTTATAAGAATGTTGTTCAAGTGACTGTCATGGAGAATAAGCTTTTACAAGTGACTCTCATTAAGAATAAGGTTTTTAAAGTGAATGCCATTGAGAATAAGGTTGTCCAAGGGATGGTCTTTGATAATATAGTTGTCTAAGTGACTGTTAGGGAGCAGAGTCTTGTCAAACTGACTGGCTTTGACAATAATGTTGGCAAAGTTTCAGGCATTGAGAATAAGCTTTTCCTAGTTACTGTGAGAGAGCAGGGACTTGTTCAAATTATAGGCATTGAGAATAAGGTTGTCCAAGTGACTGTAATTGAAAATAATGTTGTCCAAGTGAATGTCAGAGAACAGAGTCTTGTCCAAGTGAATGGCTTTGAGAATAAGCTTGTCCAAGTTACAGTCATTGAGATTTTGATTGTGCAAGTGACTATGAGAGAGCAGTGGCCGGTCCAAATTACTGGCTCTGAATATAAGGTTTTTTAAGTGACTGTCGTTGAGAATAAGTTTGTCAAAGTGTCTGACATTGGGAATAAGGTTGTCCAATTGACTGAGTGAGAGCAGAGGCTTATCTAAGTGAGTGGCATTGACAATAAGGTTGTCCAAGTGACTGGCATTGATAGGAGTGTTGTCCAAGTGACTGGAATTGAGAATATTGTTGTCCAAATGACTGCGATCAGGGGCTTTTCCAAGTGACTGGCTTTGAGAATAAGTTTGTCAAAGTGACTGGCATTGAGAATAAATTTGTCTGATGTCAGACGGGGACTAGAAATTGACAGTGGGATTTAGCAAAGGGAAAGTCATTAATGAATAGGGTGGTAGGGACAAAAGCCTGAATGAAGAAAATTCAAGAAAGAATATGCGGAAAGGAACTGGAGACAGCAAGTAGTATAGGGCACTCTTTTAAGAAGTTATGCAATAGACCAGCCAGGGTGGACCAATGGTTGAGCATCTACCTATGAACTATGAGGTCATGGTTGCGTGAGTTGGGGGCTCCATACCCAGTGGGAGGCGTGCAGAAAGTAGCTGATCAATGAGTCTCTCTCATGGTGATGTTTCTATATCTCTCTCCCTCTCCCTTCTTCTCAGAAATCAATAAAAACATTTTTTTTAAGGAAAAAGAAAGAGAATAAATTTGTCAAAGTGACTTTCAGAGGGCAGGGTCTTGTCCATGTCACAGAAATTGAGAATAAGGTTGTCCAAGTCACTGGGATTAACAATAAGGTTGTCCAAGTGACTGGCATTGAGTTTATCGTTGTCCAAGTGACTGTTGGAGAGCAGGGGCTTGTACATATGACCAGCTTTGAGAATAAGGTTGTCCAAGTGACTGGCATTGAGTTTATGGTTGTCTAAGTGACTGCCAAAGAGCAGGGTCTTGCTTGTCCATATGAATGGCATTGAAAAGAAGGTTGTCCAGGTAACAGGCATTGAATATATTGTTTTCCAAGTGACTGTAAGAGACCAGGGGCTTGTCCAATTTATAGGCATTGAGAATAAGGTTGTCCAACTGACAGGCATTGAGAATATGGTTGTGCAGTTGACTGTGAGAGCATGGGCTTGTCCAAGTTACTGGCTTTGAGAATAAAGTTGTCCAAGTGACTGGCATTGGAATAAGATTTTCCATGTCACTGGCATTGAAATAAAATTTGTCCAAGTGACTGGCTCTGAGAATAAGCTTTTCCAAATTTCAGGTATTATGAGTATGTCCAGATCACTGTGAGAGATCAGGGTCTTGTCCAAGTGACTAGAATGGAGAAGAAGGTTGTCCACATGACTGTCATTGAGAATAAGGTTGTCAAAGTGATTGACATTGAGAATAAGTTTGTCCAAGAGACTGTCAGAGAGCAGGGGTTTGTCAATGTGCCTGGCATTGAGAATATTGTTGTTTGAGTGTCAGAGAGCAGGGGCTTGTACAAGTGAGTGGAATTGAGGATAAAGTTGAACAAGTGACTGTCAGAGAGCAGGGTAGTGTTCAAGTGATTGGCATTGGGAATAAGATTATCCATGTGACTGGCATTGAGAATAAGGTTTTCCAAGTGACTGTCAGAGAGCAGAGGCTTGTTCAAGTGACTGGCTCTGAGACTAAGCTTGTACAAATAACAAGCATTGTGAATAACATCCAGGTGACTGTGATAAATGAGGATCTTGTCCAAGTGACAGAATGGAGAAGAAGGTTGTCCACATGACTATCATTGAGAATAAGGTTGTCAAACTGACTGGCACTGAGAATATGGTTTTCCAAGATTCTGTCAGAGAGCAGGGGCTTTTCCAAGTCACAGGCTGTGAGAATAAGGTAGTGCAAGAACCAGCATTGACAATAAGTTTGTTCAAGTGACTGTGAGAGAGCAGAAGTTTATCCAAGCGATTGTCTTTGAGAATAAGGTTTTCCAACTGACAGACGTTGAGAATATGGTTGTGCAAGTGACTGAGAGAGATCAGGGGCTTGTCCAAGTTACTGCCATTGAGAATAAGGTTGTCAACATGTCAGTCATTGAGAATAAAGTTTTCCATGTGACTGTCATTGAAAGGAAGGTTGTCCAAGTGACTGCCATTGAGAAAAGGGATGTCCAAGTGAATGGCATTGAATATATGGTTGTCTACGTGTCTGTCAGAGAGCAGGGACTTGTTCAAATTACAGGCTTTGGGAAGAAGGTTGTCCAAATTACAAGCATTGAGAATATGGTTGTGCAAGTGACTGTGAGAGAGCAGCTGCCTGTCCAAGTTACTGCCTTTGAGAATAAGGTTTTTCAGGAGACTGTCATTGAAAATAACAAGCAAATCACTGTCATTGAGACAAAGGTTGTGCAAGTGACTGGCATTGACAATAAGGTTGTCCAAGTGACAGGCATTCGTAAGAGTGTTGTTCAAGTGACTGGCATTGAGAATATAGTTGTCCAAGTGACTGTCAGAGAGCAGGGTCTTGTCCATGTGACTGGCATTTAGAATAGGGTTTTCCAAGTGACTGAGAGAGAGCAGGCACTTGTAAAATTAACTGGCATGGAGAATAAGATTGTCCATGTCACTGACATTGAGAATAAGGTTGTCCATGTCACTGGCATTGAAAGAAAGGTTGTCTCAGTGACTGCCATTGAGAAGTGTTGTCAAAGTGAATCTCATTGAGTACATGGTTGTCTAAGTGACTGTCAGAGAGCAGGGACTTGTCCAAGTTAAAGGCATTGGAAATAAGTTTGTCTATGTCACTGGCTTTGAAACTAAGGTTGTCCAAATGACAGGCATTGAGAATATGGTTTTTCAAGTGACTGTGAGAGAGCTGAAGCCTGTATAAGTTATTGGCTTTGATAATAAGGATGTTCAAGTGACTGGCATTGGAATAAAGTTGTCAAAGTGACTGGCATCGGAATAAAGTTGTCCGTATCACTGCCCTTGAAAGTTTCTCCAAGTGACTGGCATTGAGTATACGGTTGTCCAAGTTACTGTCAGAGATCAAGGGCTTGTGCAAGTGATGGCTTTGAGAATAAGATTGTCCAAGTGACTGTCAAAGAGCAGGGTCTTGTCCATGTGATTGGCATTTAGGATAAGGATGTCCAATTGACTGAGAGATCAGAGGCTTATCCAAGTTATTGAAATTGAGAATAGTTTTTCAACTGACTATCATAGAGAAAAAGTTTTATCAAAATGGCTAGGATTTGAAAAGGATTGTCTATGTCACTGGCATTGAAAGAAAATTTGTCAAAGTACCTGGCATTGAGTATATGGTTGTCCAAGTTACTGTCAGTGATCAAGGGCTTGTACAAGTGACTGGCTTTGAGAATAAGGTTGGCCAAGTCACTAGCATTGAGAATATGATTGTCCAAGTTACTGTCAGAGAGCAGAGGCTTGTCCAAGTGACTGGCTCTGAGAATAAGCTTGTCCAAATTACAGGCATTGAAAATAACATGATCCAAGTGACTGTGAGAGATTGGGGTCTTGTCCAAGTGACTGTCTTTGAGAAGAAGGTTGTACAATTGACTGAATTTGAAAATCAGGTTGTCCGAGAGACTGGTAGAGAATAGGGTCTTTTCCAAGTGACTGGCAGAGAGACATGGCTTGTCCATGTGACCAGCATAGAAAATAAGTTTGTTCAAGTTAATGGCAGAGGGCTGAGGCTTATCCATGAGACTGACACAGAGCAGGGTGTTCTGCAATTGACTGGCATGGAGAATAAGATTTTCCAAGTGACTACCATTGAGAAAAATATTGTTCAAGTGACTGTCAGAGTGCAGGATCTTGTCCAGTGACTGTCTTTGAGAATAAAATTGTCCAAGTGATTGTGAGAGTGAAGGGGCTTGTCCAAGTCACTGGAATTGAGAATAACTTCTCCGATGACTGTCAGAGATCAGGGTCTTGTTCAAGTACTGATATTGAAAATACGGTTATCCATGTGACTGTGAGAGAGCAGGGTGTTGTCTACATCACTGGCATTGCAAATAAGGTTTTCCAAGTGACTGGCATAGAGAATATAGGGTTTTCCAAATGATTGACAGAGAGCAGTGCTTGTACAAGTGCCTGGCTTTGAAAATAAGGTTGTCCAAGTTACATGCATTTGGGAATAAGGTTGTCCAAGTGACAGGAGTTGACAATATGGTTGTCCAAGTGACTGTCAGAGAGCAGGGGCTTGTCCAAGTCACTGGCATTTGGTATATGGTTGTCCATGTGGCAGGCAATGAGAATAAGGTTGTATGAGAGACTGACATAGATTAGGAGCTTGTCCAACTGACTGGCATTGAGAACGGTCTGATACAAGTGACTGGCATTGAGAATGACGTTGTCCAAGTGAACTGCTGAGATCAGGGGCTTGTCCAAGTTATTGGAATTGAGAATAAGGTTGTCCCAGTGACTGTCAGACACCAGGGTCTTGTACCTGTGACGGACATTGAGAGTATGGTTGTACAAGTGACTGTGAGAGAGCAGGTGCTTGTCCAAGTCACTGGCCTTGAGAACAAGATTGTCTGAATGACAAGCATTGAGAATAAGGTTGTCCACGTGAATGTGAGAGAGCAGGAGCTTGGCCAAGTAATTGACATTGGGAATAAAGTTGTCTGAGTGACTGATAGAGAATAGGGTTTGTCCAAGAAATTGGCATTTAGAATAAAGTTGTCTGAGTGACTTATAGAAAGTAGGGGCTTGTCCAAGTGACTGGAATTGAGAATATGGTTGTCCGAGTGATTGCCATTAAGAATAAGGTTGAACAAGTGACAGGGTTTGAGAATAAATTTATACGAGAGACTGACTGAGAGTAGGGTCTTTTCCAAGTGACTGGCATTGAAAATGACATTGTTCAAGTGAACTGTTGAGAACAGGGGCTGTTCATGTTACTGGAATTGAAAATAAGGTTGTCCTATTGACAGGGATTAAGAATAAGCTTGATCACTAAAACCATTTGGCTCAGTGGATAGAGCGTCAGCCTGAGGACTGAAGGGTCCCAGGTTCGATTCCCGTCAAGGGCTCATACCTTGGTTGCAGACTCATCCCCAGTAGGGGTGTGCAAGAGGCAGCTGATCGATGTTTCTTTCTCATAAGTGTTTCTAACTCTTTCTCTCTCTTCCTCTCTGTGAAAAATAAAAAAAATATATTTAAAAAAATAATAAGGTTGATAAAGTGACTATGAGAGAGCAGGGGCTTGTTCAAGTTACTGGCATTTTGCATATGGTTGCCCAAGTGACATGGTTTGAGAATAAGTTTATATGATAGACCTCCTGAGAGAAGAGGCTTTTCCAAGTGACTGGCATTGAGAATGACATTGTCCAAGTGAACTGCTGAGAGCAGGGGCTGTTCATGTGACTGGAATTGAGAATAAGGTTGTCCAATGACTGTTAGATATCAGAGTCTTGTCCAAGTGACAGGCATTGAGAATAAGGTTTTCCAAGTGACTGTGTGAGAGAGCTTGTCCAAGTCACTGACATTGAGAATATGCTTGTGTAATATACAGTCATTGAGAATAAGTTTGTCTTAGAGACTGACAGAGTAGGGGCTTGTCCAAGTGACTGGCATTGAGAATGACATTGTGCACTTGAACTGTTGAGATAAGGGGCTTGTCCACGTGACTGGAACTGAGAGTTAGGTAGTCATGTTGACAGGGATTGAGAATAAAGTTGGTCAAGTGACTGTGAGAGAGCAGGGGCTTGTCCAAGTGATTGTCTTTGAGAATAAGGTTGTCCAAGTGACCAGCATTAATAAAATTTTCTGAGAGATTGATAGAGTATAAGGGCTTGTCCTAGTGACTGGAATTGAGAATGGTTCAGTCCAAATGACTGGCATTGACAATAACATTTTGAAAGTGAATTACAGAGAGCAGAGTTTTTGAGAATAACGTTAACCAAGTGACTGGCATTGATACGAAGGTTTTTCAAGTGACTGTCATTGAGAATAACCTTGTCCAAGTATCTGCCACTGAGAAAAAGGTTGTCGAAGTGACTGTAATAGAGAATAAGGTTGTAAAAGTGACTGGTATTCACAGTAGCGTTGTCAAACTGACAGGCAGTGGGAATAAGGTTGTCCAAGTGACTGACATTGAGAAAAGTTGGTCAAAATGACTGGCATTGAGACTATGGTTGTCAAAGTTACTATCAAGAGCAGGGGCTTGTCCAAGTGACTGGCTATGAGAAGAGGCTTGTCCTAGTACAGGCATTTAAAATAAGGTTGTCCAAATGACTGTGAGAGAGCCTCGTACAGGCATTTAAAATAAGGTTGTCCAAGTCACTGGCATTGAGAATAAGTTTGTCCCAGAGACTCGCATTGCAAACAAGGTTTTCCAAGTGACTGGCATTGAGAACAAAACTGTCCAAAGGACTGGCATTGATAATGAGGTTGTCTAAGTGACTGGCATTGAGACAAAGGTGGTCCAAGTGACTGTAATTCAGAATAAGGTTGTCCAATGACTAAGAGAGATCAAGGTCTTATCCAGGCGACTGGCATTGAAAATAAGGATTTCCAAGTGACTGACAGTTGAGAGGAAGGTTGTATAAGTGATTGCCATTGAGAATAAAGTTGTCCAAGTGAATGGCATTGAGTATATGGTTGTCCAAGTTACAGTCTGAGAGAGGTGGCTTGTGCAAGTGACTGGCTTTGAGAATAAGGTTGTCCAAGTCATTGGCATTGAGAGTAAGCTTGTATTATTGACTGGCATTGAGAATATAGTTGTCCAAGTGACTATCAGAGATTAGAGGCTTGGACAAGTGACTGTCTTTTAAAATAAGTTTGTCCAAATGACTGTCTGAGAACAGGAGCTTTTCCAAGTAACTGGATTTGAGAATAAGGTTGTCTAACTGGCAGGCATTGAGAATAAGGTTTTTCAAGTGACTGTGAGAAAGCAGCAGCTTGTAATAAGTTATTGGCTTTGAGAATAAGGATGTCCAAGTGACTGTCATTGAGAATAAGGTTGTCAAAATGACTGGCATTGGAATAAGATTGTTCATGTCACCAGCACTGAAGTAAAGTTTATCCAAGTCACTGGCATTGAATATATGGTTGTCCAAGTTAGTGTCAGAGATCAAGGGCTTGTACAATTGATGGCTTTGAGAATAAAGTTGTCCAAGTGACTGTCAGAGAGTGGGGTATTGTCCATGTGACTGGCATTTAGAATAAGGATGTCCAAGTGACTGAGAGATCAGAGGCGTTTCCAAGTTACTACCATTGAGAATAATGTTTTTCAAGTGACTGCCATTTAGAAAAAGGTTGTCAAAATGACTAGCATTGGAAAATTATTCTCCATGTCACTGGTATTGAAAGAAAATTTGTCTAAGTGACTGGCATTGAGTATATGGATGTCCAAATTACTGTCAGAGATCCAGGGCTTGTATAAGTAACTGGCTTTGAGAATAAGGTTGGCCAAGTGACTGTGAGATAGCAGGGTCTTTCCCAAAGGCAGGCATTGAGAATAAGGTTGTCCAAGTCACTGGTATTGTGAATAAGCTTGTCTAATTGACTGGCGTTAGGAATATGGTTGTCCAAGTGACTGTCAGAGAGCAGAGGGTTGTCCAAGTGACTGGCTCTGAGAATAAGCTTATCCAAATTACAGGCATTGACAATAATGTGGTCCAAGTGACTGTGAGAGATTGGGGTCTTGTCCAAATGACTAGCATTGAGAAGAAGGTTGTTCATGTAACTGTCATTGAAAAGAAGATTGTCAGACTAACTGACATTGAGATATGGTTCTCCAAGATACTGTCTGAGAGCAGGGGCTTGTCCGAGTGACTGGATTTGAGAAGATGGTAGAGCAAGTTCCAGTATTGAGAATAAGGTAGTCCAAGCAGCTATGAGAGAGCAGAAGCTTGTCCAAGTGACTGTCTTTGAGGATAAAGTTGTCCAACTAACAGGCTTTGAGAATAAGCTTGTCCAAGTGACAGTCAGAGAGCAGGGTCTTGTCCATGTGACTGATTCTTAGAATAAGGATGTCCAAGTGACTGGCATTGAGAATAAGGTTGTTAAAATGTCTGGCATTGAGAATAAGATTGCCCAAGTCACTGGCACTGAGAATAAGGTTGTCTGAGGGACTGGCATTGAGAATCAGGTTTTCCATGTCACTGGCATTGAGTATATGGTTGTCCAAGTGACTGTCAGGGAGCAAGGGCTTGTCCAAGTTACAGGCATAGAACATAAGGTTGTCCTCATAAATGGCTTTCAGAATGAGATTCTTCAAGTGACTGTCAGAGTGCAGGGTCTTGTCCATGTGGCTCGCATTTAGAATAAGAATGTACAAGTGACTGAGAGAGATCAGGGGCTTGTCCATGTTACTGCCATTGAGAATACGGTTGTTCATGTGACTGTCGTTGAGAATAAGGCTGTCCATGTGAGTGTCATTGAGAATAAGGTTGTCCAAGTCACTGTCCTGGAGATGAAGAATGTGCAAGTGACTGACATTGGGAATAAGGTTGTCCAATTGACTGAGTGAGAGCAGGCACTTCTCTAAATGACTGCAATTTTACAATAAGGTTGTCCCAGTGACTGGTATTGAGAATATCATTGTCCAAGTGACTTTCTGAGAACAGGGGCTTTTCCAGGTAACAATGTTTGAGAATAAGGTTGTCCTAGTAACTGTCAGAGAGCAGGGTCTAAGTTGTGACTAAGTTTGTCCACATGACTCAGAGACAGGGGCTTGTCCAAGATACTGAATTGAGAATAAGGCTGTCCAAGTTAAAGGCATTTAAAATATTTTTCTGCAAGTAACTGTGAGAGAGCAGAGGCCTGTACAAATTACTGGCTCTGAGAATAAGGATGTTCAAGTGATTGTCATTAATAAGGTTGTCCAAATGACTGGCATTTGAATGAGGTTGTCCATGTCACTGGCATTGAAGGAAAGTTTGTCAAGTGACTGGCATTGAGTATATGGTTGTCCAAGTTACGGTCAGAAATTGAGGCCTTGTACAAGTCACTGGCTTTGTGAATAAGGTTGGTCAAGTGACTGTGAGATAGCATGGTCTTGCCCAAGAGACAGGCATGGAAAATAAGGTTGTCCAAGTCACTGGCATTGAGAATAAGCTTGTCCAATTGCCTAGGATTGAGAATATCATTTTCCAAGTGACCAGGGGCTTGTCCAAGTTACAAGCATTGAGAATAAGGCTGCCTAAATTACAGTCATTGAGAATATGGTTGTGCAAGTGACTGTGAGAGAGCAGCAGCTTGTACAAGTTCCTAACTTTGAGAATAAGGATGTTCAAGTGACAGTCATTGAAAATAATGTCCAAGGGATTGTAAGAGATCAGGGTCTTGTCCATATGACTGGCATTGAGAAGGAGGCTGTCCACATGACTGTCATTGATAAGAGCATTGTCCAAGTGACTGGCATTGAGAATATTGTTGTCCAATTGACTGTCAGAGAACATGGGCTTGGCCATGTGACTGTCTTTGAGAATAAGATTATCCAAGTGACTGCCCTTGAGAATAAGGTTCTGCAAGTACTGGAATTGAGAATAAGGTTGTCCTAGTGACTGTCAATGAGCAGGGTCTTGTCCAAGTGACTGGCATTGAGAAGCAGTTTCTCCAAGTGACCATCATTGAGAAAAGGGTTGTCCAAATGATTGGCATTGAGAATAAGGTTTTCTTTTTCACTGGCATGTAAAGGAATGCTGTCCAAGCCACAGGCATTGCATATATGGTTATAAAAGTGACTGTCAGAGACTAGAGTCTTGTCCAAGTTACAGGCATTGAGAATATAGTTGTCCATGTGACTGGCCTTAAGATTAAGGTTGTGCAATTGACTGGCATTGAGAATATGGTTGTGCAAATGACTGTGTGGGAGCAGTGGCCTGTACACGTTACTAGCTTTGAGAACAAAGATGTTCAAGTGAGTGTCATTGAGAATAAGGTTGTCCAAGAGCCTTCCATTCAAATAATGTCAAAGTGATTGGCATTGGAATAAGGTTGTCCATGTCACTGGCATTGAAAAAGTTTGTCCACGTGACTGGCATTGAGTATATGGTTGTCCATATTACTGTCAGATATCAGGGGCTTGTATAAGTGACTGACTTTGATAATAAGATTGGCCAAGTGACTGTGAGAGAAAAGGGGCTTGCCCAAGAGACAGGCATTGAGAATAAAGTTACCCAAATCAGGCATTCAGAATAAATTTGTCCAATTGACTGGCATAGAGAATATAGTTGTCCAAGTGACTGTCAGAGAGCAGCGGCTTGTCCAAGTGACTGGCTCTGAGAAAAAGCTTGTCCAAATTACAGTCATTGACAATATATTGTAGAAGTGACTGTGAGAGAGCAGCGACCTGTACAAGTTACTGGCTTTGAGAAGAAGGATGTTCAAGTGACTTTCATTGATAATAAGGTTGTCAAGGTGACTGACATTGGAATAGGTCACTGGCATTAAAAAAAGTTTGTCTAATTGGCATTGAAAATATGGTTCTCCAAGTGACTGTCAGAGAGCAGAGGCTTGTCTAAATGACTGGCTCTGAGAATAAGCTTGTCCAAATTACAGGTTGAGAACAAAGTTGTCCAAGTGACTGAGAGATCAGGGTCTTGTGCAACTGACTGACATTGAGAGAAGGTTGTCATTGAAAAGAAAGTTGTCAAACTGACTGGCATTGGGAATGTGCTTCTCGAAGACACTGTGAGAGAGCAGGGGCATGTCCAAGTGACTGACTTTGGGAATAAGCTAGTGCAAGACCCAGCATTGAGAATAAGGTAGTACAAGCGACTGTGAGAGAGTGTAAGCCTGTCCAAGTGACTGTCTTTGACAATAAGGTTGTCCATCTGACAGACATTGAGAACATGGTTGTGCCAATGACTGTGAGAGCATGGGCTTGTCCAAGTTACTGGCATTTAGAATGAGGCTGTCCAAGTGACTGAGAGAATCAGGGACTTGTCCAAGTCACTGCCATTGAGAATAAGGTTATCCAAGTGACTGTCTTTGAGAATACGGTTGTCCAAGTTCTAGGATTGAGAATGAGGTAGTCCAAGCTACTTATTGGCAGTGAGAGAGCAGAAGCTTGTCCAGATGACTATCTTAGAGAATAAAGTTGTCCGATTGAGAATATGGTTGTGCAAGTGATTGTGAGAGCATGGGCTTGTCCAAGTTACTGGCTTTGAGAATAAGGTTGTACAATGACTTTCAGAGAGCAAGGTCTTGTTCATTTGGCTGAAATTTACAATAAGGATGTCCAAGTGACTGAGAGAGAGCAGGATTGTCCAAGTTGCTGCAATTGAGAATAAGGGTCCAAGTGCCTGGAATTGAGAATAAGGTCATCCATTTGGCTGGCCTTGAGAATACGGTTGTCCAAGTTACAGGCATTAATAATGATGCTGTCCAAGTGATTGGGTGAGAGTATGGGCTTGGCCAAGTGACTGTCTATGAAAATAAGATTTTCCAAGTGACTGGAATTGAGAATAAGGTTGTCCAAGTGACTGGAATTGAGAATAAAGTTGTCCTAGTGACTGTCAGAGAGCAAGGTCTTTTCCATGTGACTAGCAATGAGAGTAATGTTGTCCAAGTGATTGAGATAGAGCAGGGTATTGTGACAGGCATTGAGAAATATTTTCTCCAAGTGACCATCATTGAGAATAAGGTTGTCAAAGTGACTCGGTTTGAAAATAAGGTTGTCCAATTTGCAGGCATTGAGAAGATGGTTGTGCAAATGACTATGAGAGAGCAGCAGCCTGTCCAAGTTACTGGCTTTTAGAATAAGGTTTTTCAGGTGACGGTCATTGAGAATAAGGTTGTCAAAGTTACTGTCAGAGAGCAGGGCTTGTCCAAATGACTGGCATTGAGAAAAGTTGTCAAAATGACTGGCATTAGAAAAGGATTCTCCATGTCACTGGCATTGAAAGAATATTTGTCCAAGTGACTGGCTCAGAAAATAAGCTTGTCCAAGTTACTGTCAGAGATCAGGGGCTTATACAAGTGACTGGCTTTGAGAATAAGGTTGGCCCAGTGACTACGAGATAGCATGGTCTTGCTCAAGAGACAGGCATTGAGAATAAGGTTGTCCAATTGACTGGCATTCAGAATAAGGTTGTCTAATTGACTGGCATAGAGAATATGGTTGTCTAAGTGACTGTCAGAGAACAGAGGCTTGT
This sequence comes from Lasiurus cinereus, assembly GCA_011751065.1. NCBI lineage: Eukaryota > Metazoa > Chordata > Mammalia > Chiroptera > Vespertilionidae > Lasiurus > Lasiurus cinereus. Next base: position 648,142 of record JAAGEH010000078.1, on the reverse strand, counting down.
CCTAGTGACTAGCATTGAGAAGAAAGTTGTCCATGTGACTGGCTTTGTGAATAAGGTTTTTCAAATTACAGGCATGGAGAACATGGTTATGCAAGTGACTGTGAGAGAGCAGCGGCCTTTCCAAGTTACTGGCTTTGAGAATAAGGTTTTTCAGGTGCCTACTGTTGAGAATAATGTAGTCCAAGTCACTGCCCTGAACACGAAGGATGTCCAAATGACTGGCATTGGGAATAAGGTTGTCCAAGTGACTATCTAAGAATAAGGGCTTTTCAAAGTGACTGGGTTTGAGAATAAGGTTGTACAAGCCACTGGCATTGAGACTATGGTTATCAGAGCAGAGGCTTGTCCAAGTGACTGTCTCTGAGAATAAGATTGTCCAAATGACTAGCATTGAGAATAATGTGGTCCAGTTGCCTGTCAGAGAGCAGTGTCTTGTCCAAGTGACTGGCTTTGAGAATATGGTAGTGCAAGTTCCAGCATTGAGAATAAGGTAATCCAAGTGATTGTGAGACAGCAGAGGCTTGTCCAAGTGACTGGTTCTGAGAATAAGCTTGTCCAAATTACAGTCATTGACAATAACGTGGTACATGTGACTGTGAGAGAGTGGAAGCTTGTCCAAGTTACTGGGGTTGAGAATAAGTGAACCAAAGAGAATAGGGTCTTGTCCAAGTGACTGACATTGAGAAGACCTTTTTTGTTGTGACTGTCATGGAGAATAAGGTTGTCCAAGTGACTGTCATTGAGAATAAGATAGTCAAATTGACTGGGATTGAGAATGTTTGTCCAAGTCACTGGCATTGATGTGAAAGTTGTCCAAGTGACTGGATTTGAGAATAACGTTGTTCAAGTCACTGTCAGAGATCAGTGGATTGGTCAAGTTACTAGCATTGAGAATAAGGTCCAAGTGACTGATTTTGAGAATATGGTTGTCCAAGTGATTGTCAGAGAGCAGGTTCTTCTCCATGATATTGGCATTGAGAATAAAGTTGTCCAAGTCACAGAGAGCAGGGTCTTGTCCATGTGTCTAGCATTGAGAATATTCTTGTCCAATTGAGTGTCAAGAGCAAGTGACTGCCATTGTGAATAAGGTTGTCCAAGTGACTGGCATTGAGAATAAGGTTGTACAAGGTACAGGCATTGAGAATAAATTTGTTCAGAGAGCAGGGTCTTGTCCATGTGACTGGCATTGAGAATAAAGTTGTCCAAGTGACTGAGAGAGAGGAGGTGCTTGTCACATTAACTGGCGTTGAGAATAAGATTGTCCAACTCAGTGGCATTGAGAATAAGCTTGTCTAAGTCACTGGAATTGGAATAAGGTTGTCCAAGTGACTTTGAGTGAGCAGGGTCTTATCCAAGTACAGGCATTGACAATAAGCTTGTCCAACTGACTGGCATTATGAATAAAGTTATCTGAGTTACAAGCATTGAGTATAAGGTTGTACAAGTCACTGTCTTTGAGAATAAGGTTGTCTACGTGACTGTCAGAGAGCAGGATCTTGTCCATATCACTGGCATTGATAATAAGATTGTCCAAGTGACTGGAATTGATAATAAATATCTCTAAAAAACTTACAGAGAGTATGGGCTTATACAAGTGACTATCTTTGGGAATAAGATTGCCTAAGTGACAGAATAAGGTTGTACAAGGTACAGGCATTGAGAATAACGTTGTCCAAATGAGTGACAGTTAACAGGGTTGTCCAAGTGACTGTTTCTGAGAATAACATTATCCCAGTGGCAGGCATTGAGAATATGGTTGTGCAAGTGACTGTGAGAGAGCAGGGGCTTGTCCAAGTGACTGGCATTGAGAATCAGGTGGTTCACGTGACTGTGAGTGAGCAGAAGGTTGTCCAAGTGGCTGTCTTTGAGAATAAAGTTGTCCAAATGACAGACATTGAGAATGGTCTTGTCCAAGTGACTGGCATTGAGAAAATCATTGTCCAAATGACTGTCTGATATCAGGGGCTTTCCAAGTGACTGGGTTTGGGAAAAAGGTTGTCCAAGTTACTGGCATTGAGAATAAGGTTGTTAAAGTGACGGGGAGAGAGCAGGCATTTGGCCAAGTGACTGTATTTGAGCATAAGATTGTAGAAGTTACTGCTATTGAGAATAAGGTTGTGCAAGTGACTGGAATTTAGAATAAGGTTGTACAGTTGACTGTAATAGTGCAGTGTATTCTCCATGTGACTAGCAATGAGAGTAAGGTTGTCCAAGTGATTAAGAAAAAGCAGGGTCTTCTCTATGTGTCTGAGATTGACAAGCAGTTTCTCCAAGTGACTCGCATTGAGAATAAAGTTGTCAAAGTGACTCATTGTGAATAAGCTTGTCGTCACTGTCATTGAAAGGAAGGTTGTCTAAGGGATTGCCATTGAGAAAAGCATTGTGCAAGTCATTGGCTTTGAGTATATGGTTGTGCACGTGACTTTCAGAGAGCAAGGTCTTGTCCATGTGACTAGCATTTAGTATAAGGTTGTCCAAGTAATAGGCTTTAAATATATGGTTGACCAAGTTACTGTTAGAGACCCAGGGCGTGTCCAGGTGACTGGTTTTGAGAATATGCTTATCCAAGTGACTTTCAGAGAGCAGAGGCTTGTCCATGTGCCTGGATCTGAGAATAATTTTGTCCAAGTCAGTGGCATTGAGATGAATGTTGGCCAAGTAACTGCCATTGAGAGAAAGTTTGTCCAAGTGACTGTCAGAGACCAGGGACTTGTCCAAGTTACAGGCATTGAGAATCTGGTTGTCCAATTGACTGTCAGAGAACAGAGGCTTGTCCAAGTGACTGTCTCTGAGAAAAATCTTGTCCAAATTACAGGCATTGACAATAACGTTGTCCAAGAGACTGTTAGAGATTGGGGTCTTGTCAAAGTGACTGTCTTTGAGAATAAAGTTGTCCAACTAACAGGCATTGAGATTATAGTTGTGCATGTGACTGTGAGAGCATGGGCTTGTCCAAGATAATGCCATTGAAAATAAGGTTGTCCAAGTGACTTTCATGCAGAATAAGGTTGTCCCAGTGCCTGAGTGATATTGGGGCTTGTCTAAGTAACTGGCATTGACAACAAGGTTGTCCAAGTGACTCTCACAGAGCAGGTTCTTGTCTATGTGACTGGCATTGAGAATAAGGTTATCCAGTGCCTGTGAGAGAGCAGGTGCTTATCCAAGTGACTGAAATTGAGAATAAGGTTGTCCAATGACTGTCAGAGACCAGGGTCTTGTGAAAGTCACTGGCATTGAGTATGAGGTTGTCCAAGTGACTGGCATTGAGAATTAGATTGTGTAAATGACTGGCTGAGAGAGGGGGCTTGTCCACATGACCAGCATTGAATATAAGTTTGTCCAAGTGAAGGGCAAGGGCTGTGGCTTTTACATTGGACAGGCACAGGGCAGGGTGTTCTGCAATGGACTAGCATGGAGCATATGGTTGTCCAAGTGACTGACAGAGAGCAGAGGCTTGTCCAAATGACTGGCTCAGAATAAGCTTGTCCAAAGTACAGGCATTGAGAATAACGTTGTCCAAGTGACTGTGAGGGATCAGGGTCTTGTCCAAGTGACTGGCATTGAGAAGAAGGTTGTCATTTCAAAGAAGCTTGTCAAACTGATTGGCATTGAGAATATGGTTCTCCAAGATACTGTCAGAGAGCAGGGTCATGTTCAAGTGACTGGCTTTGGGAATAAAGTAGTGCAGGAACCAGCATTGAGAATAAGGGATTTCAAACAACTGTGAGAGAGCAGAAGCTTGTCCAAGTGACTGTCTTTGAGAATAAGGTTGTCCAACTGACAAGCATTGAGGATATGGTTGTGCAAGTGACTGTGAGAGCATGAGCTTGTCTAGGTTATTGGCTTTGAGAAAAAGTTTGTCCAAGTGACTGTCAGAGAGCAGGGTCTTTTCCATTTGACTGGTATTTAGAATAAGGTTGTCCAAGTGACTGAGTGAGATCAGGGTCTTCTCCAAGTTACTGCCATTGAGAATAAGCTTGTCCAAGTGACTGTCATTGAGAATAAAGTTGTCAAAGTGTCTGGCATTGAGATAAGGTTGTCCAAGTGTCTGGCATTGGGAATAAGGTTGTCCAATATCTTGAGTGAGAGCAGGGCTTGTCTACGTGACTGGCAATGACAATAAGGTTGTCCAAGTGACTGGCATTGATAGGAGTGTTGTCCAAGTACTGACATTAGAATACCATTGTCCAAGTGACTGTCTGAGAACAGAGGCTTTTCCAAGTGACTGTTTTTGAGAAAAGGTTTTCCAAGTGATTGGCATTGAGTATTTGGTTGTCCATATGACTGTCAGAAACCAGGAGCTTGTCTAAACTTCAGGCATTGAGAATAAAGTTTTCCATATGATTGTCCTTGAGAATAAAGTTGTCCAAGTTACAGGCATTGAGAATATGGTTGTGCAAGTGACTGTGAGAGAGCAGCACCTGTATAAGTAACTGACTTTGAGGATAAGGATGTTCAAATAACTGTCATTGAGAATAAGGTTGGCTAAGTGCGTTTCATTGAGAATAAGGTTCTCCTATTGACTGGCATTGGAATAAGGTTGTCCATGTCACTGGCATTGAAGGAAAATTTGTTGAAGAGACTCGCATTGAGTATATGGTTGTGCAAGTTACTGTCAGAGATCAAGGGCTTGTTCCAGTGACTGGATTTGAGAATAAGGTTGGCCAAGTGACTGTTAGATAGCAGGGTCTTGCCCAAGAGAGAGGCATTGAGAATAAGGTTGTCCAAGTCACTGGCATTGAGCATATGGTTTTCCAAGCGACTGTCAGAGAGCAGAAGCTTATACAAGTGACTGTCTTTGAGAATAAGCTTGTATAACTGACAGGCATTGAGAATATGGTTGTGAAAGTGACTGTGAGAGCATGGGCTTGTACAAGTAACTGGCATTGAGAAGGTTGTCAAACTGACTGGTTGAGAATATGGTTCTCCAAGATACTGTCAGAGAGCAGGGGCATGTCCAAGTGACTGGCTTTGGGAATAAGGTAGTGCAGGCAGCAGCATTGAGAATAAGGTATTTGAAGCGACTTGAGAGAACAGAAGCTTTTCCAATGACTGTCTTTGCGAATAAGGTTGTCCAACTGACAGGCATTCAGAATGAGGTTGTCCAAGTTATAGGCATTGAGAATATGGTTGTGCAAGTGACTCTGAGAGAGCAGAGGCCTGTACATATTACTGGCTCTGAGAATAAAGATGTTCAAATGACAGTCATTGATAATAAAGTTGTCCAAGTCCCTGGCATGAGACAAAGGATTTTCAGGTGACTGGCACTGAGAATAAGCTTGTCCAAGTGTGTGAATGAAAGTAGGGGCTTGTCAAAATTGGTTTGGCTCAGTGGATAGAACATCAGCCTGCAAAATGAAAGATCCCAGGTTCTATTCTGGTCAAGGGCATGTACCTTGTTTGCGGGCACATCTCCAATAGGGGGCATGCAGGAGGCAGCTGATAGATGTTTCTCTCTCATTGATGTTTCTAACTCTCTCTCTCTCTCCCTTCCTTTCTGTAAAAAGTCAATAAAATATACTTAAAAAAAAAGAAAGTAGGGACTTGTCTAACTGACTGGCATTGACAATAAAGTTGTCAAAGTGACTTGCATTGATAACAGTGTTTTCTAAGTGACTGGCATTAGAATAATGTTGTGCAAGTGACTATCAGAGAACAAGAGCTTTTTCAAGTGACTGGGTTTGAGAATAAGGTTGTCCAAGTTACAGGCATTGAGATTTAGGTTATCCAAGTGACTGTCAGAGAGCAGGGACTTGGCCAACTGACTGTCTTTGAGAATAAGATTTTCTAAGTGACTGCCATTGAGAGTAAGGTTGTGTGCATACTGGAATTGAGAATGAGGTTGTCCTAGTGACTGTCAGAGAGCAGGAACTTTTCCAAGTGACAGGCATTGATAATAAGGTTTTCCATGTCACTGGTATTGAAAGGAATATTGGCCCAGTGACTGCCATTGAGGAAAGGGTGGTCCAAATGATTGGCATTGCATATACAGTTCTCCAAGTGACTGTCACAGATCAGGGGCTTGTATAAGTGACTGGCTTTGAGAATAAGGTTGTCCACGTGATGGTCAGAGAGCAGGGGCTTGTTGAAGTGACTGGCTTTGGGAATAAGGTAGTGCAAGAACCAGCATTGAGAATAAGGTAGTCCAAGTAACTGTGAGACAGCTGGGCCTTTTCAAAGTCACAAGCATTGAGAAGGAGATTGTCCAAGAGACTGGCATTAAGAATATGTTGTCCAAGTGACTGGCATTGTCCAAGTCAACTGCTGAGAGCAGGGGCTTGTCCAAGTTATTGGAATTGAGAATAAGGTTGTCTAATGACTGTCAGAGAATAGGGTCTTGTACTAGTGACCGGCATGGTATGGTTGTCCGAGTGACTGTCTTTGAGAATGAGTTTGTACATGTGACTAGAATTGAGATCCAGGTTGTCTGAAACCTGGCAGAGAGTAGGTTATTTTCCAAGTGACTGGCATTGAGAATAAGTTGGTGAAAGTGACTGGCTGAGAGATGGGGCTTGTCCACGTGACCAGCATTGAATATAAGTTTGTCCAAATGAAGGGCAGAGGGCTGAGGCTTATCCTTGAGACTGGCATAAAGCAGGGTGTTTTGCAATTGACTGGCATGAAGAATAAGGTTTTCCAAGTGACTACCATTTAGGAAAATATTGTTCAAGTGACTGTCAGAGTGAAGGGTCTTGTCCAAGTCACTGGAATTGAGAATAAGTTTGGCCAATTGACTGGCCTTCAGAATAAGGTAGTGCAAATGACTGGCATTGTGGATAAGGTTGTCCGAATAGATCAGGGTCTTCTACAATTGACCAGAATTGATAATATTGTTGTCTGACTGACTGTCTTTGAGAATAAAGTTGTCCAAATGACAGTGAGAGAACAGATGCTGTCCACGTGACTGGAATTGAGAATGAGGTTGTCCAATACAAAGGCATTGAGAATCAATTTGCCTTAGAGACTGACACAGAGGAGGGGCTTGTCCAAGTTACTGGCATTGAGAATAACATTGTGCAAGTGAACTGTTTTGAGCAGGGCCTTGTCTAAGTGACTGGAACTGAGAATTACGTTGTCCTACTGACAGGGATTGAGAATACGGTTGGTCAAGTGACTGTGAGAAAAGAGGGGCTTGTTCAAGTGAGTGACATGGAGAATAAAGTTGTCTGAGTAACTGATGGAGAGTAGGGGTTGTCCAAGAGATTGATATTTCGAATACAGTTGTCTGGGGGACTTATAAGAAGTAGGGGCTCTTCCAAGTGACTGGCATTCAGAATAAAGTTGTCCAAATGATTGACTTTGAGAATAAGGTTGTCCAAGTGAGAGGTATTGAGAATAAGGCTGTCCAAGTGACTCTAAGAAATCAGGGGCTTGTACACGTCGGTGGCAATGAGAATATGGTTGTCCAATATACAGTCATTGAGAATAAGTTTGTCTGAGAGACTGACTGAGAGTAGGGGCTTGTCCAAGTGACTGGCATTGAGAATGATGTTATGCAAGTGAACTGTTGAGAGCAGTGGCTTGTCCACATGACTGGAACTGAGAATTAGGTTGTCGGATTGACAGGGGTTGAGAATAAGTTTGGTCAAGTGACTGTGAGAGAGCAGAGGCTTATCCAAGTAACGAAAATTGAGAATAAAGTTTCCTGAGTGACTGATAGAAAGGAGGGGCTTTTTTAAGGGATTGAAATTAAGAATATGGTTGTTGGAGTGATTGCCATTGAGAATAAGATTATGCAAGTGACAGGGATTGACAATAAGTTTGGTTGAGTCACTCTAGGAGAGCAGGGTCTTGTCCATGTGACTGACACTGAGAATAAAGTTATCCAAGTGAATGTGAGAAAGCAGGGATGTGTATAAGTCACTGACATTGAGAATATTCTTGTCCAACATACAGGCATCGAGAATAAGTTTGTCTGAGAGACTGACAGAGATTAGGGGCTTTTCCAAGTGACTGATACTGAGAATGGTCTTGTTCAAGTGACTGGCATTGTGAATAACATTGTCCAAGTGAACTGTTGTTTGCAGGACCTTGTCTGAGTGACTGAGAGGGATTAGGGGTTTTCCAGGAGATTGGCATTTAGACTAAAGTTGTCTGAGTGACTTATAGAAAATAGGTGCTTTTCCAAGTGACTGGCATTGAGACTATGGTTTGTGCAAGTGATTGTCTTTGAGAATAAAGTTATACAAGTGACAAGGATTGAGAATAAATGTGGTTGAGTGGCTGTCAGAGAGCAGGTCCTTGTCAAAATCACTGGCATTGAGAACAAGGTTGTCCAAGTGACAGTCAGAGAGCAGGGGATTGTCAAACTGACTGGCTATGAGAATAGTCTGGTACAAGTGAGTGGCATTGAGAATGATGTTGTCCAAGTGAAATGCTGAGAGCCAGGACTTGTCCGAGTTATTGAAATTGAGAATAACATTGTCCAAGTGATTGTCAGAGACCAGGGTCTTATATCAGTGACTGGTGTTGAAAATATGGTTGTTCGATTAATTGTCTTTGAGAATAAGGTTGTGTAAGTGACTGGAATTGAGAACCAGGTTGTCCATGAGACTGATGGAGACTAGGGACTTTTCCAAGTAATAGGCATTAAGAATAAGGTTGTGCTGAGACCGGTTTGGCTCAGTGGATAGAGCATCAGCTTATGGACTGAAAGGTCCCAGGTTCGATTCTGGTTGGGGGCATGTACCTTGCTTGGGGGCACATCTCCACTGTGGGGCGTGCAGGAGGCGGCTGATCGATGTCCCTCTCTCATTGATGTTTCTGACTTTCTATCTCTCTCCCTTCCTCTGTAAAAAAAAAATCAATAAAATATATATTTAAAAAAAGGAATAAGGTTGTGAAAGTGACTGGCTGAGAGAAGGGGCTTGTCCACGTGACCAGCATTGAATACAAGTTTGTCCAAGAGAAGAGCAGAGGCCTGAGACTTATTAATGAGAATGGCAATTGCCTGGCATGGAGAATAATGTTTTCCAAGTGACTACCATTGAGGAAAATATTGTATAACTGTCAGAGTGTGAGGTGTTGTCCAAGTGACACGCATTGAGCATCAGGTTGTGAGACAGCAGGGGCTTGTTCAACTCACTGGCATTTAGAATAGGGATGTCCAAGAAACTGGCATAGAAAATAAGGTTGCACAAGTGAAAGGATTGAGAATGAGGTTGTCCATTAACTGTCAGATATCAGGGTCGTGTCCAAGCGACAGGCAATGGGAAATAAGGTTTTCAAGTGATTGTGAGTGATCATGGGCTTGTCAAGTTACTGGCATTGGGTATAACAGAGTCCAAGAGACTGGAATTGAGAAGAATGTTGTGCAAGTGACTGGAATTGAGACCCAGGTTGTCTGTGAGCCTGGCAGAGAGTAAGGTCTTTTCCAAGTGACTGGCATTGAGAAGAAGGTTGTGCAAATGACTGGTTGAGAGAGAGGGCTTGTCCACATGACGAGCATTGAATATAAGTTTCTGCAAGTGAATGGCAGAGGGCTGAGGTTATCCATGAGACTGGCACAGAGCAGGGTGTTCTGCAATTGACTGGGATGGAGAATAAGGTTTTCCAAGTGACTACCATTGAGGACAATATTGTACAAGAAACTATCAGACTGGAGGGTCTTGCCCAAGTGACAGGCATTGAGATTAAGGTTGTCCAAGTGACTGTGAGACAGCAGGGGCTTGTCTATGTCACTGCCATTGAGGATATGGTTGTCCAATATACTCACATCAAAAATAAATTTGTCTGAGAGAGTGACGGAGAGTAGGGTATTGTCCAAGTGACGGGCATTGAGAATGACATTATCCAATGAACTGTTGAGAGCAGAGGCTTGTCCAAGTGACTAGAACTGAAAATAAGGTTGTCCTATTAATAGGGATTGAGAAAAAGGTTGTCCAAGTGATTGTCAGAGACCAGGGTCTTATACCAGTGACGGGCATTGAGAATAAGGTTGTCTGAGTGACTGTCTTTGAAAATAAGGTTTTCCAAGGGACTGTCATTGAGAATAGGATGTGCATGTGACTGGCTGAGAGACAGAGCTTGTCCATGTGACCAGCATTGAGAATAAGTTTGTCCAAGTGAAGGGCAGAAGGCTGAGGCTTATCCATGAGACTGGCACAGAGCAGGGTGTTCTGCAATTGACTGGAATAAGTTTGTCCAATGACTGTCAGAGATAAGGGTCTTGTTAAGTGACAGGCATTGAAATACGGTTATCCAAGTGAGTGTAAGAGAGAAGGGTTTTTTCCAAGTCACTGGCATTGAGAATCAGGTTGTGCAAAGTGACTGACAGAGAGCAGGGTTTGTACAAGTGACTGGAATTGAGAATACAGTTGTCTGAGTGACTGTCTTTGAGAAAAACGTTCTCCAAGTGACTGGAATAGAGCAGGGTCCTCTCCAAAAGGCTGGCATTGAGAACCAGGTTGTCCAAATGAATGTCAGAGATATGGGGAATATTCAAGTTACTGTCAGAGAGCAGGGACTTTTCCAAGTCACCATCATTGAGAATCAGGTTGTCCAAGTGACTGCGAGACAGCAGGGGCTTGTCCAAGTCACTGGCATTGAGAATAAGGTTGTCCAAGTGACTTTCATTGAGGACAATATTGTTCAAGCGACTGTCAGTGTGGAGGGTCTTTTCCAAGTGACAGGCACTGGGAATAAAGTTGTCCAAGTGACTGTGAGAGAACAGGGGCTTGTCAAAGAACTGTTATAGAACAAGGTTGTCCATGTCATTGGCATGAACTGCTGATAATAGGGGCTTGTCCAAGTTACTGGAATTTAGAATAAGGTTGTCTAAGTGACTGTCAGTGACCTGGGTCTTGTAACCATGACCGGCATTGAGAATATAGTTGTCTGCATGACTGTCTTTTAGAATAAGGTTTTCCAAGTGACAGGCATTGAGAATATGGTTGTCCAAGTGACTGTGAGCAAGAAGGGTCTTGTCTAAGTTACTTTCTTTTAGAATAAGGTTATCCCAGTTACAGTCTTTGAGAATAAGTTTGTCTAAGTGATTATCAGAGAGCAGGATCTTGGCCATGTCACTGGAATTGAGAATAAGATTGTCTAAGTGACTGGCATTGATAATAAGATTCTCCAAGAAATTGACAGATAGTAGTGGCTTATCCAAGTGACTCTCTTTGAGAATAAGATTGCCTAAGTGATAGCCATTGAGAATAAATTTGCCCAAGTGAGTGGCAGAGTGAAGAGTCTTGTCCAAGTGGCTGTCTTTGAGAATAAGTTTATGCAAGTGACAGGCATTGAGAATAAGGATGTCCAAATGAGTGGCAAAGTGAATAGGCTTGCTCAGTTAACTGGCAATCAGAATAAGGTAGTGCAAATGACTGGCATTGTGAATAAGGTTGTTCGAATGACTGTCATAGAAGGTCTTGTACAATTGACCAACATTGAGAATATGGTTGTCTGAGTGACTGTCTTTGAGAATAAGGTTGTGCAACTGACTGGAATTGAGAACCAGGTTGTCCATGAGTCTGGCGGATACTAGGGCCTTTTCCAAGTGGACAAGCATTGAGAATAAGGTTGTGCAAGTGACTGACTGAGAGATGGGGCTTGTCCACGTGACCAGCATTGAATACAAGTTTGTCCAAGTGAAGAGCAGAGGGCTGAGACTTATTTTAATGAGACTGGCACAGAGCAGGATGTTCTGCCTGGAATAAAGAATAAGGTTTTCCAAGTGACTAACTTTGAGGAAAATATTGTATGAATGACTATCAGAGTGCAGGGTTTTGTCCAAGTGACAGGCATTGAGAATAAGGTTGTCTAGTGACTTTGAGAGATCAGGGGCGTGTTCACGTCACTGGCATTGGGAATAGGCGTGTCCAAGAGACTGGCACTGAAAATAAAATTGTCCAAGTGACTAGAATTGAGAATAAGGTTGTCCAAGTGACTGTCAAGGAGCAGGAGCTTTTACATGTCACTGAGAATTAGTATATGGTTGTTCAAGTGATAGGTATTGGGAATAAGGTTATACGAGAAACTGCCATGGGATAGGGACTTGTCCAACTGAGTGGCATTGACAACAATCTGATACAAGTGACTGGCATTGAGAATGACGTTGTCCTGGTGAACTGCTGAGAGCAGCAGCTTGTCCAAGTTATTGGAGTTGAGAAAAACGTTGTCCAAGTGACTGTCAGAGACCAGGGTGTTTTATCAGTGATGGGCATTGAGCATAAGGTTGTCTAAATGCTTGTCTTTGAAAATAAGGTTCTCCAAGTGACTGTCCTTGACAATAAGGTTGTGAAAATGCCTGGAATTGAAAATCAGGTTTTCTGAGAGACTGGCAGAGAATAAAGTCTTTTCCAAGTGACTGGCATTGAGAATAAGATTGTGCAAGTGACTGGCTGAGAGACGGGGCTTGTCCATGTGAAGAGCATTGAATATACATTTGTCCAAGTGAAGGGTTGAGGGATGAGGCTTATCCATGTGTCTGACACAGAGCAGAGTGTCCTGAAATTGACTGACATGGAGGATAAAGTTTTCCAAGTGACTACCATTGAAGAAAATATTGTTCAAGTGACTGTCAGAGTGGAGGGTCTTGTTCAAGTGATAGGCATTTAGAATAAGTTTGTTCAACTGATGGTGAGAGAACAAGGGCTTGACAAAGTCAATGGCATGGAGAAGAAGGTGGCCCAAGAGACTAGCCTTGAAATTAAGGTGGTCTGAGTGACTGGAATTGAGAATAAGGTTGTCCAATGACTGCCAGTGATCAGGGTCTTGTCCACATTATTTACATTGAAAATAAGGTGGTCTAAGTGACTGTGAGAGAGCAAGGGCTTGTCCAGGTGACTGTCATTGAGTATAAGGTTGTTCAAGGGAATGGATTTGAGAATATGGTTGTCCAAGTCACTGTGAGAATATGGTTGTGCAAGTGACAGACATTGAAAATAAGGTTGTAGGAGAGTCTGACAGAGTAGGGGCTTGTCCAACTGACTGGCATAGAGATCCGTTTGGTACAAGTAACTGGCATTGGGAATGACTTAGTCCAAGTGAACTGCTGAAAGCAGGGGCTTGTTCAAATTACTGTGTTTGAGAATAAGGTTGTCCAAGTGACTGTCAGAGACCTGGTTCTTGTACCAGTGATCGGAATTGAGAATATGGTTGCCTGAGAGAAATTTTTTGAGAATGAGGTTGTTCAAATGATTGGCAGTGAGAAAAAGGTTGTGCAAGTGACTGGTTGAGAAATGGGGCTTGTCCATGTGACTGGCATAGAGAATAAGTTTGTTCAAGTGAAGGGAAGAAAGCTGTGGCTTTTCCATGAGACTGGCAGAGAGTAGGGTCTTTTCAAGATACTGGCATTGAGAATAAGGTTGTCCAAGAGACTGGCATTGAGAATAAGTTTGGTGGAGTGACTGTGAGAAGGCAGGGTCTTGTCCACATGACTGGCATGGAGAATAAGGTTGTCCAAGTGACTACCATTGAGGAAAATATTGTTCAACTGACTGTCAGAGTGCAGGGTCTTGTCCAAGTCACTAAATTGAAAATAGGGTTGGCCATGGAACTGGCATTGAGAATATGGTTTTCCAAATGATAGTCAGAAAGCAGGTGATTGTCTAATTGACTGGAATTCAGAATACAGTAATCTAAATCACTGACATTGTGAATCAGGCTGTCAAAATGACTATCATAGATCAGTGTCTTGAGCAATTGACCAGCTTAAGAGTGATTGTTTGAGTGACGGCCTTTGAGAATAAGGTTGTACCAGTGACTGTGAGAGCAGGGGTTTGTCCACGTCACTGGCATTGAATATAACGTTGTCCAAGCACTGGCATTGAGTATAAAGTTGTCCAGTGATTGTGAGAGAGTGGATGCTTGCTAAAGTCACTGGCATTGAGAATAAGGTTTCCAAGTGAGAGGTATTGAGAATAAGGCTGTCCAAGTGACTGTGAGAAAGCAAGGGCTTGTACAAGTCACTGGCACTGAGAATATGGTTGTCCAATATACAGGCATTGAGAATAAGTTTGTCTGAGAGACTGACTGAGAGTAGTGACTTTTTCAGGTGACAATAAGGTTGTCCAAGTGACAGGGATTGAGAATAAGTTTGGTCGAGTGACTATGAGCCAGCAGGCCCTTGTCCATGTGACTGGTATTCAGAATAGGGTTGTCCCAGTGGCATCAGAGACCACGAGCTTGTCCAAGTCACTGTCATTTAGTATATGGTTGCCCAAGTTACAGGCCTTGTGCATAAGGTTATATGAGAGACTGACATAGAGTAGGGGCTTGTCAAACTGACTGACATTGAGAACAGGCTGGTAGAAATGACTGGCATTGAGAATCATGTTGTCCAAGTGAACTGCTGAGAGGAGGGGCTTGGCCAAGTTATTGGAATTGAGAATAAGGTTTTGCAAGTGACTGTCATTGAGAATAAGGTTGTATGAGTAACTGGCTGAGAGACAGGGCTAGTCCAAGTGACCAGCATTGAGAATAAGTTTGTCCAAGTGAAGGGCAGAAGGCTGAGGTTTATCCATGAAGACCAGCACAGAGCAGGGTGTTCTGAAATTGACTGCCATGGAGAATGAGGTTGTCCAAGTGCCTGGAATTTAGAATAAGTTTGTCCATTGACTGTCAGAGATAAGGGTCTTGTTCAAGTGACAGGAATTGAAAATACAGTTTTCCAAGTGACTCTGAAAGAGCAGGGATTTTTCCATGTCTCTGGAATTCATAATATGGTTGTCCAAGTTACTGGCTTTGAGAATAATGTTCTCCAAGTGACTGGAATAGAGCAGGGTCTTCTCCGAAAGGCTGTCATTGAAAATCAGGTTGTCCAAATGAATGTCAGAGATATGGGGTATATTCAAGTGCCTGTCAGAGAACAGGGGCTGTTCCAAGTCACCATCATTGAGAATAAGGTTGTCCAAGTGACTGTCACTGAGAATAAGGTTGTCAAAATGACTGTGCTTGAGAATAAGGTACTCCAAGTCACTGTCAGAGAGCTGGGGCTTATTCAAGTGACTTTTTTGAGAATACGGTTGTCCAAGTAACAGGCCTTGAGAACAAGGTTGTCCAAGTGACTGTGAGAGCACAGGTGCTTGTACAAGTTACTGGCATTGAGTAAGGTTGTCCAAGTTAGTGACAGAGAGAACAGACTTGTCCGAGCGACTGTTTTTGAGAATAAGGTTGTCCAAATTACTGGCCTTGAGAATATAGTTGTGCAAGTGACTGTGAAAGAGCAGGGGCTTGTCAAGTTACTGTCTATGAAAATAAGGTTGTCCAAGTGCCTGGCATTGAGATTAGTCTTGTCCAGGTGACTGGCTTTGAGAATAACATTCTCCAAGTGCCTAGAAGAGAGCAGGGTCTTCTCAAAAGACTGACGTTGACTATCATGTTGTCTTAATGGAAGTCAGAAATATGGGGTATATTCAAGTGAGTGTTAGAAAGCTGGGCTTTGTCCAAGTCACTGTCATTGAGAATAAGGTTGTTCAAGTGATAGGCATTGAGAAAAAGGTTGTCCTAGTCAATGTGAGACAGCAGTGTGTTTTCCAAGTCACTGGCATTGAGTATAAGGTTTTCCCAATGACTGTCAGAGGGTAGGAATTGTCCAAGTGACTGAGAGACAGCAGGGGATTGTAAAAATCACTGGCACGGAGAATAAGCTTGTTGAAGTGATTGTCACTAAGAATAAGGTTGACAAAGTGACTGTGATTGATTATAAGTTACTCCAAATAACTGTCAGAGAGCTGAGGCTTATTCAAGTGCCTTTCTTTGAGAAAACGGTTGTCCAACAGGCCTAAAGCATAAGGTTATCCAAGTGACTGTGAGAGAGCAGGCGCTTGTACAAGTTATTGGCATTGAGAATAAGGTTATCCAAGTGAGTGGTAGAGAGAATAGGCATGTCCAAGCAACTATTTTTGAAAATAAAGTTGTCCAAATGACAGGCATTGAGAATAAGGTTGTCCAAATTACTGTGAGAGAGCAGGGGGTTGTCCAAGTCACTGGCATTGAGAATGGTCTTGTCCAAGTGACTGACTTTGAGAATAACGTTCTCCAAGTGACTGGAAGAGAGCAGGATCTTCTCCAAAAGACTGGCATTGAAAATCAGGTTATCTGAATGGAAGTCAGAGATATGGGGTATAACCAAGTGATTGTCAGAAAGGAGGGCCTTGTCCAAGTCACTGTCTTTAAGAATAAGGTTGTCCAAGTGACAGGCATTGAGAATAAAATTATCCAAATTACTATGAGAGAGCAGGGGGTTGTCCAAGTCACTGGCATTGTGTATAAGGTTTTCCAAGGGACTTTCAGAGACCAGGGTCTTGTACCAGTGACAGGCATTGAGAATATGGTTATCCGAGTGACTGTCATTGAGAATAAGGTTGTCCGAGTGACTGTCATTGAGAATAGCAATGCAAATGACTGGCTGAGAGATGTGACCAGCATTGAGAATAAGTATGTCCAAGTGAAGGGCAGAGGGCTGAGGCTTTTCCATGATAACCAGGACAGAACAGTGTTTTCTGCAATTGACTAGCATGGAGAATAAGGTTGTCCAAGTGACTTAATTTTAGAACAAGTTTGTCCAATAACTGTCAGAGATAAGGGTCTTGTTGAAGCGAAAGGCATTGAAAATACAGTTATCCAATTGACTGTGAGAGACTAGGAATTTTTCCAAGTCTCTGGCATTGAAAAGAAGGTTGTCCAAGTGACTATCAGAGAGCAGCATCTTGTACAAGTAACTGCTATTGAAAAATAAGGATGTCCAAGCGACAGGCATTGAGAATAAGGTTGTCCAAGTGACTGTGAGAGATCAGAGGGTTGTTCAAGTGACTGTCAGGGAGAATGACGTTGTCCAAGTGAATTTCTGAGAGAAGAGGCTTGTCTAAGGCATTGGAATTGAGAATATGGTTGTCCAAGTGACTGTCAGAGAGCAGGGTCTTGTATCATTAACTGGCATTGAAAATAAGGTTGTTTGAGTGACTATCTTTCAAAATAAGGTTGTCCAAGTCACAGTCACTAAGAATAAGGTTGTCAAAGTGAATGTGACTGAGAATAAAGTACTCCAAGTCACTGTCAGAGAACTGAGCCTTATTCAAGTGATTTTCTTAGAGAATACGGTTTTCCAAGTAACAGGCCTAAAAAATAAGGTTTTCCAAGTCACTGTGAGGGAGCAGGGGCTTGTACAAGTTACTGGCATTGAGAGTAAGGTTGTCCAAGTGAGTGGCAGAGAGAACAGGCTTCTCAAAGCGACTGTTTTTGAGAATAATGTTGCCCAAGTGACTGGCCTTGAGAATATGGTTGTGCAAGTGACTGTGAAAGAGCAAGGGCTTGTCAAGTTACTGGCTTTGAGAATAAGTTTGTCCAAGTCACGGGCATTGAGAATGGTCTTTTCCAAGTGACTGGGTTTGAGAATAATGTTCTCCAAGTTCGTGGAAGACAGCAGGGTGTTCTCCAAAAGACTGGCATTGAATAGCAGGCTGTGCGAATGAAAGTCAGAGATATGGGGTATATCCTAGTGACTGTCAGAAAGCAGGGCCTTGTCCAAGTCACTGTCATTGAGAATAAGATTGTCCAAGTGAAAGGCATTGAGAATAAGGTTGTCCAAGTTACTGGCATTGAGTATAAGGTTTTCCTAGTGACTGGAATACAGCAGGATCTTCTCCAAAAGGCTGGCATTGAGAATCAGGTTATCCAAATGAATGGGATATGGGGTATATTCAAGTGATTGTCATAATGCAGAGCCTTTTGCAAGTCACCACCATTGAGAATAAGGTTATGCAAGTCAGTGGCATTGATAATAAGGTAGTTTCTCCAGGTGACTGTGATTTAGGATAAGGTACTATAAGTGACTTTCAGAGAACAGGGGCTTATACAAGTGCCTTGATTTGAAAATAAGCTTGTCCAAGTGACAGGCATTGGGACTATGGTTGTCCAAGTGACTGTGAGATAGCAAGGGCTTGTCCAAGTTACTGGCATTTAGAATAAGGTTGTCCAGGTTACACTCTTTGAGAATAAGGTTGTCTAAGTGACTGTCAGAGAGCAAGATCTTGTCAAAGTCATTGACATTGATAATACGTTTGTCCAAGTGACTGGCATTGATACTAAGGTTCTCTGAAAAATTGGCAGAATTTTAGGGCTTGTTCAAGTGACCGGCATTGAGAATGACGTTGTCCAAGTGAATCACAGAGAGCACAGTCTTGTGCAAGTGACTGGCATTGACAATAGGTATTCTAAGTGACTGGCTGAGAACAGTCTTGGCAATGGACAGGCATTGAGAATATGGTTGTCCATGTAATTGTCACTGAGAATAAGGTTGTCCATGTGACTGTCACTGAGAGTAAGGTTATCCAGGTGACTGGCATATAGAACAAGATTATCCAAGGGACTGGCATTGAGAATAAGGTTGTCCAAATGACTGTTACTGAGAGTAAGGTTATCCAGGTGACTAGCATATAGAACAAGATTATCCAAGGGACTGGCATTGAGAATAAGGTTGTCCAAGTGACTGTCAGACAGTACGGGCTTATCCAAGTGACTTGCTTTGAGAATAAGTTTGTTCAAGGACTGTCAGAAAGCAGGTGCTATTACAAGTCACTGGCATTGAGAATAAGATTGTCGAAGTGACAGACATTGAAAATAAGTTTCTTTGAGTAACTGACAGAGAAGGTGCTTATCCAAGTGACTTTCTTTGAGAATAAGGTAGTCTAAGTGACAGGCATTGAGAAAAAGATTGTGCAAGAGAGTGGCAGAAAGATTAGGCTTGTCCAAGTGACTTTGAGAATAAGGTTATCCAAGTGACAAGCATTTGTGATATGGTTGTCCACGAGACAGTGAAGAGCAGGGGCTTATCCAAGCAACTGGCATTGAGAATAAGTGACTGTCAGAGACGATGGTCTTGTCCATGTGACCGGCATTGAGAATTTGGTTGTCCAGGTGACTGACATTGAGAATAAGGTTGTTCAAGTGATTGGCTGAGAGACAGGGCTTGTCCATGTGACCAGCATGGAGAATAAGTTTGTTCAAGTGAAGGTCAGAAGGCTGTGGCTTTTTCATGACACTGCCACAGAGCAGGGTGTTCTGCAATTGGCTGACATAGAGAATAATGTTTTCCAAGTGACGACCATTGAGAAAAATATTGTTCAAGTGACTGTCAGAGTGCAGGGTCTTGTCCAAGTCACTGGAATTGAGAATAAGGTTGTCCAAGTGACTAGCAGTGAGAACGGTTTAGTCCAAATGACTGACATTGAGAATAACTTTTTGCAAATGTATTGTAGACAGCAAGATCTTTGAGAATATGGTTATCCAAGTAACTGCCATTGAGAAGAAGTTTGTCCAAGTTACAGGCATTGAAAATAAGTTTGTTCAAGTGACTGAGAGAGAGCAAGGTCTTGTCTATGTGAATGGCATTGAGAATAAGGTTGTCTGAGTGACTGTCATTGAAAAGAAGGTTGCGTATATGGTTGTCAAGTGACGGTCAGAGACCAGGGGCTTGTCCAAGTTACAGGCATTGAGAATATGGTTGTGCAATTGACTACGAGAAAGCAGCGGCCTATACAAGTTACTGGTTTTGAGAATAAGGATGTTCAAGTGAATTTCATTGAGAATAAGGTTGTGCAAGTGACTTCTCAGAGAGCAGTGTCTTATCCATGTGAGTGGCATTGAGAATAAGGTTGTTCAATCACTGGCATTGAGAATATGGTTCTCAGAGATATTGTCAGAGAGCAGGGGCTTGTAGAGGTGACTGGATTTGAGAATATGGTAGTGCAAGGGACTGATTCTGTGAATAAACTTGTCCAAATTACAGGCCTTGATAATAACGTTGTCCAAGTGACTGTGAGAGATTAGGGTCTTGTCCAAGTGACTGGCATTGAGAGGAAGGTTATCCATGTGACTGTCATTGAAAAGAAGGTTGTCAAAAGGACTTACATTGACAATATGAGTTTCCAAGATACTGTCAGAGAGCAGTGCTTTGTCCAAGTGACAAGCTTTGAGAATAAGTTAGTACAAGAACCAGCATTGAGAATAAGGTAGTCCAAGACACTGTGAGAGAGTAGAAGCTTTTCCAAGCGACTGTCATTGAGAATAAAATTGTCCAACTGACAGGCATTGAGAATATGGTTGTGCAAATGACTGTGCGAGAGCATGGGCTTGTCCAAGTTAATGGATTTGAGAATAAGGTTGTTCAAGTGACTATCAGAGAGCAGGGTCTTGCCCATGTTACTGGCATTAGAATAAGAATGTACAAATAACTGAGAGAGATCAGGAACTTGTCCATGTTACTGCCATAGTGAGTAAGGTTGTCCAAGTGACTGTGAAAGAGCATGGGGTTGGCCAAGTGACTTCCATTGAGAATGAGGTTGTCCATATGACTGTCATTGAGAATAAGATTATGCAAGTCACTGCCCTGGAGAGGAGGGATGTCCAAGTGACTGGCATTGAGAGTATCCTTGTCCAAGTGACTGTGAGAGATCAGGGTCTTGTCCAAGTGACTGGCTTTGGGAAAAACGTAGTGCAGGAACCAGCAATGAGAATAAGGTAGTCCAAACGACTGTGAAAGAGTAGAAACTGGTCCAAGTGACTGTCTTTGAGAATAAGGTTATCCAAGTGACAGGCAATAGGAATATGGTTGTGTAAGTGACTGTAGAAAGCAGGGCTTGTGCAGATTACTGGCTTTGAGAATAAGGTTGTCCCAGTGACTGTCAGAAAGCAGGTGGTTGTCCCAGTGAAGGGCAGAGGACTGAGGCTTATTCCATGAGACTGGCACAGAGCAGGGTCTTCTACAATTTACTGGAATGGAGAATAAGGTTTTCCAGTGACTGCCATTGAGGAAAATATTGTTCAAGTGACTGTCAGAGTGGAAGGTCTTGTCCAAGTCACTGGCATTGAGAATAATGATGTTCCAGTGACTGTGAGAGAGCAGGGTCTTGTCCAAGTGATTCAAATTGAGAGGAAAGTTGTCCAAATGAGTGTCAGAGAGTGGGGTCTTGTCCGAGTGACTGGCATAGAGAAGAAGGTTGTCCATGTAACTGTCATTGAGATGAAGGTTGTCCAAATACTGATGTTGAGAAGTTTGTCCAAGTGACTGACATGATTTTTCCAACGATTGTTAGTGAGCAGGGGCTTGTCCAATTGATGGTCTTTGAGAATAAGTTTGTACAAGTGACTAGAATTGAGAACCAGGTTGTCCGTGAGTCTGGCAGAGAGTAGTTTTTTTTCCAAGTGACTGGCATTGAGAATAAGATTGTGCATGTGACTGGCTGAGAGACGGGGCTTGTCCACATGGCCAGCATTGAATATAAGTTTGTGCAAGTGAAGGGCAGAGGGCTGAGCTTATCCATGAGACTGGCACAGAATAGGGTGTTCTGCAATTGACTGGCATAGAGAATAAAGTTTTCCAAGTGACTAACATTGAGGACAATACTGTACAAGAGGCTATCAGAGTGGAGGGTCTTGCCTAAGTGACAGGCATTGAGAATAAGATTGTCCAAGTGACTGTGAGAGAGCAGGTGCTTATCCAAGTCACTGGCATTGAAAATATGGTTGTCGAAGTGACTGTCAGAGAGCAGAGTCTTTTACCAGTCACCGGCATTGAGAATGTGATTGTGCAAGAGACTGTCTTTGGGAATAAGGTTGTCCAAGTGACTGGCATTGATAACAAGGTTCCTTGAGAAATTGACAGAGAATAGGGGCTTATCTAAGTGACTTTCTTTGATAATAAGGTTGTCTAAGTAACAGGCATTGAGATTAAGATTGTCCAAGTGAGTGGCAGAGAGAACAGGCTTTTCCAAGTGACCGTCTTTAAGAATAAGGTTGTCCAATCAGTGGCATGGAAAAGAATGTTGTCCAATTAACTGTCATTGAGAAAAAGGTTGTCCAAGTTACAGGCATTGATAATAAGTTTGTCCTAGTGACTGTCAGAGAGAAAGGTATTGTCTGTGTGACTGGCATTGAGAATAAGGTTGTCCAAGTCACTGGAATTGATAATGAGGTTGTACAAGTGACAGGCATTGGGAATAAAGTTATCAATTGGCTGAGTGAGAGCAGGGGCTTTTCCAAGTGACTGGCATTGCCAATAAGGTTGTCCAAGTGACTGGCATTGATAGGAGTGTTGTCTAAGTGATGAGCATTGAGAATATCTTTGTCCAAGTGACAGTCTGAGTTTAGGGGATTTTCCAAGTTACTGTCTCTGAGAATAAGGTTGTCCATATTACAGGCATTGAGAATAAGATTGTCCAAGTGACTATGAGAGAGCAGGGGTTTGGCCAAGTGACTGTTTTTGAGAATAAGATTGTCCAAGAAGCCGAAACGGGTTTGGTTCAGTGGATAGAGCATCGGCCTATGGACTGAAGGTTCCCAGGTTCGATTCTGGTCAAGAGCCTGTACCTTGGTTGCGGGCACATCCCCAGTAGGGGGTGTGCAGGAGGGAGTGATCGATATTTCTCTCTCATCGATGTTTCTAACTCTCCATCTCTTTCCCTTCCTCTCTGTAAAAAATAAATAAAAAATATATTTAAAAAAATATTGTCCAAGAGATTGCCACTGAGAACAAGATTATCTAAGTGACTGGATTTGAGAATACGGTTGTCCCTGACTATCAGAAAGCAGGGTCTTGTCCATCTGACTGGCATTGAGAATAAGGTTGTCCATGTGACTGGCATTGAAATGAATGTTGTCCAAGTAACTGTCGGAGAGCAGGATCTTGTCCATATAACTGACATTTAGAATGAAGTTGTCCAGGTGACTGAGCGAGAGCAGGGCCTTGTCCAAGTTGGTGGCATTGAGAATAAGGTTTTCCAAGTGACTTTCAGGGAGCAGGGGCTTGTCCAAGTGACTGGCTTTGAGAATAATGGTGTCCAAGCAGTGGCATAGAGAGGAATGTTGTATAATTAACTGCTATTGAGAAAAAGTTTGTCCAAGTTACAGGCATTGAGAATAAGTTTGTACAAGTGACTTTTAGAGAGCAGGATCTTGTCCCTATAACTGGCATTTAGAATAAGGTGGTCCAAGTGACTGGCATTGGGAATAAGTTTTCCATGTTACCGGCATTGAAAAGGTTGTCCAAGTGACTGCCATTGAGAAAAGGGTTGTCCTAGTCAGTGGTATTGAGTATATGGTTATCCAAGTGACTTTCAGAGAGCAGGGGCTTGTCCAAGTTATAGGTATTCAGAATAAGGTTGTCTTAGTGACTTTCAGAGAGCAGGGTCTTGTCTGTGTGACTGGCATTGAAAATAAAGTTTTCCAAGTCACTGGAAAGGAGAATAAGGTTGTCCAACAGAGGTCAAGGGTTGTACAAGTGATTGGCTTTGAGAAAGGGTTGTCCAAATCATTGCCTTTAATATATGGTTGTCCAAGTGACTGTCTTTGAGAATAAGATTGTCCAAGCAGCTGAAACCGGTTTGGTTCAGTGGATAGAGCATTGCCTGTGGACTGAGGAGTCCCATGTTTGATTCCGGTCTAGGGCATGTACCTTGGTTGTGGGCACATCCCCAGTAGGTGTTTGCAGGAGACAGCTGTTCGATATTTCTCTCATTGATGTTTCTAAAACTCTGTCTCCCTTCCTCTCTGTCAGAAATCAATAAAAAATATATTTTAAAAAAGATTGTCCAAAAGACTGCCATTGAGAACATGATTGTCCACGTGACTGGATTTGAGAATATGGTTGTCCTAGTGAGTGTCAGAGAGCAGGGTCTTGTCCATGTGACTGCATTGATAATAAGCTTGTCCAATTGACTGTGATAGAGAATATGGTTGTCCAAGTGACTGTGATATAGCAGAGGCTTGTACAAGTGACTGGCTCAGAGAATAAGCTTGTGCAAATTACAGGCATTGAGAATAAGATTGTCAAAGTGACCGTGAGAGATCAAGGTCTTGTCCAAGTGACTGACATTGACAAAAAGGTTGTCAAACTGACTGGCATTGAGAATATGGTTCTTCAAGATACTGTCAGGGGGCAGGGGCATGCTCAAGTCACTGATTTTGGGAAAAAGGTGCAAGAACCAGCCTTGAGAATAAGGTAGTCCAAGCGACTGTGAAAGAGGAGGGGCTTGCCCAAGTGACTGTCTTTGAGAATAAGGTTGTCCAACTGACAGGCATTCAGAATATGGTTTTGCAAGTGACTGTGAGAGAGCTTAGGCTTGTACATTGAGTAAAAGGTTGTCCAAGTGACTGTCAGAGAGCCGATTTTTCCATGTGAGTGGCATTGAGAAGCAGCTTCTGCAAGTGACTATAATTGAGGATAATGTTGTCAAAGTGACTGGCACTGAGAATAAGATTTTCCATGTCACTGGCATTGAAGCAAATGTTGTCCAAGTAACTGTCGGAGAGCTGGCTCTTGTCCATATAACTGGCATTTAGAATAAGGTTGTTCAAGTGACAGAGAGAGAGCAGGGCCTTGTTGAAGTTGCTGGCATTGAGAATAAAGTTGTCCAAGTGACTGTCAGAGCGCAGGGGCTTGTCCAGTGACTGACTTTGAGAATAATATTGTCCAATCAGTGGCATTGAGAGGACTGTTGTCCAATTTACTGCCATTGAGAAAAAGGTTGTCCAAGTCACTGAAATTGAAAATAAGCTTGTCCAAGTGACTGGCACTGGGAATAAGGTTTTCCATTTCACTGGCATTGAAAGGAATATTGTCCAAGTTATGGCCATTGATAAAAGGGTTGTACAAGTGAGTGGCACTGAGTATATGGTTCTCCAAGTGACTTTCAGGGGCCATAGGCTTGTCCATGTTACAGGCATTGAGAACAAGGTTGTCCAAGTTACAGGCATTGAGAATATGGTTGTGCAAGTGACTGTGAGAGAGCAGCGGCCTATACAATTTACTGGCTTTGAGAATAAGGATGTTCAAGAGACTGTCATTGAAAATAAGGTTGTCAAAATGACTGGCATTGGGATAAAGTTGTCCATGTCACTAGCATTGAAAGAAAGTTTGTCCAAGTCACTGTATTGAGAATGTGGTTGTTCAAGTGACATGAATTGAGAATTAGGTAGTATGAGAGACTGACAGAGAGTAGGGGCTTGTCTAAGAGACTGGCATTGGAATGACATTCTCCAAGTGAATTGCTGAGAGCCAGGGCTTGTCCTAGTTATTGGAATTGAGAATAAGGTTGTCCAAGTGACTGCAATTGAGAATAAGGTTTTCCAATTGCCAGGGATCGAGAATAACGTTAGACAACTGACTGTGAGTGAGCAGGGGCTTGTCTAAGTTACCTGCATTTAGAATAAGGTTGTCCAAGTGACTGGCATTGAGAAGAAGGTTGTCTCAGTGACTGTCTTTGAAAATACCTTTGTCTAAGTGACTGTCAGAGAGGAGGGTCATGTTCATGTGACTGGCATTGAGAATAAGGTTGTCCAAGTGACAGGCATTGAGAAAAAGGTTGTGCAAGAGAGTGACAGACAGAACAGGCTTGTCTAAGTGACTGTTTTTGAGAATAATGTTATCCAAATGACAGGCATTGGGAATATAGTTGTCCAAGTGACAGTGAAAAGCAGGGGATTATCCAAGCGACTGGCATTGAGAATAAGGTTGTCCAAGTGACTGTTAAAGAGGAAGTCTGTTTCATAGTCACTGGCATTGACAATAAGGTTGTCCAAGTGGCAGGCATTGAGAATAAGATTGTCTAAGTGACTGTGAGAGAGCAGGGACTTGTCCAAGTCACTGGCATTGAGAATATGGTTGTCCAGGAGACAGGCATTAAGAATAAGGTTATATGAGAGACTTACAGAGATTAGGGGCTTGTCCAAGTGACTGGCATTGACAATGGTCTCGTCCAAGTGACTGGCATTGGGAATGACATTATCCCAGTGAACTGTTGAGAGCAGCGTCTTATCCAAGTGATGGAAGTTGAGAATAAAGTTGTCCTATTGACAGAGATTGAGAATAAGGTTGGTCAAGTGACTGTGAAAGTGCAGGGGCTTGTCCAAGTAACTGATATTGAGAATAAATTGTTTGAGTGACTGATAGAGAATAGGCATTGTCCAAGGGATTGGCATTTAGGATAAAGTTGTCTGAGTGACTTATAGAAAGTAGGGGCTTTTCCAAGTGACTGGAATTGAGAATATGGGTGTCCGAGTGATTGATTGTCATTGAGAATATGTTATCCAATTGACAGGGATTGAGAATAAGTTTGGTTGAGTGACTGTGAGAGGCCACCATCTTGACAATGTAACAGGCATTGCGAACAAGGTTGGTCAAGTGACTGTTAGAGAGCAGGAGCTTGTCCAAGTCACTGGCATTTAGTATATGGTTGTCTAACTGACTAGCATTGAGAATAAGTTTGTTTCAGAGACTGGCGGGAAGTAGGAGCTTGTCCAAGTGACCGGCATTGAGAATCACATTGTGCAAGTGAGCTGGTGAGACCAGAAGGTTGTCCAAGTGACTCGAACTGAGAATAAGGTTGTCCTATAGATAGGAATTGAGAATATGGTTGGTCAAGTGACTGTGAGAGAGCAGGGGCTTGTACAAGTAATCCACAGTGGGAATTAAGTTGTCTGAGTGATTGATAGAGAATATGAGTTAGTCCAAGAGATTTGCAATTAGAATAATATTTTTCGTGTGACCTATAGAAGGTAGGGGCTTTTCCAAGAGACTGGAATTGAGAATACGGTTGTCCGAGTGATTATCATTGACAATAAAGTGGTCCAAGTGACAGGGATTGAGAATAAGTTCGGTCGAGTGACTGTGAGAAAGCAGGGTCTTGTCCATGTGACTGGCATTGAGAATAAGGTTGTCTAAGTGATGGTCAGAGAGCAGGTACTTGTTGCAGTCACTGCATTGAGAACAAGTTTGTTCGAGTGTCAGCCATTAAGAATAAGGCTGTGCACTTGTCAGAGAGAAGGAGCTTGTCCATGTCACTGGCATTTAGTATATGGTTGTTCAAGTAAAAGGCATTAGGAATAAGGTCATATGAGAGACTGCCATAGATGAGGGCTTGTCCAAATGACTGGCATTGTGAACGGTCTGGTACAAGTGACTGGTATTGAGAATGACGTTGTCCAAGTGAACTGCTGAAAGCAGCAGCTTGTCTAAGTTACTGGAATTGAGAAAAAGGTTGTCTGAGTGACTGTCTTTGAAAATAAGGTTGTTCAGAAGACTGTCATTGAGAATATGGTTTTCCAAATGATAGTCAGAGAGCAGGATCTTGTCCAATTGACTGGCATTCAGAATAAGGTAATGCAAATGACTGTCAAAGATAGATCAGGGTCTTGTACAATTGACTGGCATTGAGAATATGGTTGAGTTTCTGTCTTTGAGAATAAGGTTGCCCAAGTGACTGTGAGAGAGCAGGGGCTTGTCCTAGACACTGGCATTGAAAATAAAGTTGTCTCAGTGACAGTGAGAGAATAGATACTTGTCCAAGTGACTAGAATTGAGAATGAGGTTGTCCAAGTGACTGGGAGAAAGCAGAGACTTGTACTAGTCACTGGCATTGAGAATATGGTTGTCCAATACACAGGCATTGACAATCAATTTGTCTGAGAGACTGACAGAGAGTAGAGGCTTATCCAAGAGACTGGCATTGAGAATCGTCTTTTCTAAGTGACGGGCATTGAGAATGATATTGTCCAATGAACTGTTGAGAGAAAAGGCTGTCCAAGTGACTAGAATTGAGGATAAGGTTGGTCAAGTGACAGTGAGAGAGCAGGGGCTTGTTCAAGGGACTGACATTGAGAATAAATTGTCTGAGTGACTGGTAGAGAGTAGGGATTGTCCAAGGGATTGGCATTTAGAATAAAGTTGTATGGGTGACTTATAGAAAGTACGGGCTTTTTTAAGTGACTGGAATTGAGAATATGGTTATCCGAGTGATTATCATTGAGAATTAGGTTGTTCAAGTGACAGGGATTGAAAATAAGTTTGGTTGAGTGACTATGAGCCGGTAGGCTCTGTCCATGTGACTGGTATTCAGAATAAGGTTGTCCAGGTGACTGTCAGAGAGCAGGGGCTTGTCCAAGTCACTGGCATTTAGTATATGGTTGTCCAAGTGACAGGCATTGAGAATAAGGTTGTGCAAGTTACTGGCTGCGATATGAGGCTTGTCCACGTGACCAGCATTGAATATAAGTTTGTCCAAGTGAAGGGCAGAGGGCTGAGGCTTATCGATGAGACTGGCACAGAGCAGGATGTTCTGCAATTGACTAGCATGGAGAATAAAGTTTTCCTAGTGACTGCCATTGAGGACAGTATTGTATGAGTGACTGTCAGAGTGCGGGGTCTTGTCCAGGCATTGAGAATAAGGTTGGCCAGTGACTTTGGGAGATCAGGAGCTTGTCCAAGTCACTGGCATTGAGAATAAGGTTGTCCAAGTCACTGGCATTGACAATAGGGTTGTCCCAGAGACTGGAATTTAGAATAAGGTTGTCCATTGACTGTCAGATATCAGTGTCTTATCCATGTTACAGGCATTGACAATAAGGTTGTCCAAGTGACTGTGAGAGATCACGGGCTTGTCCAAGTCACTGGAATTAGGTATAAGGTTGTCCAAGGGACTGGCATTGAGAAGAAGGTTGTGCAAGTGACTGTCATTGAGAATACGGTTGTGCAAGTTAATGGAATTGAAAACGATGTTGTCCATGACCCTGGCAGGGAGTAGGGTCTTTTCTAAGTGACTGGTATTGACAATAAGGTTGTGTAAGGGACTGGCTGAGAGACAGGGCTTGTCCACGTGACTAGCATACAGAATAAGTTTGTCCAAGTGAAGGGCAGAGGGCTGAGGTTATCCATGAGAGTGGCACAAAACAGGAGGTTCTGCAATAGACTGGCATGAAGAATAAGGTTTTCCAAGTGACTAGTATTGAGGACAATATTTTACAAGAGACTATCAGAGTAGAGGCTCTTGCCTCACTGACAGGCATTGAGAATAACATTGTCCAAGTGACTAACAGAGAGAAGGGACTTGTCTAAGTCACTGGCATTGGGAATAAGGTTTTCTAAGTCACTGTCATTGTGATAAGGTTGTCCATATCACTGGCATTGAAAGGAAGGTTGTCCAAATGACTGCCATTGAGAAGAGTGTTGTGCAAGACATTAGCATTCAGTCTATGGTTGTACAAATGACGGTGAAAGAGCAGGGGCTTGTCCAAGTTAACAGGCATTGAGAATAAGGCTGTCGCCGTGACTGGCTTTGAGAATAAGATTGTCCAGGTCACAGGCATTTATAATATGGTTGTGCAAGTGACTGTGAGAGAGCAGTGGCCTGTCAAAGTTACTGGCTTTGAGAATATGATTGTACAAGTTACAGTAATACCTCGAGATACGAGTGCCCTAATATATGAGGTTTTTGAGATATGAGCCGTTGAGCGAGCGATTTTTGCTTTGAAATATGAGCAACATTTGAGATAGGAGTAATCTCGCGGTTCGGCTGGCTGCACACAACCCATCAGTTTACTGCGACTCGAGTGTCTCATCGTTTCCCACGCCTCAAGGTTACGGAACAAATTAAACTCGTATCTCGAGGTA
Source organism: Lasiurus cinereus (assembly GCA_011751065.1). Taxonomy (NCBI): domain Eukaryota; kingdom Metazoa; phylum Chordata; class Mammalia; order Chiroptera; family Vespertilionidae; genus Lasiurus; species Lasiurus cinereus. Next base: position 618,759 of record JAAGEH010000078.1, on the reverse strand, counting down.
CCACTATACTTGTTTTGAGAATAAGGATATTGAAGTGACTGGCATTGGAATAAGTTTTTCCATGTCACTGGCATTGAAAGAAAGTTTGTCCGAGTGAGTGGCTTTGAGTATATGGTTGTCCTAGTTACTGTCAGAGTTCAAGGCCTTGTACAAGGGACTGGCTTTGAGAATAATGTTGGCCAAATGACTGTGAGATAACAGGGTCTTGCCCAAGAGAAAGTCATTGAGAATAAGCTTGTCACAGTCACTGGCATTGAGAATATGGTTGTTCAAGTGACTGTCAGAGCAGAGGCTTGTCCAAGTGACTGGCTCTGAGAATAAGCTTGTCCAAATTACAGGCATTGAAAATAATGTTGTCAAAGTGACTGTGAGAGATCAGGGTCTTATCCATGTGACTGGAATTGAGAGGAAGGTTATCCATGTGACTGACAATGAAAAGGTTGTCAAAAATGACAGGCATTGACAATATGATTCTCGAAGATACAGTCAGAGAGCAGTGCTTTGTCCAAGTGACAGGCTTTGAAAATAAGCTAGTACAAGAAGCAGCATTGAGAATAAGGTAGTGCAAGCGACTATGAGAGAGCAGGATCTTGTCCAAGTGACTGTTTTTGAGAATAAGGTTGTCTAACTGACTGGCATTGAGAATAAGGATGTTCAAGTGACTAGCATTGGAATAAGGTGGTCCATGTCACTGTCATTGAAAGAATGTTTGTCTAAGTTACTAACATTGAGTATATGGTTGTCCAAGTTACTGTCTGATATCAGGGCTAGTATAAGTGACTGTCTTTGAAAATAAGGTTGTCTAAGTGACTGGCATTGGGAGTATGGTTGTGCAAGTGAATGTGAGAGAGCAGAGTCTTTTACATGTGACTGGCATTTAGAATAAGGTTGTCCAAGTGACTGTTAGAAAGCAGGGGCTTGTCTAAGTGACTGGCTTTGAGAATAATGTTGTCCAATCAGGGGCACTGAGAAGAATGTTGTCCAAGTAATTGCCATTGAGAAAAAGGTTGTTCAAGTTACAGGCATTGAGAATAAGTTTGTCCTAGTGACTTTCAGAGAGCAGGGTCTTATCTGTGTGACTGGCCCTGAGAATAAGGTTTTCCAAGTCACAGGAATTGAGAATAAGCTTGTCTAAGTGACAGGCACTGGGAATAAGGTTTTGCGTTTCACTGGCATTGAAAGGAAGGTTGTTCAAGTGACTGCAATTGAGCAAGGATTGCACAAGTGAGTGGCATTGAGGAAAAAGGTTGTCCAAGTGACTGTCAGAGAGCAGGGTCTTGTCCGTGTGACTGGCATTGCAAATAAAATTGTCCATGTCACTGGCATTGAAGCGAATGTTGTCCAAGTAACTGTCGGAGAGCAGGGTCTTGTCTATATAACTGGCATTTAGAATAAAGTCGTCCAAGTGACTGAGAGAGAGAGCAAGGCCTTGTCCACATTGCTGGCATCGAGAGTAAGATTGTCCAAGTGACTGGCATTGGCAATAAGGTTTTCTATTTCACTGGCATTGAAAGAAAGGTTGTCCAAGTGACTGCCATAGAGAATAAGCTTGTCCAATTGACTGGAATTGAGAATATGGTTGTCCGAGTGATCGTCTTTGAGTAAAAGGTTGTACAAGTGACTGGAATTGAGAATCAGGTTGTTCCTGAGACTGGAAGAGAGTAGGGACTTTTCCAAGTGACTGTCATTGAGAATAAGTTTGTGCAAATGATTGGTCGAGAGACAGGGCTTGTCCACATGACCAGCATTGAATATATTTTCATCCAAGTGAAGGCCAGAGTACTGGGGCTTATCCATGAGACTGGCACAGAGGAGGGTGTTCTGAAATTGACTGGTATAGAGAAGGTTTTCCAAGTGACTGCCATTGAGGAAAATATTGTTCAAGTGACTGTCAGAGCGGAGGGTCTTATTCAAGTGACAGGCATTGAGAATAAGTTTGTCCAAGTGACTGGCCTTGAAAATCATGTTGTCTGAGTGAGTGGAATTGAGAATAAGGTTGTCCAATGATTGCCAGTGATCAGGGTCTTATCCTCGTGACTTGCATTGAATATAAGGTTGTCTAAATGACTGTGAGAGATCAGGGGTTTGTCCAAGTCACTGACATTGAGCATAAGGTTATCCAAGGGAATGGCTTTGAGAATAAGGTTATCTAAGTCACTCTAAGAGAGCAGGGGCTTGTCCAATTCATTGGAATTGAGAATAAGATTGTCCAAGTGACTGTCAGAGACCATGGTCTTGTACCAGTGATCAGCATTGAATATATGGTCATCCAAGTGACTGGCATAGAGATTATGGTTATGCAAGTGACTGGCTGAGAGACAGGGCTTGTCCACATGACCAAGGTAGAGAATAAGTTTGTCCAAGTAAAGGGCAGAAGGATAAGGCTTATCCATGAGACTGGCACAGAGCAGGGTGTTCTGAAATTAACTATTATGAAGAATACTATTTTCCTAGTGACTACCATTGAGGAAAATATTGTTCAAGTGACTGTCAGAGTGTAGGGTCTTGTCCAAGTCACTGGCATTGAGAATAAGGTTGGCCAAGGGACTGCCATTGAGAATAAGTTTGCCTGGGAGACCGACAGAGAGTAGGGGCTTGTCCAAGTGACTGGCATTGAGAATGGTCTTGTCCTAGTTACTGGCATTGAGAATGGTTTTGTCCTACTTACTGGCATTGGAAATGATATTGTCCAAGTTAGCTGTTGAGAGTAGGAGCTTGTGTAAGTGACCTGAATGGAAAATAAGGTTTTTCTATTGACAGGGATTGAGAATAAGGATGGTCAATTGACTGTGAGAGAGCACGGGCTTATCCAAGTAACTGATACTGAGAATAAAGTTGTCTGAGTGACTGATAGAGAGTAGGGGTTGTGCAATAGATTGAAATTTAGAATAAAGTTGTCTGAGTGACTTATAGGTAGTAGGGGCTTTTCCAAGTGACTGGAATAAGGTTATCCAAGTGACTGTGAGAGAGCAGTGACTTATCTAAGTCACTGGCCTCGAGAATATGGTTGTCCAATGTCAGGCTTTGAAGATAAGTTATACGAGAGACTGGCAGAGAGGAAGGGCTTGTCCAACTGACTGGCATTGAGATCGGTTTGGTACAAGTGACTGGCGATGAGAATGACGTTGTCCAAGTGAACTGAGAGCAGGGGCTTGTTCAAAGTACTGTCTTTGAGAATAAGGTTGTGCAAATGACAAGTTGAGAGATGGGGCTTCTCCATGTGACCAGCATAGGAAATACCGTTACCTAAGTGACTGTGAGAGAGCAAAGTCTTGTCCATCTAACTGGAATTGAGTATTAGGTTGTCCAAGGGACTGACATTGAGAATAATGTGACTGGCTGAGAGATGGGGCTTGTCCATGTGACCAGCATTGAGAATAAGTTTGTGCAAGTGAAGGGCAGAGGTCTGAGGCTTATCCATGAGCCTGGCACAGAGCAGGGTGTTCTGCAATTGACTGGCATGGAGAATAAGGTTTTCCAAGTGACTACCCTGGAAGACAATATTGGTCAAGGGACTGTCAGAGTGGAGACTCTTGTCCAAGTGACAGGCATTGGGAATAATGTTTAAGTGACTGGGAGAGAGCAGGGTCTTGAACAAGAGACTTAAATTGAGAGTAAAGTTGTCCAAATGAGTGTCAGAGAGGGGAGTCTTTTCTGAATGACTGGTATGGAGAAGAAGGTTGTCGAAGTGACTACCATTGAGAAAAAGTTTCTCTAAGTGATGGGCGTCAATAATATTGTTGTCCAAGTGACTGTGAGAAAGTAGGGACATGTCCACGTAACTGACCTTAAGAATAAAGTTGTCTGAGTGAATTGTAGAGAGTAGGGGCTTTCCAAGTGACTGGCATTGAGAATAAGGTTGTCCAAGTGACAGGCTTAGAGATGGAGCTTGTCCCCATGACCAGCATAGAATATAAGTTTGTCTCAGTGAAGGGAGGTGGGCTGAGGCTTATCCTAGAGATTGGCACAGAGCAGGGTGTTCTGCCATTGACTGACAGAGGGAATAATATTTTCCAAGTGAGTACTATTGAGGAAAATGTTCTAGTGACCGTGAGTGTGTCGGGTCTTGGCAAGTCACGGGCATTGAAATATGGTTTTCCAAATGATTGTCAGAGAGCAGTGCTTGCACAAGTGACTGGCTTTTAAAATAATGTTGTCCAAGTTACAGGCATTAGGAATATCGTTGTCCAAGTGACAGGAATTGAGAATAAGGTTTTCCCAATGACTGTTAGAAACCAGGGCCTTGTACCAATGACCAGCATTGAGAATATGGTTGTCCCAGTGACCATCTTTAAGAATAAGATTGTGCAATTGCCTGGAATTGAAACTCAGATTGTATGAGAGGCTGGCAGAGAGTAGGTTCTTTTCCAAGTGACTGAAATTGAGAATAAGATTATGCAAGTGACTGGCTGAGAGATGAGGCTTGTCCTCATGAAGATCATTGAATATAAGTTTGTCCAAGTGAAGGGCCGATGGATGAGGATTATTCATGTGTCTGGAACCGAGCAGGGTGTCTTGAAATTTATTGACATGGAGAATAAAGTTTTCCACGTGACTGCCATTGAGGATAATATTGTTAAAGTGACTATCAGAGTGGAGGGGCTTGTCCAGTGACAGGCATTCACAATAATGTTGTCTAAGTGACTGAGAGAACAGAGGTTTGTCCAAGTTACTGGATCTGAGAATAAGTTGTCCAAATGTCTGTCAGAGAGCATGGTCTTGTCTAAGCGACTGGCATTGAGAATAAGATAGTCCAAGTGACAGGCATTGAAAATAATGTTGTGTGAGAGACTAACAGAAAGTAGGGGCTTGTCCAAGTGACCTTCATTGAGAATATGGTTGTCCAAAGTTACAGGGAATGAGAATAAGTTTGTCCAGGTGACTGTGATTTAGAATAAGGTACTCCAAGTAACTTTCAGAGAACAGGGCTTATACAAGTGCCATGATTTAAAAATAAGGTTGTCCAAGTGACAGGCATTGAGACTATGGTTGTCCAAATGACTGTGAGACAGCAGGGGCTTGTCCAAGTTACTGGCATTTAGAATAAGGTTGTCCAAGTTACACACTTTGAGAATAAGGTTGTCTAAGTGACTGTCAGAGAGCAAGATCTTGTTCAAGTCATTGACATTGGGAATAAGATTGTCCAAGTGACTGGCATTGATAATAAGTTTCTCTGAGAAATTCACAGAGTTTTAGGGCTTGTTCAAGTGACCGGTATTGAGAATGACGTTGTCCAAGTAAATTGCAGAGAGCACAGTCTTGTGCAAGTGACTGGCATTGACAATAAGGTTTTCCAAGTGACTGGCTGAGAATAAAGCCTGGACAATTGACAGGCATTGAGAATAAGGTTGTCCAAGTGACTGTCACTGAGATTTTTGTTATCCAGGTGGTTGGCATATAGTACAAGGTTGTCCAAGTGACTGTCAGAAAGCAGGTGCTATTACAAGTCACTGGCATTGAGAATAAGATTGTCAAAGTGACAGACATTGAAAATAAGTTTCTTTGAGTAACTGACAGAGAAGGTGCTTATCCAAGTGACTTTCTTTGAGAATAAGGTAATCTAACTGACAGGTATTGAGAAAAAGGTTGCATCAGAGAGTGGTAGTAAGATAAGGCTTGTCCAAGTGACTTTGAGAATAAGGTTATCCAAGTAACAGGCATTTGTGATATGGTTGTCCACAAGACAGTGAAGAGCAGGGGCTTATCCAAGCGACTGGCATTGAGAATAAGTGACTATCAAAGTCTATGGTCTTTTCCATTGACTGGCATTGAGAATATGGTTGTCCAGGTGACTGACTTTGAGAATAAGGTTGTTCAAGAGATTGGCTGAGAAACGGGGCTTGCCCATGTGATCAGGATAGAGAATAAGTTTGTTCAAGTGAAGGTCAGAAGGCTGTGGCTTTTTCATGAGACTGGCACAGAGCAGGGTGTTCTACAATTGACTGACATGGAGAATAAGGTTGTCCAAGTGACTGGCATTGAGGAAAATATTGTACAAGTGATTGTCAGAGTGCAGGGTCTTGTCTTAAGTCACTGGAATTGAGAATAAGGTTGGCCAAGTGACTGCCAATGAGAATAAGTTTGTCTGAGAGAAAGACAGACAGCAGGGGCTTGTCCAAGTGACTGGCATTGACAATGGTCTTGTCCAAGTGACTGGCATTGAGAATGACATTATCCAAGTGAACTGTTGAGAGCAGGGTCTTGTCCAAGTGATTGAACCTGAGAATAAAGTTGTCCTATTGACAGATATTGAGAATAAGTTTGGTCAAGTGACTGTGAGAGAGTATGGGCTTGTCAAAGTAACTGATATTGAGAATAAAGTTGTCTGAGTGAGTGATAGAAAGTAGGGGCTTTTCCAAGTGACTGGAATTGAGAATGTGAGTGTCCTAGTGATTGTCATTGAGAATAAGGTTGTCCAAGTGACAGGGATTGAGAATAAGTTTGGTTGAGTGACAGTGAGAGGGCACCGTCTTGTCCATGTAACAAGCATTGAGAATAAGTTTGCTCCAAGTGAATGTGAGAGAGCTGGGGCTTCTCCAAGTCACTGGCTTTGAGAATATGGTTGTCCAATATACAGGTATTGAGAATAAGTTTGTATGAGAGACTGACAGAAAGTAGGGATTTGTGCAAGTGACCAGCATTGAGTATGACATTGTTCAAGTGAACTGTTGAGAGCAGGGGCTTGTACAAGTGACTAGAATTGAGAATAAGGTTGTCCTATTGATAGATATTCAGAATAAGGTTGGTCAAGTGACTGTGAGAGAGCAGGGGCTTGTTCAAGGAACTGATATTGAGAATAAAGTTGTCTGAGTGAATGATAGAATGTAGTGACTTGTCCAAGTGACTGGCATTGAGGATATGGCTGTGTGATTGATTGTCATTGAGAATAAGGTTGTACAACTGACAAGGATTGAGAATAAATTTGATCGAGTGTCTGTTAAGAGAGCAGGGCCTTGTCCATGTGACTGGCATTGATAATAAGTTGTCCAAGTGACTGTCAGAGAACAGAATCTTGTCCATGTTACAGGCATTGAGAATAAGGTTGTCCAAGTGCCTGGAATTGAGAATAAGATTCTCTGAGAAATTGACAGAGAGTAGGGGCTTATCCAAGTGACTTTATTTGGCAAAAAGGTTATGTAGGTGACAGGCATTTAGAATAAGGTTACACGAGATACTGACAGAGAGTAGGGGATTGTCCAACTGACTGGCATTGAGAACGGTCTAGTACAGGTAACTGGCATTGCGAATGACATTGTCCAAGTGAACTGTTGAAAACAGGGGCTTTGCCACATTATTAGAATTGAGAATAACGTCCAATTGACTGTCATTGACCGGAGTCTTGTATCAGTGACCGGCATTGAGAATATGGTTGTCCGAGTGACTGTCTTTGAGAATAAGATTGTGCTAGTGACTGGAATTGAGAACCAAGTTGTCCATGAGACTGGCAGAGAGTAGGGTCTTTTCCAAGTGACTGGCATTGAGCATAAGATTGTGCAAGTGACTGGCTGAAAGACCCGACTTGCCTACATGACCAACATTGAATATAAGTTTGTTCGAGTGAAGGGCGGTGGGCTGAGGATTATCCAAGAGACTGGAACAGAGCAGGGTGTTCTGGAGTTGACTGTCAGAGTGACAGGCATTGAGAATAAGGTTGTCCAAGTGACTGTGAGAGAGCTTGGTCTTGTCCAAGTCACTGGCATTGAGAATAGGGTGTTCAAGAGATGGCATTTGAATAAGGTTGTCCAAGAGACTGGCAGTGAAAATAAGTTGTCCAATTAACTGGAATTGAGAATAAGGTTGTCCAGTGACTATCAGAGATCAGGGTCTTGGCCACATGACTGGCATTGGGAATAAGGTTGTCCAAGTGATTGTGAGAGAGAGCAGGGGCTTGTCCAAGTCACTGGCATTGAGAATAAGGTTGTCCAAATGACTGGAATTGAGACTAAAGTTGTCCAAATGACTGTGAGAGAACAGGTGCTTGTCTAAGTCACTGGCGTTGAGAACAAGATTGATTGTCTGAGTGACAAGCATTGAGAATAAGGTTGTCCAAGTGATGGCATTGAGAATAAGGTTGTCTAAGTGACTGTCATTGGGAGTAAGATTGTCCAAGTGACTGGCATCATAACATTAAAAATATAGTTATTAATTTTTATTTTATAAAGTTTTCCATGCGATTTCAAGTATATTAGATCAGTTAAATTTAAAAAGATTTCCTTTAGGAAGAGAGAATATATTTCTTGTATTACTCCCTGCCCATTGAGCTTTCCAAATATCATCCCTGTTAAAGCCTTGAAATTTTAACATGGAAAAAACCATCATATATACATATATCCATGTATGATTTAAAGATTATAATACTTTTTATAATTAACTTAAGATATCAATTATATTTTAAACTGGTTTTTGTATAGACAAATTTTGTTGGGGTCACAAAATTAATCCTTTTTTAATTAGACCAATAAACAACATTGAAAGGAAATGGACTCTCCTCCATCTTGTCCTATAAGGGCTGGGACCCCTGCCTAAACCCTCTCCCTTTTCTGGGAGTGGCCACAGGTGTGCCAGCAATGTCTTAACTTCCCCGACCCCCACCCGAATGGACCAATGAAGCTCCAGGAACACAGTGAAGGTCCTAATTGGGCTTAACCACAGAAAGACCCCAATTGAGTTGACCAATCTCTGTAACCCTCATCACTTTCCTAAGCCCCCTAATTATCCTACCCCATAGAACTCATAGTTCCGCCCCGGCTCACTCTCTCCTCTCACTGCTGTGCCAGAAAGAGGCTGAGAGCCAAACCCGGGTTTGAATAAAGACTCTTTGCTTTTGCATCGGAAAAGGCTCCTTAGTGGTTGATTATTGGGGACCCTGAACTCTGGGCATAACAAACATATTTGGAATTCCTAATTATTAGAGAAATTTTATTTTCTCCCAATTTAATTTGAATCTTGAACTTTTAAAGCTAGCAAGAACTGTTAGATATTGAAACTGGAACTCATACATTTTTCTTTTGCTCTTGTGGGTTTATCTCTAGCCTACAGGGGCAAGATGTGTTTAAAGACAAGAATCAGGGGGTGGGGGGAAGCAGATGCAGAGGCAAAGAGTCAATGAACAGCCTGTCCTGCTACAGTGGGAAGGCAGGGGAGGTTGGGGGGGAGTGGCCTGTAGGAGATCAACCAAAGGACTTGTATGCATGTGTATAGGCATAGCCAGTGGATGCAGGACAATGAGGGGGTGGTGTGGGAGGGGGGAGACGGTTGAGGGCATGTACTGGGCGGTGGGGAGGGCAATAGGGAAAATTTTTAAATAAAATAAATTTAAAAAAAATTAAGCTAGCAAGTCAAATACTTAGCAGTTCCTAGATTAATAACACAAAATCTTCTCCTTTTGGTTCCTTTATCCCCCTTCTTAAGAAATAAAGACCAGTTCTGGGTTTTTCTTTTTCTGTAGCTTTTGTGGAGAGATTCCAGCTTAAAACCCTGTCTAATATGTCCAAAAAGGTGGACAATTGCGTGCATTTCTTTTTAAGCAGGGCTTCTCTTCTCAGGAGTACAGAAATTTCAGACACATCTCTAAATTTTTAAAACTTTTTCATGGCGAGAAAGGAGACTTTAAATTAGCATACTGGGAGAGTGGGCTTTCATATTGGATCATCACGTGTCTCTCCCTTCCCCCACATCCTGCTGACTTCAGAGGAAAGCATCAGTAACAGAGCTGGCCAAATTTCTTTTCATGCTTCAAAGATAAAGACAGATCTTAAACTTTTTCTTTCTTTTTCGCTTTCCGAAGAAATAACCAGCACCCAATTTGGCCAAGATTTGCATTTCCCTACGAGTTCTCCTTTAATTTTTAAATGAAACCTTAAGTAATCCTTGCCCTCTCCTGCCACCTTTGAATTTCTCCGCACCAGAGGCGGTTTCAGCACTGGAGTTTTACTTATTACAGATTTTAGATTCCAAATACAAACTAAGATTCTTTGAACAAGAAGCCACATTATTTAAGCATGCAAACCAAAAGTCTATAATAAAGTTTATATTTAAAACCTAATTCTTCCCCATTAGCCTGGCTGAAAAAGACGTTCCCACCCTTCTTACAGATCTTGACTCTGCAGTTAGTCCCTGGGCTTTGAATGTGTTGAATTTTCCTCAACCTTTTCTAGGTGAATTTTTCCTTACCTTTTCCTCGGTGAACTTTCCACAACTTTTCTCAGTGTATTTTTCCTCCTTCGCTTTTAGGCAAAAAAATATCTTCTCCTCCAGATGTCCCCAGGTCAGGCGCCAGATATGGGAATCCCTTTCATGTCCTGCGTGGTTCAGGGTTCCTGTTCAGGGCTCGGTTCTGGAGGAGACCCCACACAAATGAAAAGAGACTAGAAAAATATTAATTTGGGAATCTTGTGGGGCCAGGCGGGAGCCTTCCTCTAGTGGGAAGACTACCCACTGCTCTGGCCTTGCTATTCCCTCAGAGACTTTGGGACACACCCATAGCCTTTAGGCAGGAAATTCCCATAACAAAAACACATAATACAAACAGAGGTGGAGGCTGCTCTGCTAACAATGTTTCAACTAAACAGTGAGTAGGTAGAGCAATTACCTGTCCACATCTTTCTATTAATGAAACAATGTTCGGTTTCCGGCAGGTGTACAAGTGACTGGCTTTGAGGATAAGGTTGGCCAACTGACTGTGAGATAGCAGAGTCTTGCCCAAGATCTAGGCATTGAGAATAAGGTTGTCCAAGTCATTGGCATTGAGAATATGCTTGTCCAATTGAGTGGCATGACAATAAGGTTCTCCAAGTGACTGTCAGAGAGCCAATGCTTCTTCAAGTGACTGGCTCTGAGAATAAGCTTGTCCAAATTACAGGCATTGATAATAACATTGTCCAAGTGACTGTGAGAGATCAGGGTCTTGTCCATGTGACTGTCATTGAAAGGAAGGTTGACAAACTGAATAGCATTAAGAATATGGTTCTCCAAGATACTGTCAGAGAGCAGGGGCTTGTCCAAGTGACTGATTTTTAGAATAAGGTTGTCCAAGTGACTGAGAGATCAGGGTTTTGTCTAAGTTACTGCCATTGAGAATAAGGTTGTCCAAGTGACTGTCATTGAGAATAAGGTTGTCCATGTCACTGGCATTGAAAGAAAGGTTGTGTCCAAGTGACTGCCATTGAGAAAAGGGATGTCCAAGAGAATGGAAATGAGGATATGGTTGTCTAAGTGACTGTTAGAGAGCAGGGGCTTGTTCATGTGACTGTCATTGAGAATAAGGTTATGCAAGTCACTGCCCTGGA
>JAAGEH010000078.1:525315-607461 GCA_011751065.1 Lasiurus cinereus | reverse complement strand
TATTAAGTACATGGATGTCTAAGTGACTGTCAGAGAGCAGGGAGCTGTCCAAGTTACAGGCATCAGAAATAAGGTTGTCCACGTAACTGGCTTTGAAACTAAGGTTGTCCAAATTAAGGGGATTGAGAATATAGTTGTGCAAGTGAATGAGAGAACAGTGGTTTTTCCAAGTTACTGGCTTTGAGAATAAATTTTTTCAGGTGCCTGTCATTGAGAATAAGGTTGTCCAAGTCACTGACCTGGAGATGAAGGATGTCCAAGTGACTGGCATTGGGAATATTGTTGTCCAAGTGACTGTGAGAGAACAGAGGCTTGGCAAAGTGACTGTCTTTGAGAATAAGTTTGTTCAAGTGACTGTCAGAGACCAGGGGCTTGTCCAAGTTATATGCATTGAGAATAAGGGTATCCACATTACAAACATTGAGAATATGTTTGTGCAAGTGACTGTAAGAATGCAACAGCTTGTTCAAGTTATTGGCTTTGAAAATAAAGATGTTCAAGTGACTGTCATTGAGAATAAGGTTGTCAAAATGATTGGCATTGGAATAAGGTTGTCCATGTCACTGGCATTGAGTATATGATTGTCCCAGTTGCTGCAGAGATCAAGTGCTTGTACAAGTGGTTGGCTTTGGGAATAAGGCTGGCCAAGAGACAGGCAGTGAGATTAAAGTTGTTGACGCCCCTGGAATTGAGAATAAGTTTGTCCAATTGCCTGGCATTGAGAATCTGGTTGTCCAAGTGACTGTCAGAGAGCAGAGGCTTGTCTAAGTGACTGGCTCTGAGAATAAGCTAGTCCCACTTACAGGCTTTGAGAATAAAGTTGCCCAAGTGACTGACATTGAAAAGAAGGTTGTCAAACTGACTGGCATTGAGAATTTGGTTCCCCAAGATTCTGTCAGAGATCTGTGGCTTGTTTAAGTGACAGGCTTTGACAATAAGGTAGTGCAAGAACCAGCATTGAGAAAAAGGTAGTCCAAGTGATTGAGAGAGAGCAGGGGGTTGTCCAAGTGACTGTCTTTAAGAATAAGGTTTTCCATCTGACAGGTCTTGAGAGTAAGGTTGTCTTCATGACTGTGAGAGAGCAAGGGATTGTACAAGTTACTGTCATTGAGAATAATGTTGTCCAAGTGACAGGCATTGGGAATATGGTTTTTAAAATATTGTCAGAGAGCAGGGGCTTGTCCAAATGACAGGCATTGAGAATAAAATTGTCCAGATGACTCTGAGAGAGCAGGGGCTTGTCCAAAAGGCTGGCATTGAATATCAGGTTGTCTGAATGGAAGTCAGAGATATGAGGTATATTCTAGTAACTGTCAGAGAGCAGGGCCTTATCTAAGTTACAGTCACAGAGAATAAGGTTGTCCAAGTGACTGTAAGACAGCAGGGGGTTTGTCCAAGAAACTGGCATGGAGTATAAGGTTTTTGAAGTGACTGTCAGAAAGTACATGCTTATCCAATTGATTGGCATTGAAGATATGGTTGTCCAAGTGACTGACAATGAGAATGACGTTGTCCAAGTGAATTGCTGGGAGAAGGGGCTTGTCCGAGTGACTGTCTTTGAGAATAAGGTTATTCAAGTGACTGACAGAGAGTAGGGATTGTCCAACTGACTAGCATTGAGAACGGTCTGGTACAAGTGACTGGTATTGACAATGACATTGTCCAAGTGACATGCATTGAAAATAAGGTTGTCCAAGTGACTGTGAGAGAGCAGGGGATTGTCCAATCACTGGTATTGAGAATATGGTTGTCCAGTGACAGGATTTAAAATAAAATTGTACAAGAGACTGGCAGAGAGCAGGGGCTTGTCCAACTGACTGGCATTGAAATCGGTTTGGTATAAGTGACTGGCGATGAGAATGACGTTGTCCAAGTAAACTCAGAGAACAGGGGCTTGTTCAAATTACTGTCTGCGAGAATAAGGTTATGCAAGTGACGTCAGAGACCATGGTCTTGTACCAGTGATCTGCATTGAGAATATGTTCGTCCAATATAATTTCTTTGAGAATAAGTTTGTTCAAGTGATTGGCATTGAGAATAAGGTTGTGCAAGCGACTGATTGAGAGATGGGGCTTGACCAGCATAGAGAGTAAGTTTGTTCAAGTGAAGGGTAGAAGACTGTGGCTTTTCCCTAAGACTGGCAGAGAGTAGGGTCTTTTCCAATTGACTGGTATTGAGAATAAGGTTGTCCAAGAGACTTTCACTGAAAAATAAGGTTTTCCAGGTGACCGGAATTGAGAATAAGGTTATGCAATGATAGACAGAGAACAGGGTCTTGTGCAATTGACTGGCATTGAAAATACATTTACCTAAGTCACTGGAATTGAGTATTAAGTTGTCCAAGGGACAGGCATTAAGAATAAGGTCGTGCAAGTGACTGGCCAAGAGATGGGGCTTATCCACATGATTAGCATTGAGAATAAGTTTGTCCAAGTGAAGGGCAGAGGGCTGAGGCTTAGCCATGAGACTGGCACAGAGCAGGGTGTTCTGCAATTGACTGGAATGGAGAATAACGTTTTCCAATGACTGTAATTGAGGACAATATTGGTCAAGAATGAATGTTCTTGTCCAAGTGACAGGCATTGGGAATAATGTTGTCCAAGTGACTGTGAGAGGGGCTTGTCCAAGTGACTTAAATTGAGAGTAAAGTTATCCAAATTAGTGTCAGAGATGGGGGTCTTGTCTGAGTGACCGGCATGGACAAGAAGGTTGTCGAAGTGACTGGCATTGAGAAAATCTTTCTCTAAGTGACAGGTGTTGATAATACCATTGTCCAAGTGACTGTCAGAGAGCAGGATCTTGTCCAAATGAGTGGCATTGAGAATAAGGTTGCACACGTGACTGTCATTGACAATAAGGTTGTCAAAGTGATTGGCATTGAGATTATGATTCTTGAAGATACTGTCAGAAATTAAGGTCTTGCCCAAGTGACTGCCATTGAGAATAAGGTTGTGCAAGTGACTGGAATTGAGAATAAGTTTGTTCAAGTGACTGTCAGAGAGCAGGGGCTCATCTAAGTGAATATCTTTGAAAATAAGGTTGTCCAAGTGACAGGCATAGAGAATAACATTTTCAAAGTGCGTGGAATTTAAAATAACGTTGTCCAAGTGACTGTCAGAGAGCAGGGTATTTTCAATGTGACTGGCATTGAGAATAAGGTTGTGCAAGTGACTGTCTTTGAGAATAACGTTCTCCAAGAGATTGGAAGAGAGCAGGGTCTTCTGCAAAAGACTGGCATTGAATATCAGGTTCTCCAAATGGAAGTCAGAGATGTGGGGCATATTCAAGTGACTGTCAGAAAGTGACTGGCATTGAGTACAAGGTTTTCCTAGTGACTTTCAGAGAGTTGTTGCTTGTCCAAGTGACTGGTTTTGGGAATGACATTGTCCAAGTGAATTGCTGAGAGCAGTGGTTTCTCCAAGTTATTGCAATTGAGAAAAAGGTTGTCCAATTGTCTGTCAGAGACCAAAGTCTTGTACCAGTGATGTGCATTGAGAATAAGGTGGTCCGAGTGACTGTCCTTGAAAATAAGGTTGTCCAAGTGACAGGCATTGAGAATATGGTTGTGCAAGTTACTGTGAAAGAGCAGGGGCTTATACAGTTACTGGCTTTCAGAACAAGGTTGTCCAAGGTACTGGCATTGAGAATGGTCTTGTCTACTTGACTGGCTTTGAGAATAACGTTCTCCAAGAGACTGGAAGAGAGCAGGATCTTCTCCAGAAGTCTGGCATTGAGAATCAGGTTGTTGGAATGGAAATCAGTGATATGAGGTATATGCAAGTGACTGTCAGAGAGCAGAGCCTTGTCCAAGTCACTGTCATTGAGTATAAAGTTTTCCAAGTGACTGTCAAAGAGTAGGTGCTTGTTCCAAGTGAGTGGAATTGAGAATATGCTTGTCTGAGTGACTGGCTTTGAGAATAAGATTGTATGAAAGACTGACAGAGAAGAGGAGCTTGTCCAACTCATTGGCATTGAGAATAGTCTGGTACAAGTGACTGGCATTGAGAATGACATTGTCCAAGTGAACTGCTGAGAGCAGGGCCTTGTTCAAGTTATTGGAATTGAGAATAAGGTTGTCCAAATGACAATCAGAGACCAGGGTCTTGTACCAGTGAAGTACATTGAGAATAAGGTTGTCTGAGTGACTGTAATTGAAAATAAGGTTGTCCGAGTGACTGTAATTGAAAATAAGGTTGTCCAAGTGACTTCATTGAGAATAAAGTTGTGTGAGACAGCAGGGGCTTTTTCAAGTCTCAGGCAGTGGGAATAAGGTTGTTCAAGTGAATGGTATTGATAATAAGTTTCTCTGAGAAATTTATAGAATATAGGGGCTTATCCAAGTAAGTTTATTTGAGAAAAAGGTTGTCTACGTTACCGGCATTGAGAATAAGGTTATACGAGAGACTGACATAGAGTAGGGGTTTGTCCAACTTACTGGCCTGAGAACGGTCTGGTACAGGAGACTGGCATTGCAAATGATGTTGTACAAATGGACTTCTGAGAACAGGGGCTTAACCACATTATTGGAATTGAGAATAGGCTTGTCCAATTGACTGTCAGCGATCAGGGTCATGTACCAGTGACCGGCACTGAGAATATGGTTGTCTGGGTGTCTGTCTTTGAGAATAAGGTTGTGCAAGTGACTGGAATTGAGAACCAAGTTGTCCATGAGACTGGCAGAGAGTAGGGTCTTTTCCAAGTGACTATCATTGAGAATATGATTGTCCAAGTGACTGTGAGAGAGCTGGGTATTGTCCAAGTAACTGGCATTGAGAATATGGTGTTCAAGAGATGGCATTTGAATAAGATTGCCCAAGAAACTGGCAGTAAAAATAAGGTTGTCCAATGACTGTCAAAGATCAGGGTCTTGGCCACGTGACTGGCATTGGGAATAAGGTTTTTCAAGTGATTGTGAGAGAACAGCAGCTTGTCCAAGTCACTGTCATTGAGAATAAGGCTGTCCACATGACAGGCATTGAGAATAAAGTTTTCCAAGTGATTGTGAGAGAGCAGGGCCTTGTCCAAGTCATTGGCATTGAGAATATGGTTGTCCAAGTGACAGACATTGAGAATTAGGATGTATGAGAGATTGATAGAGTGTAGGGGTTTGTCCCACTGACTGGTATAGAGATCGGTTTGGTACAAGTGACTGGCGTTGGGAATGACGTTGTCCACGTGAACTGAGAGACCAGGGGCTTGTTCAAATTACTGTGTTTGAGAATAACGTTGTCCAAGTGATTATCAGAGACCATGGTCTTGTACCATGATTGAGAATATGGTTGGTCAACTGACTGACATTGAGAATGTGGCTGAGAGATGGGGCTTGTCCACGTGACCAAGATAGAGAACAAGTTTGTCCAAGTGAAGGGTAGAAGTTTGAGACTTATCCATGAGACTCGCACAGAGCAGGGTGTTCTGCAATTGACTGGCATGGAGAATAAGGTTTCCAAGTGACTACCATTGAGGACAAGGTTGTTTAAGTGACTGTGAGAGAGCAGGGGCTTGTCCACATCACTAGCATTGAGAATAAGGTTGTCCCATTAACAGGGATTGAGAATACGGTTGGTCAAGTGACTGTGAGAGAGTAGGGGCTTGTCTAAGAACTGTCTTATAGAATAAGGTTGTCCATGTCACTGGCATGAACTGTTGAGAGCAGCGGCTTGTCAAAGTTTTTGCAATTGAGAATAATGTTTCCAAGTGACTGTCAATGAATTCGGTCTTGTAATCGTGACTGGCATTGAGAATATGGTTATCTAAGTTACTTTCTTTTAGAATAAGTTTTGCCCAGTGACTGGCATAAAGAATAAGGTTGTCCAAGTGAATGTCTTTGAGAATAAGTTTGTCTAAGTGAGTATCAGAGAGCAGGATCATGTCCATGTGACTGACATTAAGAATAAATTATCCATTGACTGTCAGAGAGCACAATCTTGTACACGTCACTGGCATTGAGAATAAAGTTGCCCAAGTGAGTGGCAAAGTGAACAGGCTTGTCCAAGTGACTGTCTTTGAGAATAAGGTTATCCAAGTGACAGGCATTGAGAATATCATTGAGAATAGGGTTTCTCCAAGAGATTGGCAATTAGAATAAAATTGCCCCCACTGACC
Source organism: Lasiurus cinereus (assembly GCA_011751065.1). NCBI lineage: Eukaryota > Metazoa > Chordata > Mammalia > Chiroptera > Vespertilionidae > Lasiurus > Lasiurus cinereus. Next base: position 601,356 of record JAAGEH010000078.1, on the reverse strand, counting down.
TATAGAAGGTAGGGGCTTTTCCAAGTGACTGGAATTGGGAATATGGTGGTCTGAGTGATTGCCATTGAGAATATGGTTGAACAAATGGTAGAGATTAAGAATAAGTTTAGTTGAGTGACTGTGAGAGATCAGGTTCTTGTCCATGTGACTGGCATTGAGAATAAGGTTGTCCAAGTGACTGTGAGATAGCAGAGGCTTGTCCAAGGACTGTCTTATAGAATAAGGTTGTCCATGTCACTGGCATTAAGAAGAAGATTGTCCAAGTAACTGGTATTGAGACAAAGGTGGTCCAAGTGACCGTAATTGATAATGAGGTTGTCTAATAACTAACAGAAATCAAGGTTTTGTCCAGGTAACTGGCATTGAGAATGAGCATTTCCAAGTGGCTGGCATTAAGAGGAAGGTTGTGTGACTGCCATTGAGAATAAAGTTGTCCAAGTGACTGCATGGAGACTCTGGTTTTCCAAATGATTGTCAGATAGAAGGGGCTTGTCCAGGTGACTGGCATTGAGAATAAGGATTTCCAAGTGATTGGCATTGAGAAGAAGGTTGTCCAAGTAAATGACATTGTAAATATGGTTGACTACATTACACTCAAGGAGCCGGGCCTGCACAAGTGACTGGCTCTGAGAATAAGTTTGTCCAAGTGACTGTGAGAGAGCAGGGACTTGTCCAAGTCACTGACATTGAGAATAAGGTTGTCAAAGAGACTGCCATTGAGAATGAATTTGTCCAAATCACTGGCATTTAGAATAAGGTTGTACAAAGGACTGTCATAGAGCAGGGTGTCTTCCATGTGAGTGGCATTGAGAATATTGTTGTCCAAGTGAGTGTTAGAGCTCAAGGGCTTGTCCAAGTGACTGGAATTGAGAATAAATCTGTCCAAGTGACTGTGAGAGAACAGGGTAGTATTTAAGTGACTGGCATGGTGAATAAGGTTGTTCAAGTGACTACCGTGGAAAAAGGTTGTCCAAATGACTGTCAGGGAGCAGGGTCTTGTTCAAGTTGACTGGCATTGAGTATATGGTTGTCCAAGTAACTGTCAGAGAACAGGGTTTTGTAAAAGTGACTGGCTTTGAGAATAAGGTTGGCCAACTGACTGTGAGATAGGGGGTTCTTGGCCAAGAAGCAAGAATAAAGAATAAGATTGTCCAAGTCACTGGCATTGAGAATAAGTTTGACCAATTGAATGTTATTGAAAATATAGTTATCCAAGTGACTGTCAGAGAACAAAGACTTGTCCCAACTGACTGGCTCTGAGAATAAGCTTGTCCAAATTACAGGCATTGAGAATAACGTTGTCCAAGTGACTGTGAGAAATAAGGGTCTTTTCCAAGTGATTGGTATTCAGAAAAATGTTGTCCATGTGACTATCATTGAGAATAAGGTTGTCAAACTGACTGGCATTGAGAATATGGTAGTGCAAGTTCCAGGATTGAGAATAAGGTAGTCCAAGCATCTGTGAGAGAGTAGAAGCTTGCACAAGTGACTGTCTTTGAGAATAAGGTTGTCCAACTGACAGGCATTGAGAATTGTCCAAGTGACTGTGAGAGAGTAGGGCCTTGTCCATGTGACTGGCATTAAGAATAAGGATGTTCAAGTGACTGAGAGAGATCAGGGTTTTGTCCAAGTTACTGCCATTGAGAATAAGGTTATTCAAGTGATTGTCATTGAGAATAAGGTTGTCAAAATGTCTGGCATTGACAATAAGGTTTTCCAAAACACTGGCATTGAGACGAAGGATGTGCAAGTGACTGGCATTGAGAATAAGATTGTACAAGTGACTCAGTGAGAGCAAGGGCTTGTCAAAGTGACCAACATTGACAATACTGTTGTCCAAGTTACTGGCATTGATAAGAATGGTGTCCAAATGACTGAGATTGAGAATATTGCTGTCCAAGTGACTGTCAGAAGACAGGGAATTTCCCAAGTGATGGGGTTTGAGAATAAGGTTGTCCAAGTGACAATCATTGAGAATAAGATTGTCCAAGTGACTGCCATGGAGAACAAGTTTGTTCCAGTGAATGGAGTTCAGAATAAGGTTGTCCCAGTGATAGTCAGAGTGCAGAGCCTTGTCCATATTACTGGCATTAAGAATAGAGTTGTTCAAGTGACTGAGAGAGAGCAGGTGCTTGTCAAAATAACTGGCATTTGGAATAAGGTTTTCCATTTCACTGGCATTGAAAGGAAGGTTGTCCAAGTGACTGCCATTGATAAAAGGCTTGCCCAAGCCAATGGCATTGAGTATATGGTTGTTCAAGTGACTGTCAGAGACCAGGGGCTTGTTCAAGTGACAGGCATTGAGAATATGGTTTTCAAGTCACTTTGAGAGAGCAGTAGCCTGTACAAGTTACTGGCTTTGAGAATAAACATGTTCAAGTGACTTTCACTGAGAATAAGGTTGTCAAAGTGACTGGCATTGGAATGAAGCTGTCCATGTCACTGGCATTGAAAGCAAGTTTGTCCAAGTGACTGGCATTGAGTATATGGTTGTCCAAGTTACTGTCAGAGATCAGGGGCTTGTACAAGTGTCTGGCTTTGGGAATAAGGTTGGCCAAGTGACTTGAGATAGCACGGTCTTGCCAAGAGACAGACATTGAGAATAAGGTTTTCCAAGTCACTGGCATTGAGAATACACTTGTCCAGAAGTCTGGCATTGAGAATAACGTTGTCCAAGTGACTGTGAGAGATCAGGGTCTTGTCCAAGTGACTGGCATTGAGAGGAACGTATTCCATGTGGCTGTCATTGAAAAGAAGGTTGTCAAACTGAATGGCATTTGAAATATGCTTATCAAAGATACTGTCAGAGAGTATGGGCTTGTCCAAGGGACAGGCTTTATGAATATGGTAATGCAAATTCCAGCATTGAGAATAAGGTAGTCCAAGTGACTGTGTGAAAGCAGAAGCTTATTCAAGTGACTATCTTTCTGAATAATGTTGTACAACTGAGAGACATTGAGAATATTGTTGTGCAAGTGACCGTCAGAGAGCAGGGTCTTATCCATGTGACTGGCATATAGAATAACGATGTACAAGTGACTGAGAGATCAGGGGCTTATCCAAGTTACTGCCATTTAGAATAAAGTTTTGCAAGTGACTGTCATTGAGTATATAGTTGTCCAAGTGATTGTCAGAGATCAGGTGGCAATGGGAGTGGCAATGAGAGTCTGGTGTCCAAGTTACTCAGTGCCAATAAGGATGTCCAAGTGACTGAGAGAAATCAGGGGCTTGTCCCAGTTACTGCCACTGAGAATAAGGTTGTCCAGATGACAGTCATTGAGAATAAGATTGTCAAAGTGTCTGTCATTGAAGTGTGTGCAATTGACTGGCATTGAGAATATGGTTGTCCAAGTGACTCAGTGAGAGCAGGGGATTGTTTAAGTGACCTGCGGTGACAATAAGATTGTCCAAGTGACTGGAATTGATAGGAGTGTTGTCCAAGTGAATGGCATTGAGAATATCATTATCCAAGTGACTGTGAGAGAGCAGGGGCTTTTCCAGGTTACAGGCATTGAGAAGCAGTTTCTCCAAGTGATTACCATTGGGAATACTGTTGTCAGAGTCACAGTCATTGAAAAGAAGATAGTCCATGTCACTGGCATTGAAAAGAATGTTGTCCAAGTGATTGCCATTGAGAAAAGAGTTCTCTAATGATTGGTTTTGAGTATATGGTTGTCAAAGAGTAACAGCTTGTTTAAATGACTGGTATTGAGAATAAGGTTGTCCAAGTCACTGGAATTAAGAATGTGGTTGTCCAAGTGATGGGCATTGAGTATTCGGTTGTGCAAGTGACAGTCAGAGACCAGGGGCTTGTACAAGTAACTGACTCTGAGAATAAGTTTGTCCAAATCACAGACATTAAGAATAACGTTGTCCTAGTGAATGTGAGATATCAGGGTTTTGTCCAAGTGACTGGAATTGATAGGAACGTTGTCCCTGTGACTGTAATTGAAAAGAAGGTTGTCAAACTGAATGGCATTGAAAATATGGTTATCAAAGATACTGTCAGAGAGTAGGGGCTTGTCCAAGTGACTGTCTTTGAGAATAAAGTTGTCAAACTGACAGGCATTGAAAATATAGTTGTAGAACTAACTGTGAGAGCATGGGCTTTTCCAAGTTATGGGCTTTGAGAATAAGGTTGTCCAAGTGACTGAGAGAAATCAGGGGCTTGTCCAAATTATTTCCATTGAAAATAAGGTTGTACAAGTGACTGGCATTGAGAATAAGGATGTCCAAATTATTGGCATTGAGATGAAGGGTGTGAAAGTGAACGGCATTGAGGATATAGTTGTCCAAGTGATTCAGTGAGAGCAGGGCCTTGTCTAAGTGACTGGCATTGATAAAAAGGTTGTCCAAGTGACTGGCACTGATAGGAGTGTTGTCCAAGTGACTGTCAGAGACGGGCTTTTCCAAGTGACTGGAATTTGAGAATCACTTGGACACAAGTGACTGGAATTGAGAATTAGGTTGTCCTAGTGATTGTCAGAGAGCAGGGTCTTGTCCATGTTATTGGCATTGAGAATAGGGTTGTCCCAGTCACTGGCATGGAGAAGAAACATGTCCCAGTGACTTCCATTGAGAAGAAGGTTGTCAAACTGACTGGCATTGAAAATAAGGCTGTCTAAGTGCATGGAAGAAAGCAGGGTCTTATAAAAAAGACTGGCATTGAATATCAGGTTGTCTGAATGGAAGTCAAAGTAATGGGGTATATCCAAGTGACTGTCAGAAAGCAGGGCCTTGACAAAGTCACAATCATTGAGAATAGGATTGTCTCAGGGCCAGGCATTGACATTAAGGTTTTTCAAGTGAATGTCAGAGAGTAGGTGCTTGTCTAAGTGACCAGCATTGAGAATATGGTTGTCCGAGTGACAGTCATTGAGAATGATGTTGTCCAAGTGAATTGCTAAGAGCATGGTCTTTGCAAGTTATTAGAATTGAGAATAAGGTTGTCCAAATGACTGTCAGAGACCAGGACTTTGTACCATTGAGAATAAGGTTGTCCAAGTAACAGTCTTTGAAAATAAGGTTGTTCAAGTGACTGTCATTGAGAATAAGGATGTGCAAGTGATGGGCTGAGAGACAGGGCTTGTCCACGTGACCAGCATTGAGAATAAGTTTGTCCAAGTGAATGGCAGAGGGATGAGGCTTATCCCTGCGACTGTCACAGAGCAGGGTGTTCTGCAATTGACTGGCATGGAGAACAAGGTTGTCCAAGTGACTGGAATTTAGAATAAATTTGTCCAATAACTTTCAGAGAAAAGGGTCTTGTCCAAGTCACAGACATTGAGAATAAGGTTGTCCAAGTGATTGTGAGAGAGCAGGGGTTTTTCCTAATCACTGACCTTGAGAAAAAGGTTGTCCGAGTGACTGTTTTTGAGAATAAGTTAGTCCAAATGACTAGCATTGAGAATAAGATTATCCAAGTGAATGTCAGAGACCAGGGTCTTGTGAAGTTGCCTGACATTGAGAACATGATTGTCTGAGTGACTGTCTTTGAGAATAAGATTGGCCAAGTGAATGTGAGAGAGCAGGGGCTTGTGCACATGACCAGCATAGAGAATAAGATTGTCAAAGTAAACAGCAGAGGGCTGAAGCTTATCGATGAGACTGGCCCAGAGCCGGGTGTTCTGCAAATGACTAGCATGGAGAATAAAGTTGTCCAAGTGACTGTCAGAGAGCAGGTGGTTGTCCAAGTGACAGGTATTGAGAATAAAATTGTCAAAGTGACTGTGAGAGCAGGGGCTTGTCCAAGTGACTGGAATTGAGAATGAAGTTGTCCAAATGACTGAGAGAGAACAGTGCATTGTCCAAGTGAATGGCACAAAGAAAGTCTTGTTTAAGTGACTGGCATTGAGAATTATATTGTCCAAGTGATTGGAAGAGAGCAGAGTCTTTTCCAAGTGACTGGTTGACCACTTACAGGCATTGAGAGTATCGCTGTCCAAGCAACTGTGAGAGCACAAGTTGTCCAAGTGACTGTCTTTGAGAACAAGGTTGTCCAAGTGACAGGCATTGAGAATATGATTGTACAAGTGACTGTGAAAGAGCAGGGGTTTGTCCATGTTACTGGCTTTGAGAATAACATTTTCCAAGTTACTAGAAGAGAGCAAGGTCTTCTCCAAAAGACGGGCAATGAATATCAGGTTGTCCAAATGGAAGTCAGAGATATGGGATATATCCAAGTGATCTTCTGAAAATAGGGCCTTGTCCAAATCATGGCAATTTGTGAATAAGGTTGTGCAAGTGACAGGCATTGAGAAAAAGGTTTTCCAAGTGACGGTGAGACAGCCCGCCATTGTCCAAGTCAATGGCATTGAGTATAATATTTTCCAATTGACTGTCAGAGAGCAGGTGGTTGTCCAAATTACTGAGAGAGAACGGTGCATTATACAAGTGAATGGCACAAAGAAAGTCTTGTTCAAGTGACTGGCATTGAGAATGATATTGTCCATGTGATTGGAAGAGAGCAGTGTCTTTTCTTTTTTTCTTTTTTTAAAAAATATATTTTATTGATTTTATACAGAGAGGAAGGGAGAGAGACAGAAAGTCAGAAACATCGATGAGAGAGAGAAATCGATCAGCCGCCTCCTGCACGGCCCACAGTGGAGATGTGCTCGCAAGCAAGGTACATGCCCCTGACCGGAATCGAACCCGGGACCCTTCAGTCCGCAAGCCAAAGCTCTATCCACTGAGCCAGACTGGTCTAGGTGAGAGCAGTGTCTTTTCAAAGTGCTGGCGTTGAGTATAAGGTTGACCACTTACAGGCATTGATAATAAGGTTGTTCAAGCAACTGTGAAGAGCAGAAGATTGTCCAAGTGACTGTCTTTGAGAACAAGATTGTCCAAGTGATAGGCATTGAGAATATTGTTGTGCAAGTGACTGTGAAAGAGCAGGGGCTTGACCAAGTGACTGGCTTTGAGAATAACGTTCTCCAAGTGACCGGAAGAGAGCAGGGTCTTCTCCAAAAGTCTGGAATTGAATATCAGGTTGTCCGAATGAAAGTCAGAGATATGGAGTATATCCAAGTGACTGTCAGAGATCAGTGCCTTGTCCAATCACTGTCATTGAGAATAAGGATGTCCAAGTGACAGGCATTGAGAATAAGGTTATCCATGTGACTATGAAACAGCAGAGGGTTATCCAAGTAACTGCATGGAGTATATGGTTTTTCAAGTGACTGGCAGAGAGCAGGAACTTGTAAAAATGACTGGCTGAGTGACTAGTATTGAGAATGATCTTGTCCAAGTGACTGGCTTTGAGAATATCGTTCTCCAAGTGACTGGAATAGAGCAGGGTCTTCTCCGAAAGGCTGACATTGAGAATCAGGTTGTCTAAATGAATGGCAGAGATATGGGTTTTATTCAGGTGACTCTCAGAAAGCAGGGGTTTTCCAAGTCCCATCATTGAGAATAGGTAGTGCAAGTCAGTGGCATTGAGAATCAGGTTGTCCAAATGACTGTCACTGAGAATAAGGTTGTCAAAGTGACTGTGATTGAGAATAAGGTACTACAAGTCACTGTCAGAGAGCTGAGGCTTATTCAAGTGTCTTTCTTTGAAAATACAGTTGCCAAGTAACAGGCCTTGAGAATAGGATTCTCCAAGTGACCGGCATTGAGAACTAGGTTGTCCAAGTGATAGTCATTGAGAATTTGGTTGTGCAAGTGACTGTGAAAGAGCAGGAGCTTGTCCAAGTGACTGGAATTGAGAATAAGGTTCTCCAAGTGACAGGAGAGCAGTGTCTTCTCTAAAACACTGGCATTGAACATCAGATTGTCCAAATGAAAGTCAGAGATATGGGGTATATCTAAGTGACTGTCACATAGCAGGGCCTTGTCCAAGTCACTGTTATTGAGAATAAGTTTTTCCACGTGACAGGCATTGAGAATAAGGTTGCACAATTGACAACGAGACAGCAGGGGCTTGTCCAAGTCACTGCCATTGAGAATAGGGTGTCCGAGAGACTGGCAGTGAAAATAAGTTGTCCAAGTGACTGGAATTGAGAATAAGGTTGTCCAATGACTGTCAGAGATCAGGGTCTTGTCCACGTTACTGGCATTGGGAATAAGGTTGTCCAAGTGATTGGGAGAGAGCAGTGGCTTATACAAGTCACTGGCTTTGAGAATAAGGTTGTCCAAGTGACAGGCATTGAGAATAACATTGTTCAAGTGACTTTGAGAGAGTAGGGGCTTGTCCAATTCACTGACCTTGATAATATGGTTTTCTGAATGACAGGTGTTGAGAATAAGGTTCTATGAGGGACACACAGTGTAAGGGGCTTCCAATGGACTGCCATTTTGATCAATTTGGTACAAGTGACAGGCATTGAGAATAAAATTGTCCAAGTGACTGTAAGAGGGCAAAGGCTTATCCAAGTCACTGGAATTGAGAAGAAGGTTATGCAATAACTGTTAGAGATCAGGGTCTTGTCCAAGTGACTGGCATTAAGTATAAGGTTGTCCAAGTGACTGTCAGAGAGCTGGTGGTTGTCCTATTGACTGGCATTGAGAATAAAGTTTTCCAAATGAGTGAGAGAGAACAGTGCATTGTCCATGTGAATGGCATAGACAAGAGTCTTGTTCAAGTGACTGGCATTGAGAATGATATTGTAAAAGTGATTGGAAGAGAGCAGAGTCCTTTCCAAGAGATTGGTGTTGAACATAAGGTTGACCATTTACTGGCATTGAGAATATGGTTGTGCAAGTGACTGTGAGAGAGCAGGGGCTTGTCAAGTATTGGAATTGAGGATTAGTTTGTCCAAGTGACTGGAATTCAGAATAAGTTTATCCAAGTGAATGGAATTGAGATAAGGTTTTCCAAGTGACAGAGACCAGTGACTGGAATTGATTTTATGCTTCTCCAAGGGACTGTCTTTGAAAATAAGGCTGTGCAAGTTACTACAAGTGAGAACTAGGTTATCTATGAGACTGGAGGAAACTGTGGTCTTTTCTAAGTGACTGGGTTTGAGAATAATGTTGTGCAAGTGATTGGCTGAGAGATGGGGCTTGTCTACATGACCAGCACTGAATATAAGTTTGTGCAAGTGAAGGGCAGAGGGCTGAGGTTATCCATGAGACTAGCATAGAGCAGGGTGTTCTGCAGTTGACTGGGATGAGGAATAAGTTTTTCCAAGTGACTACCATTGAGGATAATATTGTACAAAAAACTATCATAGTGGAGGGTCTTGCCTAGTGACAGGTATTTAGAATAAGGTTGTCTAAGTGACTGGGAGAGAACAGGGGCTTGTCTGTGTCACTGCCATTGATAATATGGTTGTCCAATATACAGGCATTCAGAATAAGTTTGTCTGAGAGATTGATGGTGAGTAGGGTCTTGTCCAAGTAACTGGCATTGAGAATGGCATTGTCCAAGTGAACTGTTGAGAGCAAGGGCTGGTCAAAGTGACTATAACTGAGCATAAGGTTATCCTATTCACAGGGATTGAGAATAGTTTGTCTAAGTAACTGTCAGAAAGCAGGTGCTTGTTCAAGTCACTGGCATTGAGAACAAGGTTGTTTGAGTGACAGCCATTGAGGATAAGGTTGTGCAAGTGACTGTCAGAGAGCAGGATCTTGTACCAGTGACAGGCATGGAGAATATGGTTGTCAGAGTTACTGTCTTTGACAATAAGATTGTGTAAATGACTAGAATTGAGAACCAGGTTTTCCGTGAGACTGGCAGATAGTAGGGTGGGGTCTTTTTCAAGTGACTGGCATTGAGAATAAGTTTGTGCCAGTAACGGACTTAGAGACGGGGCTTGTCCCCATGACCAGCATTGAATATAAGTTTATTCAAGTGAAGGGCAGAGGGCTGAGTCTCATCCATTTGACTGTCACAGAGCAGGGTGTTCTGCAATTCACTGGCCTAGGGAATAAGGTTTTCCAAGTGACTACCATTGAGGACAATATTGTTCAAGTGATTGTCAGAGTGCAGGGTCTTGTCCAAATGACTGGAATTGAGAATACGGTGTGTAATATACATTCATTGAGAATATGTTTTCTTAGAGACTAACAGAGAGTAGGGGCTTGTCCAAGTGACTGGCATGGAGAATGGTCTTGTCCAAGTGATTGGCATTGAGAATGACATTGTGCAAGTGAACTGTTGAGAGAAGGGGCTTGTCCACGTGACTGAAACTTAGTATTAAGTTGTCCTATTGACAGGGATTGAGAATACAGTTGGTCAAGTGACTGTGAGAGAGCAGGGTCTTATCCATGGAACTAACATTGAGAATAAAGTTGTCTGAGTGACTGATAGAGAATAGGCATTGTGCAAGAAATTGGCATTTAGAATAAAGTTGTCTGAGGGACTTATAGAAAGTAGGGGCTTTTCCAAGTGACTGGCATTGAGAATAATGTTGTCCAAGTGATTGTCAAAGAACAGGGTCTTGTCCAAGTCACTGGCATTGAGAATAAGGTTATCCATGTCACTGACTTGAGACGAAGGTTGTGCAAGTTACAGCCATTGAAAAAAAGGTTGTCCACATGACTGCCATTGAGAATATAGTTGTCCAAGTGACTGTCAGAGAACAGGGTATGGTCCTAATGACTGGCTTTGTGATTAAGGTTGGCAAGATCAAGCATTGAGAATGTTTTTCAAGAATCTGTGAGAGAGCAGGGGATTGTCTAAATGACTGGCTCTGAATATAAGCTTGTCCAAGTTACAGGCATTGAAAATAAGGTTGTTCAAGTGACTGTCATTGAGCATATGGTAAAAGTGACTGCAATGGAGAATAAGGTTGTCAAACTGATGGCCAGTGAGAATAAGGTTGTCCAAGTAACTTCCATTGATAATTAGTCTGTCCAAGTGACTGACATTAAGAACAGCTTGTCAAAGTGACTAGTATTGAGACTCTGGTTGTCGAAGTTACTGTGGGAGAGCAGGGTCTTGTCCAAGTAACTGCTGTTGAGAATAAGTATGTCCAATGACTGACAGAGAGCAGGGGCTTGTTCAAATGACTGGCATTGAGAATAAGGTTGTCCAAGTGATGGTGAGAGAGCAGAAGCTTGTCCAAGTCACTGACATTGAGAATATGTTTGTTCAGGTGACAGACATTGAGAATAAGGCTGTAGGAGAGTCTGACAGAGAGAAAGGGCTTGTCCAACTGACTGGCATAGAGATCGGTTTGGTGCAAATGACTGGCTTTGGGAATGACATTGTAAAGTGAACTGAGCGATCAGGGGGTTGTTCAAATTACTGTGTTTGAGAATAAGGTTGTCCAAGTGACTGGCTTTGAGAATAATGTTGTCCAAGTCAGTGGCATTGAGAGGAATGTTGTCCAAATAACTGCCATTGAGAATAAGTTTGTTCAAGTAACTGTCAGAGAGCAGGGTCTTGTCCATGTGACAGTAATTGAGATTAAGGTTGTCCAGGTCACTGGAATTGACAATAAGGTTGTGCAACTGACTAGCATTGAGTATTTGGTATTTGGTTGTCCAAGTGGCTGTCAGAGAGCAGGAGCTGGTCCAATTGACTGGCATTTAGAATAAGTATGTCCAGGTGACTGGCACTGAGAATAAGATTTTCCATTTCACTGACATTGAGAAGAAGTTTGGCCAAGTGACTGCTATTGAGAATAGGATTGTCCAAATGACAGGCATGGAGTATATGGTTGTCCAAGGGACTATGAGAGAGCAGGGGCTTGTCCAAGTTAAGGCATTGAGAATAAAGTTGTCCATGTGCCTGGCCTTAATAATAAGGTTGTCCAAGTTACAGGAATTGAGAATATGGCTGTGCAACTGACTGTGAGAGAGCAGCTGCCTGGTCAAGTTACTGGTTTTGAGAATAAGGATGTTCAAGTAACTGGCATTGAGAATAAGGTTGTTCATGTGACTGAATGAGTGCAGGGGCTTGTCTAAGTGACTGGCATTGACAATAAGTTAATCTAAGTGACTGGCATTGATATGAGTGTTGTCCAAGTGATGGGCATTGAGAATATCATTGTCTAAGGGACTATCTGAGAACAGGGGCATTTCCAGGTAACTGGGTTTGAGAATAAGGATGTCCAAGTTATGGGAATTGAGGACAAGGTTGTCCATGTGAGTGAGAGCAGGGGCTTGTCTGAGTGACTGGCATTTATAATAAGGTTTTCCAGGTGACTGTGAAAGAGCAGGGGCTTGGCCAAGTGACTGTCCTTGAGAAGTCGTTATTCTCAATGTGGCTATGATTGAGAATAAGGTTGTCAAAGAGACTGTCATTGTGAATAAGGTTCTAGCATTGAAAGGAAGGTTGTCCAAGTGATTACCATTGGGAATACAGTTGTGCAAGTCATAGGCTTGGAATATATGGTTGTACAAGTTACCATTACAGAGCAGGGGCTTGTCCAAGTGACTGACTTTGAGAATAAGTTTGTTGAAGTGACTGGCATTGGGCATGAGGTTGTCCAGTTGACTGAGTGAGAGTAGGGGCTTGTCCAAGTGACTGGCATCGATGCGGGTGTTTTCCAAGTGATGGCATTGAGAATATTGTTGTGGATGTGACTGTCTGAGAACAGGGGCTTTTCCAAGTGACTGGGTTTGAGATTAAGGTTATCCACGTGAATATGAGAGAGCAGGGTCTTGGCTAATCGACTGTCTTTGAGAATACGGTTGTTCAATCACTGGCATTGAGAATAAGGTTGTATAAGTGACTAACATTGAGAATAAGGTTATCAAAGTGACTGGCATTGAAAGGAAGGTTGTCCGAGTAACTGCCATTGAGAAAAGAGTTGTCCAAGTGATTGACATTGAGTATATGGCTGTCCAAGTGACTGTGAGAGAGCAGGGGATGATCCAAGTGACTGGCATTGAGAATAAGATTGTCCAAGTTACAGGCATTGAGAATATACTTGTGCAAGTGACTGTGAGAGAGCAGCGGGCTGTACACGTTACTGGCTTTGAGAATAAGGATGTTCAAGTGACTGTCATTGAGAATAAGGTTATCAAAGTGACTGGCATTTGAATAAAGTTGTCCGTGTCACTGGAATTGAAAGAAAATTTGCCCAAGTCACTGGCATTGAGTACATGGTTGTTTAAGTTATTGTCAGAGATCAAGGGCTTGTACAAGTGACTGGCTTTGAAAATAATTTTCTGCAGGTGAATGGAATAGAGCAGGGTCTTTTCCAAAAAGCTGGCATTGAGGATCAGGTTGTCCAAATGAATGTCAGAGATATGGGGTATATTCAGAGAGCAGAGGCTTTTGCAACTTACCATCATTGAGAATAAGGTCATCCAAGTGACTGCCATTGAGAATGTGGTTGTGCAAGTGACTGTGAAAGAACAGGGCTTGTCAAGTTACTGGCTTTGAGAATAAGGTTGTGCAAGTGTCTAACATTGAGATTGGTCTTTTCCAAGTCACTGGCTTTGATAATACAGTTGTCTGAGTGACTACTGTTGAGAATAAGGTTGTCCAAGTGACTGGCATTGAGATTGGCCTTGTTCAAGTGTCTGGCTTTGAGAATAACATTCTTCAAGGGACTGGAATAGAGCAGGATCTTCTCCAAAAGGCTGGCATTGAGAATCAGGCTGTCCAAATGAATGTCAGAGATATGGGATATATTCAAGTGACTGTCAGAGAGCAGGGACTTTTCCAAGTCACTGGCATTGAGAATAAGATTGTTCAAGTGACAGGCATTGAGAATAAGGTTGTCCAATGACTGTCAGAGATAAGGGTCTTGTTCAAGTGACAGGCATTGAGAATACAGTTATCCAAGTGACTGTCAGAGAGCACGATCTTGTAAAAGTGACTAGCAGTGAGAATAATGTTCTCCAAGTGACTAGAATAGAGCAGGGACTTCTCCAAGGCTGGCACTGAGAATCAGGTTCTCCAAAGGAAAGTCAGAGATATGGGGTATATTCAAGTAACTGTCAGAAAGCAGAGGCTTTTCCAAGTCACCATCATTGAGAATAAGGTAGTGCAAGTCACAGGCATTGAGAATATGATTGTCCAAGTGACTGTGAGAGAGCAGGGCCTTGGCCAAGTGACTGTCTTTCAGAATAACTGCCCAAGTGGCTATCATTTAGAATAAAGTTGTCAAAGAGACTGTCATTGTGAATAAGGTTGTCCATGTCACTGGTATTGAAAGGAAGGTTGTTCAAGTGATTGCCATTGTGAATAGGGTTGTTCAAGTCATAGGCCTTGATTATATGATTGTCCAAGGTACAGTTAGAGAGAGGGGCTTGTCCAAGTGACTAACTTTGAGAATAAGTAACTGCAATTGAGAAAAAGTTTGTCCAAGTTACAGGCATTGAAAATCAATTTTTCCAAGTGATTGTCAGAAAGCAGGTTCTTGTCCATGTGAAAGTCACGGGGACTGACAATAAGATTGTCCAAGTGACTGGTATTGAGTATACGGTTCCAAGTGACTGTCAGAGAGAAGGGGCTTGTCCAATTTACTGGCTTTGAAAATAAGGTTGTTCAAGTGACTGCCATTGAAAATAAGGTTGTCTAAGAGACTGTCAGAGAGCAGGATCTTGTCCATATAACTGGCATTGAGAATAAGATTTCTATTTAACGGGCATTGAAAAGATGTCTAAATGACTGCCATTGAGAAAAGGGTTGTGCAAGTAACAGGCATTGAATATATGGTTGTCCAAGTGACTGTGAGAGAGCAGGGGCTTGTCCTAGTTACAGGCATTAAGAATAAGGTTGTTCATGTGCCTGGCCTTGAGAATAAGGTTGTCCAAGTTATAGACATTGAGAATGTAGTTGCACAATTGACTGTGGGAGAGCAGTAGCTTGTAAAAGTTTCTGGTTTTAAGAATAAGGTTGTCCAATTGACTGAGCGAGAGCAGAGGCCTGTCTATATGACTGGGATTGATAATAAGGTTGTAAAAGTGACTGCCATTAATAAAAGTGTTGTCCAAGTTAATGGCATTGAGTATATTGTTTTCCAAGTGACTGTTAGAGACCAAGGTCTTTTCCAAGTTACAGGAATTGGGAATAAGGTTTTCCATGTGCTTTGCCTTGAGAATAAGGTTGTCCAATTTACAGGCATTGAGAATATGGTTGTGTAAGGGACTGTGAGGGAGCAATGGCCTGTACAAGTTACTGGCTTTTAGAAAAAGGATGTTCATGTGATTGTCATTGCAAATAAGTTTGTTCAAGTGACTTTCATTGAGAATAAAGTTATCAAAGTGACTGTCATTGGAATAAGGTTGTCCATGTCACTGGCATTGATAGAAAGTTTGTCCAAGAGACTGGCATTGAGTATATGGTTGTCCAAGCGACTATCAGAGAGCAGAGGCTTGTCCTAATTACAGGAATTGACAATAACAGTGTCTAAGTGACTGTGAGAGAGCTGAGTCTTGTCCAAATGACTGGCATTGAGAGGAAGGCTGTCAAACTGACTAGTATTGACAATGTGATTCTCCAAGATATTGTTAGAGAGCTTGCTTTGTCCAAGTGACAAGCTTTGAGAATAAGTTAGTACAAGAACCAGCATTGAGAATAAGGTAGTCTAAGCGAATGTGAGAGAGCAGAAGCTTGTCCAAGTGACTGTCAGAGAACAGGTCTTGTACCAGTGACAGGCATTGAGAATAAGGTTGTCCGACTGATTTTTGAGAATAAGGTTGTGCAAGTGACTGGATGAGAGACAGGGAAAGTCCACGTGACCAGCATTGAGAATAAGTTTGTCCAAGTGAAGGGCAGAAGGATGAGGCATATCCATGAAGATTAGCACAGAGCCGGGTGTTCTACAATTAACTGGCATGGAGAATAAGGATGTCCAAGTGAATGGACTTTAGAATAAGTTTATCCAATGACTGTCAGAGATAAGTGTCTTGTTCAAGAGACAGGCATTGAAAATACAGTTATCCTAGTGACTGTGAGAGAGCAGGGGTTTTTCAAAATAACTGGCATTGAGAATAAGGATGTCCAAGTGACTGACAGAGAACAGGGTCTTATACAAGAGACTGGCATTGTGAATACAGTTGTCTGAGTGAATAGTATTGGGAATAAAGTTGTCCAAGTCACTAGCATTGAGAATAAGATAGTCCAAGTGACTGTGAGACAGCAGGGGCTTGTCTAAGTCACTGGCATTGAGAATACGGTTGTCCAAGTGACTGTCACTGAGAATTAGGTTGTCAACATGACTGTGATTAAGAATAAGGTACTCCAAGTCACTGTCAGAGAGCTGAGGCTTATTCAAGTGACTTTCTTTGAGAATATGATTGTCCCAGTGACAGGCCTTGAGAATAAGTTTGTCCAAGTGACTGGCATTGAGAATAAGGTTGTCCGAATGACTGAGAGAGAACAGTGAATTATCCAAGTAAAATGCATAGAGAAAAGTCTTGTTCAAGTGACTGGCATTGAGAATGATATTACCCAAGTGATTGGAAGAGAGCAAAGGCTTTTCCAAGTGACTGGCATTGAGTAAAAGGTTGACCACTTACAGGCATTGAGAATAAGGTTGTCCAAGCAACTGTGAGAGAGCAGGAGCTTGTCCAAGTTACTGTCTTTGAAAATATGGTTGACCAAGTGACTGGCATTGAGAATGGTCTATTCCAAGTGAGTGGCTTTGAGATTAATGTTCTCCAAGTGACTGGAAGAGAGCAGGGTCTTCTCCAGAAACTGGCATTGATTATCAGGTTGTCTGAATGGATATAAGAAATATGAGGTATATCCTAGTGACTGTCAGAAAGCACGGCCTTCTCAAAGTCACTGTCATTGGGAATAAGGTTGTCCAAGTGACAGCCATTGAGAACAAGGTTGTCCAAATGACTCTGAGACAGCATTAGGTTGTGCATGTCACTGGCTTTGAGTATAAGGTTTTCCAAGTGACTATCAGAGAGTAGGTGCTTGTTCAAGTGATTGACATTGAAAATAAGGTTGTTGAAGTGACTGTCAGAGACCAGAGTCTTGTACCAGTGACAGGCATTGAAACTAAGGTTGTCCAAGTAATAGGTCTTGAGAATAAGGTTGTCTAAGTGACCTTGAGAGAGTAAGAGTTTGTACAAGTTACTGGCATTAAGAATAATTGAGTAGCAGAGAGAACAGGCTTGTCCAAGTGACTGTCTTTGAGAATATGTTTGTGCAAGTGATAGGCATTGAGAATAAGGTTTTCCAAATGGTTGTCAGAGCAGAGGCTTGTCCAATGAGAGGCATTGAGAATAAAATTGTCCAGGTGACTGTGAGGGAGCAGGGGCTTGTCCAAGTCACAGGCATTGAGAATAAGGTTGTCTGAGAGGCTGTAATTGAGAATAAGGTTGTCTTATTGACTGTCTGAGGGATGGGGCTAGTCCATGTGACCAGCATTGATAATAACGTTGTCCAAGTGAAGGGCAGAAAGCTAAGGCTTATCCATCAGACTGGCACAGAGCAGAATGTTATGCAAGTGACTGACATGATGAATAAGGTTTTCCAAGTGACTACCATTGAGGAAAACATTGTTCAAGTGATTGTAAGAGTACAACCTGTTGTCCAAGTGACAAGCATGACAATAACATTGTCCAAGGGACTGTGAGAGAACAGGGACCTAGCCATGTTATAGGCATTGAGAATAAGGTTTTCCAAGTGACTGTCAGAGAGCAGGTGGTTGCCCAAGTGACTGGCATTGGGAATAAGGTTTTCCATTTCACTGGCATTGGAAGTAAGGTTGTCCAAGTGACAGCCATTTAGAAAAGGGTTGTCTAAGTGAGTGGCATTGACTATATGGTTGTCCAAGTGATTGTCAGAGACAAGGTTCTTGTCCAAGTGAATAGCATTAAGAAGAAATTTGTCTATGTGACTGTCATTGAATATAAGGTTGTCTAAGTTGCAGGCATTGAGAATTTGGTTGTACAAGATACTGAGAGAGAGCAGCGGCCTGTACAACTTCCTGGCTTTGAAGATAAGGATGTTCAAGTGACTGTCATTGAGAATAAGGTTCTCAAAGTGACTGGCATTGGAATAAGGTTGTCTATGTCACTGGCTTTGAAAGAAAGTTTGTCCAAGTGATTAACATTGAGTATATGGTTGTCCAAGTTACTGTCAGAGATCTGGAGCTTTTATAAGTGACTGGCTTTGAGAATAAGGTTGGCCAAGCGACTGTGAGATAGTACAGTCTTACCCAAGAGACAGGCAGTGAGATTAAGGTTGTGCAAGTGACTGGCATTGAGAATAAGGTTCTCCAAGGGTCTGTCAGAGAGCCGAGACTTGTCCAAGTGACTGGCTCTGAGAAAAAGCTTGTCCAGATTACAGGCATTGAGAATAACGTTGTCCAAGTGACTGTGAGAGATCAGGGTCTTGTCCAAGTGACTGACATTGAGAATATTGTTCTCCAAGATACTGTCAGAGAGCAGGGACATGTCCAAGTGACTGGGTTTGGGAACAACATAGTACAGGAACCACCATTGAGAATAATGTTCTCCAACCAACCGTGAGATAGCAGAAGCTTGTCCAATTGATTGTCTTTGATAATTAGGTTGTCCATCTGACAGGCATTGAGAATGTGGTTGTGCAAGTGACTGTGAGAGAGCATGGGCTTGTCCAGGTTACTGACTTTGATAATAAGGTTGTCAAAATGTCTGTCATTGAGAATAAGTTTGTCCAAATCACTGGCATTGGAATAAGACTGTCCATGTCACTAGCATTGAAAGAAATTTTGTCCAAGTGACTGGCATTGAGTATATGGTTCTCCAAGTTACTGGTCAGAGATCAGGAGCATGTATGTGGGAATGCCTTTCATGTCCCTCGTGGTTCAGGGTTACCGATCAGGATTTGGGTTCTGGAGGAGGCCGTACACAAATGAAAAGAGACTAAAAAAATATTAATTTAGGAATATTGGGGGGCCAGGCAGGAGCCTTCCTCTAGTGGGAAGACTACATGCTGCTCTGGCCTTGCTCTCCCTTTTATTGAGACTTTGGGACACACCCATAGCCTTTAGGCAGGAAATTCCCATAACAAAAATACGTAAGAAAAACAGAGGTGGAGGCTGCTCAGCTAACAATGTTTTAACTAAACAATGAGTGTGTAGAACAATTACTGTCCACATCTTTCTATTAGTGAAACAATGTTCAGTTTCTGGCATCTCCCCCATTTCTTTCCTCTAAAAAATCTTGCATCTGCAGACTAGAAATAAACATATAAGAACAAAAATTGAGACAAGCAACAATGGCTATGCTGAGAGAGAAATGAATCAGTCTGTAGTAAGTTTCTTTCTTGGCCAACAGTTTTTTGAGTGTACATGTCAGCAATATTTCAGTCTGGATGGTGGACAAATGGTGGCAATGCAGGTGTGACCCTCTCTGGTTTGGACCTGGGCAACCTGCAGTGACCCACAGCTGCTGACTGCTAGCATGGCAAGGCGTCGTCAGCATCTTCCATCTCTGGACTATTTCTCCTCTTGTCTTCGTGGTTGGAGCAGAACTGTCAATTCCTCTTTGTTGTAGGAATCCACATGGTCTTGGAGTTGTTTTCTGAAAATATTCAAACATATTCTCGACCAGAAGTTAGTAAAGGAATTTTTTTTCTATAAATTTGACTTGGGATCCTTTTTATTTTTGCCCAAACGATTTTCCTTTGGCTTATTTTGATACCATGTGTGTTTTTCATGGGTGTCTTGCTGTTAGCATTACAAATGAAAATTATTTTTCAAAGTAAAAAATTTTTTTCTAGATGTAATTTACTTACAGGATATTTTTCCTTACATAATATTACTCCACTATCTCCTCCCTTTTTTTATTTAATTGTTAGGAGGTTTTTGGGAAATTTTTATTATGCACTCTTTATGATTTTAAAATTTAATATTTTGCACAAAAATATGACTGCTTTAGGTTTATTGCATGTTAATCATTTTTACCATGCGATGAACTACCAATAGAAATTTTAGTTGATACTTTAGGAACAATTTTTTCCAGTACAATTAACTTTTCTTGAATATTTACCTATTTCAATTAGCCAATTTAAATTAATTTGAAAACTTGACTACTATTTTACTGTCAAATTTAATACTTTAACAACAATCTTAGTTTTACCCTGTAAATATTAGTGGAAAGCATTATTTGCATTTTTGAGTAGGCTCTGAGCATCCCTGGTGTTAGGCTGGATTTAGATACAGGGCAGCTGCTGTCAGCCAAGTCTCTGTCTGTTACCTGGTCCTGATCTGAGCTGGGTGTGGGGCAGGAGACCTCCCGCAGAAAGGGCAAGGGTTCAAGCCCCTGAAATGTTGAGGGGTAAGGGTCTGTGCCACCTCTGTTGATCCTCAAGTTCTCTCCTGATGGCCCCTCTGCAACTGTGCCTGTCTTAGATTGTTTCTTCCCTGGGGAATCTTACCTGTCTCTGGCTAACCAGCCTTCCTCCGGGGCCAAGCAGGGTGATGTGAGGTTCAGTTCTGTCTCCTTGGTAGCCTATGCCCCCGTGGCCTCCACGTCTAGTACCTGCCTTGGGATCCCCTCGCCTGCTAGCACGGTCTTGGCACTGATCACATATCTTGGGGAACCCAGGTTTCATCTCCAGGGTGGGCCCAGCTCACACAACTGGGCGAGAGACAGATCCATGGTACCAGCCAGCTCGAGGTTTCAACCTCAGCATGAACAGAAGGCTCAGGCAGCAACTGTGGGAGGGTCCCTCTTGGCACAAAGGGAAGAAGACCCAATATAGAATGCTCAAGTGCCTTCCCACTACCTTAATTCCTTTCATGATCTTTTTAAAACTGCTGCTAAACATTCAGAGAATTAGATTGTAAGTTTGTTTGGGATATTGGTACAATATCCTGTTGTAAAATATCAAAAATTATAACGACATTGTAGAATAATATCATGTAAGGATATTCTTGGTTCTAGGCCATGGCAATTGAATTTCAATCTGGCTGTCAATTTCTTTTTATAGACAAGGTCTTAGTTACTTTATTAGAATACTTAATCAAATTCCTTAGAAAGATATTGGCTTTTCATTTAGCTGAAAACCTTGATTTAAGTAATTAAAGTAGGCATCTTCATTTAAAAAAGCAAAGCAAATTTAGTAAATGTTTAGTTCTGATTCACAAGCTGCAAATGTTACCCCACCTCTGGCTTAAGAATACAGGCGGCTGCAGGCTTTTTGTAATTTTAAATTCTGTTGTTGGAATGTTAAGAAATATTCTTCTTAAAGGCCAAAATCTTCATAACATTTAAAATATATTAATTTTTATTTGATAAAGTTTTCCATGTAATTTCAAGTATATTAGATCGGTTAAATTTAAAAAGATTTCCTTTAAGAAGAGAGAACAGGTGTCTTGTATTACCCCGGGCCCATGGAGCTTTCCAAAAATCATCTCTGTTAAAGCCTTGGAATTTTAACATGGAAAAAAACCATCAAATATATATAGATAGATATAGATATAGATATAGATATAGATATATCCACATTTGACTTAAAGATTATAATACTTTTTATAATTATCTTAAGATATCAATTTTATTTTACACTGGTTTTTGCATAGAAAATTTTTGGTTGGGATCACAGAATTAATCCTTTTTTAATTAGATCAATCAACAACATATTTTGAATTCCTAATTATTAGAGAAATTTTATTTTATTTTTTTCCAATATAATTTGAATCTTGAACTTTTAAAGCTAGTAAGTTGAATATTTAGCAGTTCCTAGATTAATAACAAAAAATCTCCTTTTTGTTCCTTTACACCACCACCTTCTTAAGAAATAAAGACCAGTTCTGGGTTTTTCTTTTTCTGCAGCTTTTGCAGAGAGATTACAGCTTAAAATTTTGTCTAATATGCCAAAAAAAGTGGACAGTTGTGCTTTATTTTTTTTAAGCCGGGCTTCTCTCCTCACAAGTACAAAATTCCAGACCCATCTCTAAAATTTTAAGACTTTTTCAGGGCGAGAAAGGAGACTTTAAATTAGTATACTGGGAGAGTGGGCTTTCATATTGGATCCTCATGTGTCTCTTTCTTCCGCCACATCCTGCTTACTTCAGGGGAAAGCATCAGTAACAGATCTGGCCGAATTTCTTTTCATGCTTAAAAGATCTTAAATTTTTTCTTTCTTTTTCACTTTCCGAAGTAATAACCAGCACCCAATTTGGCCAAGATTTGCATTTCCCTTCGAGTTATTCTGTAATGTTTAAATGAAACCTTCAGTAATCTCATTGCAGGAGAGCAGATAGTCTTGCCCTCTCCTGCCACCTTTGAATTTCTCCGCACCAGAGACGGTTTCAGCAGTGGAGTTTCACTTATTACAGATTTTAGATTCCAAATACAAACTAAGATTCTTTGAACAAGAAACATTATTTAAGCATGCAAACAAAAAGTCTATAATAAGTTTATATTTATAACCTAATTCTTCCCCATTAGCCTGGCTGAAAAAGACATTCCCACCCTACTTACAGATCATGACTCTGCTGTTAGTCCATGGGCTTTGAGTGCGTTGAATTTCTCTTACCTCTTTCTAGGTGAATTTTCCCTCACCTTTTCCTCAGTGAATTTTCCACTATTCTCGGTGTATTTTTCCTCCTTTGCTCTTAGGCGAAAACTATCTTCTCCTCCAGATGTCCTGAGGTCAGGTGCCAGATGTGGGAACCCTTTCAATATCCTGCATAGTTCAGGGCTCAGGTTCTGGAGAAGGCCCCACGCAAATGAAAAGAGACTAGAAAAACATTAATTTGGGAATATTGGGGGGCCAGGCGGGAGCCTTATTCTAGTGCAGTGGTTCTCAACCTTTCTAATGCCGCAACCCTTTAACACAGTTCCTCATGTTGTGGTGACCCCCAACCATAAAATTATTTTCGTTACTATTTTCATTCTGCTACCGTTAATGAATCATAATGTAAATATCTGATATGAAGGATGTCTTAGGTGACCTCGGTGAAAGGGTTGTTTGGCCCCCAAAGGGGTCTCAACCCATAGATTGAGAACCACTGCTCTAGTGGGAAGACTATAGGCTTCCTGGCCTTGCTCTCCCTTTTATTGAGACTTTGGGACACACCAATAGCCTTTAAGCAGGAAATTCCCAGAACAAAAATACATAAGACAAGCGGAGGTGGAGGCTGCTCAGCTAACAATGTTTTAACTAAACAGTGAGTAGGTAGAGCAATTATCTGTCCACATGTTTCTATTAGTGACACAATGTTCGGTTTCCGGCAGGTATACAAGTGACTGGCTTTGAGAATAAGGTTGGCCAAGTGACTGTGAGATAGCAGGGTCTTGCCCAAGATCGAGGCATTGAGAATAAACTTGTCCAAGTCACTAGCATTGAGAATAAGCTTGTCCAATTAACTGTAATAGACAATATGGTTGTCCAAGTGACTGTCAGAGAGCCAAGGCTTGTTCACGTGACTAGCATTGAGAATAAGCTTTTGCAGATTACAGACATTGATAATAATGTTGGCTAAGTGACTGTGAGAGATCAGGGTCTTATCCATGTGACTGTCAATTAAAGGAAGGTTGACAAACTGAATAGCATTGAGAATATGGTTCTCCATGATACTGTCAGAGATCAGAGGCTTGTTCAAGTGACTGGCTTTGAAAATAAGGTTGTCCACGTGACAGTCAGAGAGCAAGGGTCTTGTCCATGTGACTGGTATTTAGAATAAGGATGTCCAAGTGACTGAGAGATCAGGGGCTTGTCCAAGTGACTGTCATTGAGAATAAGGTTTTCCATGTCACTGACATTGAAAGGTAGGTTGTGTCCAAGTGACTGCCATTGATAAAAGGGATGTCTAAGAGAAAGACAATGAGGATATGGTTGTCTAAGTGACTGTCAGAGAGCAGGGGCTTGTGCAACTTACAGGCATTTGGAATAAGGTTGTTCACATGACTGTCTTTGAGAATAAGGTTGTTCAAGTTACAGGCATTGAGAGTATCATTGTGCAAGTGACTGAGAGAGAGCAGCAGTATGTCCAAGTTACTGGCTTTGAGTATAAGGTTGTTGAGGTGACTGGCATTGAGAATAAGGTTGTCAAAGTTACTGTCAGAGAGCAGGGGCTTGTCCAAAGACTGCTTTCAGAATAATATTGTCCAAGTCACTATCATTGATACCAAGATTGTGCAAGTGAGTGGCATTGAGAATAAGGTTGTCCAAGTGACTCAGTGAGAGCAGGAGCATGTCTAAGTGGCTGTCATTGACAATAAGTCCAAGTGACTTTCATGGATAAAAGCGTTGTCTAAGTGACTGACATTGAGAATATCATTGTCCTAGTGACTTTCAGAGAGCAGGGTCTTGTCCATGTGACTGCCACTGAGAAAAGTGTTGTCCAAGTGAATCGTATTAAGTACATGTTTGTCTAAGTGAGCAGGGACTTGTCCAAGTTACAGGCATCAGAAATAAGGTTATCCACGTGACTGACTTTGAAACTAATTGTCTAAATTGCAGGCATTGAGAATATGGTTGTGCAAGTGAATGAGAGAGGAGCGGCCTTTCCAAGTTACTGGCTTTGAGAATAAGGTTTTTCAGGTGCCTGTCATTGACAATAAGGTTGTCCAAGTCACTGCCCTGGAGATGGAGGATGTCTAAGTGACTGGCATTCAGAATAAGGTTGTCCAATTGCCTGTGTGAGAGCAGGGGCTTGTCTAAGTGACTGGTATTGACAATAAGGATGTCCAGGTGACTGGCATTGGGAATATTGTTGTCCAAGTGACTGTGAGAGAACAGGGGCTTTTCCAAGTGAGTGGGTTTGAGAATAAGAGTTTCCAAGTTACAGGTATTGCAAATGAGGTTGTCCAAGTGACTATGAGAGAGCAGGGGCTTGGCCAAGTGACTGTCTTTGAGAATAAGTTTGTTCAAGTGACTATCAGAGACCAGGGGCTTGTCTACGTTATATGCATTGAGAATAAGGTGTCCAAATTACAGGCATTGAGAATATGTTTGTGCAAGTGACTCTAAGAGTGCAGCAGCTTGTACAAGTTATTGGCTTTGAGAATAAGGATGTTCATGTGACTGTCACAGAGAATAAGATCAAAGTGACTGGCATTGGAATAAAGTTGTCCATGTCACTGGCATTGAAAAAAACTTTGTCCATGTTACTGGTATTGAGTATATGATTGTCCCAGTTATGGTCAGAGACCAAGAGTTTGTACAAGTGACTGGCTTTGAGAATAAGGTTGGCCAAGTGACTGTGAGATAGCAGGGTATTGCCCAAGAGACAGGCAGTAAAAATAAAGTTGTGCACATCATTGGCATTGAGAATAAGTTTGTACAATTGTCTGGCATTGAGAATCTGATTGTCCAAGGGACTGTCAGAGAGCAGAGGCTTGTCTAAGTGACTGGCTTGAGAATAAGCTAGTTCCACTTACAGGCATTGAGAATAAAGATGCCCAAGTGACTGGCATTGAAAAGAAGGTTGTCAAACTGACTGGCACTGAGAATTTGGTTCTTCAAGATTCTGTCAGAGATCTGTGGCTTGTTTAAGTGACAGGCTTTGACAATAAGGTAGTGCAAGAACCAGCATTGAGAAAAAGGTAGTCCAAGTGACTGAGAGAGAGCAGAGGGTTGTTCAAGTGACTGCCATTGAAAATAAGGTCGTCCAAGTCACTGCCCTGGAGAGGAAGGATGTCAAAATGACTGGCATTGCTAAAAAGGTTGTCCAATTGACTGAGCGAGAGCAAGGGCTTGTCTAAGTGACTGGTGTTTGCAATAAGGATGTCCAAATGACTGGCATTGATATTATCATTGTCCAAGTGACTATCTGAGAACAGGAGTTTTTCCAAGTGACTTGGTTTGAAAATAAGCTTTTCCAAGTTACAGGTATAGAGATGAAGGTTGTCCAAGTCACTGTGAGAGAGCTGGGGCTTGGCCAAGTAATTGTCTTTGACAATAAAATTGTCCAAGTGACTGCCCTTGAGTATAAGGTTGTGCAAGTACTGGAATTGAGAATAAGGTTGTCCAAGTGACTGTCAGAGAGCAGGTGGTTGTCCACGTGACTGGCATGGAGAATAAGTTTGTCCTAGTGACTGAGAGAGAACAGTGCATTGACCAAGTGAATGGCATAGAGAAGAGTCTTGTTCAAATAACTGGCATTGAGAATGATATTGTCCCAGTGATTGGAAGAGAGCAGAGTCTTTTCCAAGTGACTGGCGTTGAGTATGAGGTTGACCACTTACAGGCATTGAGAATCAAGTTGTCCAAATGAATGTCAGAGATATGGGGTTTATTCAAGTGACCTTCAGAGAGCAGGGGCTTTTCCAAGTCACCAGCATTGAGAATAAGGTAGTGCAAATCACTTCATTGAGAATAAGGTTTTCCAAGTAACTGTCACTGAGAATAAGGTTATTAAAGTGACTGTGATTCAAAATAAGGCACTGCAGGTCTCTGGGTGTTATTCAAGTGACTTCTTTGAGAATAAGGTTGTCCAAGTAACAGGCCTTGAGAATAAGGTTGTCTATGTGATTGTGAGAGAGCAAGGGATTGTACAGGTTACTGGCATTGAGAATAATGTTGTCCAAGTGACAGGCATTGAGAATAAGTTTGTCCAAGTGACTGGCATTGGGAATATGGTTTTTAAAATGATTGTCAAGTGACAGGCATTGAGAATAAAATTGTCCAAGTGACTTTGAGAGATTGTCCAAAAGGCTGGCATTGAATATCAGGTTGTCTAAATGGAAGTCAGAGATATGAAATATATTCTACTGACTGTCAGAGAGCAGGGCCTTGTCCAAGTCACAGTCATTGAGAATAAGGTTTTCCAAGTGCCTGTAAGACAGCAGGAGGGTTGTCCACGTCACTGGCATTGAGTATAAAGTTTTTTAAGTGACTGTGAGAAAGTAGGTGCTTGTCCAAGTAATTGATATTGAAAATAAGGTTTTCCAAGTGATTGGTTTTGAGAATAAGGTTGTCCAATCAGTGAGATTGAGAGCAATGTTGTCCAAGTAACTGCCATTGAGAAAAAGATAGTACAAGTTACAGGCATTGAGAGTAAGTTTATCCAAGTGACTGTCAGAGAGAAGAGTCTTTTCCAAGTCACTGTCATAGAGAGTAGGGTTGTCCAAGTGACTGGCATTGAAAATAAGGTTTTCCATGTCACTGGCAATGAAAGGAAGGTTGTCCAAGTGACTGCCATTAAGAAAAGGGTTGTCAAAGTGAGTGGCATAGAGTGTATGGTTACCCAAGTGACTGTCATAGAGCAGGGTCTTTTTCAAATGTCAGGCATTGAGAATATGGTTGTGCAAATGACTGTGAGGAAGCTGCATCCTGTACAAGTTACGGGTTTTGAAAATAAGGGTTTTCAAGTGACTGTCATGAGAATAAGGTTGTCCACTTGCCTGACATTGGAATAAAGTTGTCCATGTCACTGGATGGAAAGAAAGTTCGTTCAACTGACTGGCATTGAATATATGGCTGTCCAAGTGACTTTCAGAGAGCAGAGTCTTGTCTATGTGACTGGCATGGAGAATAAGGTTGTCCAGCTCACAGGAATTGAGAATAAGCTTGTCCAAGTGACTGGCACTGGGAATAAGGTTTTCTATTTTACTGGTTGTCCAAGTGACTGTCAGAGAGCAGAGGCTTGTCCAAATGAATGACTTTGAGAAAAAGAACGTCCAAGTGACTGGCAGTGAGAATAAGGTTATCTATGTGACTGGCCTTGAGAATGAGGTTGTCCAAGTTACAAGCATTGAGAATATGGTAGTGCAAGTGACTGTGAGAGAGCAGTGGCCTGTACAACTTCCTGGCTGTAGGAATAAGGTTGACTGGCATTGGGAATAAGGTTGTCCAATTGACTGAGTGAGAGCATGAGCTTGTCTAAGTGACTGGCATTATGAATAAGGTTGTCCAAGTGACTGGCATTGATAAGAATGTTGTCCAAGTGACGAGCATTGAGAATATCATTGTCCAAGTGACGGTCTGAGAACAGGGGATTTTCCAAGTGACTGGCTCTGAAAATAAGGTTGTCCAAGTGACTGTGAGAGAGCAGGGGCTTGTCCTATTCACTGACATTGATTATAATCTTGTCCATGGTACTGGCTTTGATAACAAGGTTGTATGAGAGACTGACATAGAGTAGGGGTTTGTTCAACTGACTGGCATTGAGAAAGGTTTGATACAAGTGACTGATGTTGAGAATGACATTGTCCAAGTGAACTGAGAGAGCATGGGCTTGTTTAAAGTTACTGTCTTTGAGAATAAGATTGTCCAAGCGACTGTCAGAGACTATAGTCTTATACCACTGACGGCCATTGATAATATGGTTGTCCTAATTACTTTCTTTGACAATAAGGTTGTCCAAGTGATTCGCATTGAGAAAAAGTTTGTGCAAGTGACTGGCTGAGAGACGGGGCTTGTCCACGTGACCAGCATGAAATATTAGTTTGTCCAAATGTAGGGTGGTGAGCTAAGGCTTATCTAAGAGACTGGCACAGAGCAGGGTGTTTTGCATTTGACTGGCAAGGAGAATAATGTTTTCCAAGTGATTACCATTGAGGAAAATATTGTTCAAGTTACTGTCAGAGTTTAGGATATTGTCCAATTCACTGTGATTGAGAATAAGGTTGGCCAAGTGACTGGAATTGAGAATAAGGTTGGACAAGTGACTGGTATTGAGAATATGGTTTTCCAAATGATAGTCAAAGAGCAGGGTCTTGTCCAATTGCCTGGCATTCAGAGTAAGGTAGTCCAAATGACTGGCATTGTGAATAAGGTTGTCTGAATGACTCATAGACCAGAGTTTTGTACAATTGACCAGCATTGAGAATATGATTGTCTGAGGCACTGTCTTTGAGAATATCGTTGGTCAACTGACTGTGAGAGAGCAGGGGCTTGTCGTATTCACTGGCATTGAGTATAAGGCTCTCCATTGGATTGGCATTGACAACAAGGTTGTATGAGAGACTGACAGAGAGTAAGGGCTTGTCCAATTGACTGGCATTGAGATCGGTTTGGTAAAAGTGACTGGCATTGAGAATGACATTGTCCAAGTGAACTGATGAGAGCATAGGTTTGTTCAGGTTACTGCCTTTTAGAATAAGGTTGTCCAAGTGACTGTCAGAGATCATGGTCTTGTACCAGTGATTGGCATTGATAATATGATTGTCCGAATGATTTTCTTTGAGAATAAGGTTGTTCAAGTGAAGGGCATTTAGAAAAATATTGTGCAAGTCACTGACTGGGGTACGGGGCTTGACCACGTGACCAGGATAGAGAGTACGTTTGTTCATGTGAAGGGCGAAAGGCTAGGCTGTTTCATGAGACTGGCACAGAACAGGGTGTTCTTCTATAAAGTGACATGGAGAATAAGGTTTTCCAAGTGACTACCATTGAGGAAAATATTTTTCAAGTGACTGTCAGAGTGGAGGTTCTTGTCCAAGTCACTGGAATTGAGAATAGGGTTGGCCAAGTGACTGGCATTGAGAATATAGTTGTCTGAATGACAGATATTCAGAATAAGATTGTCCAAGTGACTGTGAGAGAGCAGGATCTTGTCCAAGTCACTGGAATTGAGAGTAAGGTTATTCAAGAGACTGGAATTGAGAATAAATTTGGGCAATGACTATCACAGTACAGTCTTTTCCAAGTGACAAGCATTAAGTACAAGGTTGTCTGAGTGACTGTCTTTGAGAATAAGGTTGTGCAAATGACTGGCATTGAGAATAAGGTTGTCCAAGTGAATGTGAGAGAGCAGGGGCTTGTCCAAGTCACTAGCATTGAGAATATTGTTGTCCAATATACAGACATTGAGAATAAGTTTGTCTAGAGACTGACACACAATAAGGACTTGTTCAAGTGACTGGAATTGAGAATGAGTTTGTCCCATTGACAAGGATTGAGAATACGGTTAGTAAAGTGACTGTCAGAGAGCAGAGGCTTGTCCAAGCAACTGACATTGAGAATAAAGTTGTCTGAGTGACTGATAGAAAGTAGGGGCTTGTCCAAGTGCCTGGCATTGAGAATATGCTTGTGCCAGTGGTTTTCATTGAGAATAAGGTTGTCCAAGTGACTGGAATTGAGAATAAAGTTGTTTAAGTGACTCTGAGAGAGCAGAGACTTGTCTGAGTCACTGACATTGAAAATATGGTTGTCCCAGTGACAGGTGTTGAGAATGACATTGTCCAAGAAAACAGAGAGCAGGGGCTTCTTCAAGGAACTGATACAAAAAAATAAAGTTGTCTGAGTGAATGATAGATAGTAGGGGCTTGTCCAAGTGACTGCATTGAGAATATGGTTGTCAGAGTGATTGTCATTGAGAATAAGGTTGTCCAACTCACAAGGATTAAGAATAAATTTGGTCGAGTGTCTGTGAGAAAGCAGGGCCTTGTCCATGTGACTGGCATTGAGAATAAGATTGTCCAAGTGATTGGTATTGATAATAAGGTTCTCTGAGAAATTGACAGAGGGTATGGGTATATCCAGGTGACTTTGAGAAAAAGGTTGTCTTAAGTGATAGACATTGGAAATAAGGTTATATGAGAGACTGACAGAGAGTAGAGGCTTGTTCAACTGACTGGTATTGAGAACGGTCTGGTACAGGTGACTGGCACTGAGAGTGACGTTGTCCAAGTGAACTGCTGAGAGCAGGAGCTTAGCCATGTTATTAGAATTGAGAATAAGGTTGTCCAATTGACTGTCAGCGACCAGGGTCTTATACCAGTGCCCAGCATTGAGAATATGGTTGTCTGAGTTACTGTCTTTGAGAATAAGGTTGTGCAAATGACTGGAATTGAAAACCAAGTTGTCTGTGAAACTGGCAGAGAGTAGGGTCTTTTCCAAATGACTGGCATTGAGAATACAGGTGTGCAAGTGACTGGCTGAGTGACGGGGCTTGTCCATATGACCAGCATTGAATATAAATTTGTCCAAGTGAAGGGCAGTGGACTGAGACTTATCCAAGAGAGTGGAACAGAGCAGGGTGTTTTGCATTTGACTGAGTGCAGGATCTTGTCCAAGTGACAGGCATTGAGAATAAGGTTGTCCAAGTGATTGTAAGAGAGTGGCACTTGTCCAAGTCACTGGAATTGCAAGTAAGGTTGTGCAAGTAACAGGCATTGAGAATAAGGTTATATGAGAGATTGACATAGAGTAGGGGCTTGATCCACTGACTGGCATTGAGAATGGTCCAGTTCAAGTGACTGGCAATTATAATGACATTGTCCCAGTGAACAGCTGAGAGCAGGGCCTTGTCCAAGTTATTGGAATTGACAACCAGGTTGTTCATGAGACTGGCAGAGAGTAGGGTCTTTTCCAAGTGACTGTCATTGAGAATAAGGTTGTGCAAGCGACTGATTGAGAGATGGGGCTTATCCATGGGACCACCATAGAGAATCAGTTTGTTTAAGTGAAGGGTAGAAGGTTGTGGCTTCTCCATGAAACTGGCAGAGAGCAGGGTGTTCTTAATTGATTAACCTGGAGAATAAGGTTTTCCAAGTGTCTGGTATTGAGAGTATGGTTTTCCAAATGACTGTCAGAGAGCAGGCACTAGTCCAATTGATGGGCATTCAGAATAACGTAGTCCAAATGACTGGCATTGTGAATCAGGCTGTCGGAGTGACTGTCATAGACCAGGGTCTTGAACAATTGAGTCTGATTGTCTGAGTGAAGGTCTTTGAGAATAATGTTGTCCAAGTGACTGGCATTGAGAATAAGCTTGTCCAGTTGACTGGCATTGAGAATATGCTTATCCAAGTGACTGTCAGAGAGCAGAGGCCTGTCCAAGTGACTGGCTCTGAGAATATACTTGTGCAAATTACAGGTATTGAGTATAACGTTGTCCAAGTGACCATCATTGAGAAATATGTTGTCACAGTGTCTGTCATTGAGAATAAGATTGTCTTAACTGACTGGCATTGGGAATAAGGTTGTGCAATTGACTGAGTTAGAGCAAGGGCTTGTCTAAATGACTGGCATTGCCAATAAGGTTGTACAAGTGACTGGCATTGATAGGAGTGTTGTCCAAGTGATGAGCATTGAGAATATCGTTGTCCAAGTGATTGTCTGAGAACAGGGGATTTTCCAAGTGATTGGCTTTGAGAATAAGGTTGTCCAAGTTACAAGCATTGATAATAAGGTTGTCCAAGTGATAGCCATTGAGAAAAGGGTTGTACAAGTGAATGGCACTGAATATAGGGTGGGCCAAGTGATTGTCAGGGACCAGAGGCTTCTCCAAGTTACAGGGATTGAGAATAAGGTTGTCCACATGAATGGCGCTGAGATTTAGGTGGTCCAAATTAAAGGCATTGAGAATATGGTTGTGCAAGTGACTATGTGAGAGCAGTGGCCTCTATAAGTTCCTGGCTTTGAGAATAAGATTGTTCAAGTGACTGCATTGAGAATAAGGTTATCGAAGTGACTGGCATAGAGAATATGGTTGTCCAAGTGACTGTCAGAGAGCAGAGGTTTGTACAAGTGACTGGCTCTGAGAATAACCTTGTTCAAATTACAGGCATTGAGAAGAACTTTGTCCTGGTGACTGTGAGACATCAGGGTCTTATCCAAGTGATTGGCATTGAGAAGAAGGT
The DNA here is from genome assembly GCA_011751065.1 of Lasiurus cinereus. Lineage (NCBI taxonomy): Eukaryota > Metazoa > Chordata > Mammalia > Chiroptera > Vespertilionidae > Lasiurus > Lasiurus cinereus. The sequence continues at coordinate 569,028 of JAAGEH010000078.1, read as the reverse complement.
TGTCATTTCAAAGAAGATTGTCAAACAGACAAGCATTCAGAATGTGGTTGTGCAAGTGACTGTGAGAGCATGAGGTTGTCCAGGTTATTGGCTTTGAGAAAACTTTAGCCCAAGTGATTAATATGACCAGGATCTTTTCTATTCGACTGGCATTTAGAATAAGGATGTACAAGTGACTGAGAGATAACAGGGGCTTTTCCAAGTTATTGCCATTGAGAATAAGGTTGTCCAAATGACTGCCAGTGAGAATAAGGTTGTCAAACTGTATGGTGTTGAGAATAAGGTTTTCCAAGTGACTGGCATTGGAATAAGGTTGTCCATGTCACTAGCATTGAAACAAAATTTTTCAGTATGACTGACATTGAGTATATTGTTGTCCAAATTACTATCAGAGATCAGGGCCTCTGTACAAGTGACTAGCTTTGAGAATAAGGTTGGCCAAGTGATTGTGAGAAAGCAGAGTCTTGCCCAAGATGCAAGCATTGAGAATAAGGTTTTCCAAGTCATTGCCATTGAGAATAAGGTTGTCCATGTGACTGTCAGAGAGCAAGTGCTTGTCCAAGTCACTGGCATTGAAAATAAGGTTGTCCAAATGAATGGAATTGAAAATAAAGTTGTGCAATGACTGTCAGAGATCAGGTCTTGTGCAACTTGGTTCTTAATTCCAGTCACTGCACAACCTTATTCTCAATGCCAGTGCCTTGCACAACCTAACACTCAATGTCCAAGTCACTGGCATTTAGTATATGGTTGTCCAATGACAGGCATTGAAAGTAAGTTAATACAAGAGATTGACATAGAGTAGGGGCTTGTACAAATGACTGGCATTAGGAACGGTCTGGTACAAGTGATTGGCATTGAGAATGACGTTGCCCAGGTGAACTGCTGAGAGCCGGGGCTTGTCCAAGTTATTGGAATTGAGAATAAGGTTGTCCAAGTGACAGGCATTGAGAATAAGGTTGTAGGAGAGACTGAAAGAGAGTAGGGGGTTGTCCAAAGGACTGACATTGACAATGGTCTGGTACTAGTGACTGGCATTTAGAATAAGGTTGTCAAAATGTCTGACGTTGAGTATAAGGTTGTCCAAATTACAGATATTGAGAATAAGGTTATTCAAGTAAATGTCAGAGGGCAGGTCTTTTTCATGTGCCTGGCAATGAGAGTATGGTTGTCTAAGTGACTGAGTGAGAATAGGGTCTCGTCCATGTGAATAGCATTGAGACTAAGTTTGTCTAAGTGACTATCAGAGAGCAGGGTCTTTTACTTGTGACTGGCATTGAGACTAAGATTGTCCAAGTCACTGGCATTGAAAGGAAGGTTGTCCAAATGACTGGCTTTGAGAAAAGGGTTGACCAAGTGTTTGGCATTGAGTATATGGTTGTCCAAGTGACTCTCAGAGAGCAAGGGCTTATCCAAGTTACAGGAATAGAGAATGAGGTTGGGCTCATGAATGGCTTTGAGAATAAGGTTGTTCATCTCATTGGCTTTGAGTACATGGCTGTCCAAGTGACTGTCAGAGAGCAAGGGCTTGTCAAAGTGACTGGCTTTGAGAATAATGTTGTCCAATCAGTGGCATTGAGAGGAATGTTGGCCAAGTAACTGCCATGGAGAAAAATGTTGTCCAATTTACGGGCATTGAGAGTAAGTTTGTCCAAGTGACTGTCAGAAAGCAGGATCTTGTTCATGTGACTGGCATTGAGAATATGATTGTCTAAGTCACTGGCATTGAGAGTACGGTTGTCCATGTCACTGGCATTGAGAATAAGATTTTCCATTTCACTGGCATTGAAAGTAAGGTTGTACAAGTAACTGCCATTGAGAAAAGGGTTGTCCAAGTGACTGGTATTAGAATAAAGTTGGCCATGTCACTGGCATTGAAAGGAAGTTTGTCCAATTGACTGCCATTGAGAGTATAGCTGTCCAGGTGAGTGTCAGAGAGCAGAGGCTTTTCCCATGGATTGGGTCTGAGAATAAGTTTTTCCAAATTACAGGCATTTTCAATAACGTTGTCTGGGTGATTGTGAGAGATCCAGGTCTTATCCAGGTGACTGGCATTGAGAGGAAGGTTATACACGTGACTGTCACTGAAAATAAGGTTGTCAAAGTGATTGGTATTGAGATTATGATTCTTAAGATACTCTCAGAGATTAGGGTCTTGCCCAAGTGCCTGCCATTTAGAATAAGGTTGTACAAGTGACTGGAATTGAGAATAAGTTTGTTCAAGTGACTGCCAGAGAGCAAGAGCTTGTCTAAGTGAATGTCTTTGAGAATAAGGTTGTCCAAGTGATGGGCATAGAGAATAACATTTTCAAAGTGCGTGGAATTTAAAATAATGTTGACCAAGTGACTGTCAGAAAGCAGGGTATTTTCAGTGTGACTGGCATTGAGAATAAGGTTGTGCAGGTGACTGGCTTTGAGAATAACATTCTCCAAGTGGCTGGAAGAGAGCAAGGTCTTCTTCAAAAGGCTGGCACTGAATATCAGGTTGTCTCAATGGAAGTCAGAGATATGGGGTATATCCAAATGACTGTCAGAAAGCAGGACTTTGTCCAAGTCACTGGCATTGAGTACAAGGTTTTTCTAGTGACTGTCAGAGTGTAGGTGCTTGGCCAAGTGACTGGCATTGAGAATATGGTTGTCCAAGTGACTGCCATTGAGAATGAGTTTGTAAAAGTCACTGGATTTAGGATAAGGTTGTCCAAAGGACTGTCATAGAGCAGGGTGTCTTCCATGTGAGTGGTATTGAGAATATTGTTGTCCAAGTGACTGTTAGAGCGCAAGGGCTTGTCATAGTGACTGGAATTAAGAATAAATTTCTCCAAGTGACTGTAAGAGAACAATGGCCTGTCTAAATTACTTGCTTTGAGAATAAGGTTGTCCAAGTGACTGGCATTGAGAATTAGGTTGTGTAAATGACTGTGAGAGAGCAGGGACTTGTCCAAGTGACAGACATTGAGAATAAGATAACACAAGGACAGGCATTGAGAATAAGGTTGTCCAAGTAACTGGGATTGAGAATAAGGTTGTCCAGTGACTGGCATTGTGAAAATGGTTTTCCAAGTGACTGTCAGAGAGCAGAGTCTTGTCCAAGAGACAGGAATTGAGAAGTGTGTCCAATTGATTGTCATTGAGGGTAAGGTTGTCAAAGTGACTGGCATTGACAATAAGGTTTTCCAGTTTACTGGCATCTAAAGGAAGGTTGTCCAAGTGACTGTCATTCAGGAAAGGGTTGTGATAGTTATTGGCATTGAGGATTTGGTTGTCTAAGTAACTGGCTTTGAGAATAAGATTATTGAAATGACTATCATTGAGAATAAGGTTATCAAAGTGACTGACATTGGAATAAGGTTGTCCATGTCACAGGCATTGAAAGAAAGTTTGTCCAAGTGACTGTGGGATAGGAAGCTCTTCGACAAGAAGCAGGAATAAAGAATAAGATTGTCCAAGTCACTGGCATTGAGAATAAGCTTGACCAATTGAATGTTATTGAAAATACAGTTCTCCAAGTGACTGTCAACAGAGGCTTGTTCAACAGATTGGCTCTGAGAATAAGCTTGTTCAAATTACAGGCATTGAGAATAATGTTGTCCAAGTGACTGTGAGAGATAGGGTCTTGACCAAGTGATTGGTATTCAGGAAAATGTTGTCTATATGACTGTTATTGAGAATAAGTTTGTCAAACTGACTAGCATTGAGTGCAAGTTCCAGGATTGAGAATAAAGTAGTCTAAGCATCTGTGAGAGAGTAGAAGCTTGTCTAAGTAACTGTCTTTGAGAATAAAGTTGTCCAACTGACAGGCATTGACAATAAGATTGTCCAAGTGATTGTCAGAGAGTAAGGCCTTATCCATGTGACTGGCATTAAGAATAAGGATGTTCAAGTGACTGAGAGAGATCAGGGGCTTGTCCAAGTTACTGCCATTGAGAATAAGGTAATTCAAGTGATTGTCATTGAGAATAAGGTTGTCAAAATGTCTGGCATTGACAATAAGGTTTTCCAAATCAATGGCATTGAGAGGAAGGATGTGCAAGTGACTGGCATTGAGAATAAGATTGTACAAGTGACTCAGTGAGAGTAGGGGCTTGTCTAAGTGACTGGCATTGACAATAAGGTTGTCCAAGTTACTGGCATTGATAAGAATGGTGTCCAGGTGACTGACATTGAGAATATCATTGTCCAAGTGACTCTCAAAGGACAGGGGATTTTCCAATGACTGGGTTTGAGAATAATGTTGTCACAGTGACAAGCATTGAGAATAAGGTTGGCCAACTGGCTATGAGAGAGCAGGAGATTGGCCATTTGAGAATAAGATTGTCCATGTGACTGCCATTGAGAATAAGTTTGTCTCAGTGACTGGAGTTGAGAAGACGGTTGTCCTAGTGATAGAGTGCAGGGTCTTGTCCATGTTACTAGCATTGAGAATAGAGTTGTTGAACTGACTGACAGAGAGTAGGACCTTGTCAAAGTAACTGGCATTGGGAATAAGGGTGTCCAAGTAACTGGCATTAAAAGGAAGGTTGTCCAAGTGACTTCATTGAGAAAAGGCTTGTCCAAGCCAATGGCATTGAGTATATGGTTGTCCAAGTGACTGTCAGAGACCATGGGCTTGTCCAAGTGACTGGCTATAAGAATGAGGTTATACAAGTGACTGTGAGATAGCAGAGTTTTACCCAAGAGGCAGGCATTGAGAATAAGGTTGTCCAAGTCAATGGCATTGAGAATAAGCTTGTCCAATTGACTGGTATTGAGAATATGATTGGCCAGGTGACTGTCAGAGAGCAGAGGCTTGTCTAAGTGACTGCCATTGAGAAGAACATCTTCCATGTTGCTGTCATTGAAAATGGTTGTCAATCTCAATGGCATTGAAAATATGCTTATCAAACATACTGTCAGAGAGTAGGGGCTTGTTCAAGGGACAGGCTTTGTGAATATGGTAGTGCAAGTTCCAGCATTGAGAATAAGGTAGTTCAATTGTCTGTGAGAGAGCAGAGGCTTGTCCAAGTGACTGTCTTTGAGAATAAAGTTGTCCAACTACAGGCACTGAGAATATGGTTGTACAAGTGACTGTGAGAGCATGGGCTTGTCCAAGTTATAGGCTTTGAGGATAAAGTTGTCCAAGTGAATGTCATAGAGCAGAGTCTTATCCATGTGACTGGCATTGAGAATAAGGATGTACAAGTGACTGAGATAAATCAGGGGCTTGTCCCAGTTACTGCCATTGAGAATAAGATTATCCAGGTGACAGTCCTTGAGAATAAGATTGTCAAAGTGTCTAACATTGAGAATAAGGTTGTCCAAGTTACTGGCATTGAGAATATTGTTGGCCAAGTGACTCAGTGAGAGCAGGGGATGGTCTAAGTGACTGGCATTGAGAATAAGGTTGTCCAAGTGACTGGCATTGAGAATATGGTTGTCCAAGTGACTGCCATTGAGAAAAGGTTGTCCCAGCCAAAGGCATTGAGTATATGGTTGTCCAAGTGACTGTGAGAGAGCAGGGGCTTTTCCAATTTACAGGCATTGGGAATAACATTGTCCATGTGACTGGCTTTGAGAATAAGGTTGTCCAAACCAATGGCATTGAGAATATAGTTGTGCAAGTGACTGTGAGTGAGCAGCTGCCTGTCCAAGTTTCTGGCTTTAAGAATCAGGTTGTTCAGGTGACTGCCATTGAGAATAAGGTTGTTAAAATAACTGGAATTGAGAATAAGTTTGTCCTAGTGACAGTCAGATAGCAGGGTCTTTTCCATGTGACTGGCAATTAAAATAAGGTTGTGCACGTAATTGAGATAGAACAGGGTCTTGTCCATGGATATGACATTGAGAAGCACTTTCTCCAAGTGATTATCATTGGGAATACAGTTGTGAAAGTCACAGTCATTGAGAAGAAGGTAGTCCATGTCACTGGCATTGAAAGGAATGTTGTCCAAGTGGTTGCCTTTGAGAAAAGGGTTCTCTAATCATTGGTTTTGAGTATATGTTTGTCTAATTGACTGTCAGAGTGTTGCAGCTTGTTTAAGTGACTGGCATTGATAAAAAGGTTGTTCAAGTCACTGGAATTAAGAATGAGATTGTCCAAGTGATTGGCATTGAGTATTTGGTTGAGCAAGTGAGTCAGAAACCAGAGGCTTGTACAAGTGACTGACTCTGAGAATAAGTTTTTCCAAATCACAGGCATTGAGAATAACGTTGTACAAGTGACGGTGAGATATCAGGGTTTTGTCCAAGTGACTGGCATTGATAGGAACATTGTCCCTGTGACTGTCATTGAAAAGAAGGTTGTCAAACTGAATGGCATTGAGAATATGGTTATCAAAGATACTGTCAGAGAGTTGGGGCTTATCCAAGTGTCAGGCTGTGGGAATAAGGTAGTGCAAGAACCAGAATTGAGAATAAGGTGATGTCCAAGTGACTGTCTTTGAGAATAAAGTTGTCCACCTGACAGGCATTGAAAATATGGTTGTACAAGTAACTGAGAGAGCATGGGCTTTTCCAAGTTACTGGCATTGATAATAAGGATGTCCAAATTATTGGCATTGAGATAAAGGATGTACATGTGACTGGCATTGAGTGTATGGTTGTCCAAGTGACGCAGTGAGAGCAGGGCCTGGTCTAAGTGACTGGCATTGACAATAAGGTTGTCCAAGTGACTGGCATTGATAGGAGTGTTTTCCAAATGGCTATCAGAGAACAGGGGCTTTTCCAAGTGACTGGTTTGAGAATAAGGTTGTGCAAGTGACTGTGAGAGAGCAAGGGCTTGGCCAAGTGACTATCTTTGAGAATAAATTTGTCCATTGACTGCCATTGAGAATAAGGTTGTGCAAGTGACTGGAATTGAGAATTAGGTTGTCCTAATGATTGTCAGAGAGCAGGATCTTGTCCATGTGACTGGCATTGAGAATAGGGTTGTCCCAACCACTGGCATGGAGACGAAAGATGTCCCAGTGACATCAATTGAAAAGAAGGTTGTCAAACTGTCTGGCATTGAGACTAAGGCTGTCCAAGTGACTGGAAGAGAGCAGGGTCTTCTCCCAAAGACTGGCATTGAATATCAGGTTGTCCGAGTAGAAGTCACAGAAATGGGGTATATCCAAGTGGCCATCAGAAAGCAGGGCCTTGTCAATGTCACTGACATTGAGAATAGGGTTGTCCAAGGGGCAGGCATTGAGATTAAGGTTTCCCAAATGAATGTCAGAGAGTAGGTGCTTGTCTAAGTGACTGGCATTGAGAATATAATTGAACAATTGACAGGCATTGAGAATGATGTTGTCCAAGTGAATTTCTAAGAAAAGGGGCTTGTGTAAGTTACTGGAATGGAGAATAAGGTTGTCCAAATGACTGTCAGAGACCATGGCCTTGTACCAGTGACAGGCATTGAGAATAAGGTCGTCCGAGTGACAGTCTTTGAAAATAAGGTTGTTCATGCCTGGGAGGGGCGGGGGGCAATGGACAGATATGTATACCTGTAACACAATAAAAAAATTAAAATAAATAAATAAATAGAAAGAGAGAAAAAAAAGAAAAGAAGGTTCAAACAGTGCATTGAGAATAAGGTTGTACAAGTGATTGGCTGAGAGATGGGGCTAGTCCATATGAACAGGATTGAGAATAAGTTTGTCCAAGTGAAGGGCAGAAGGCTGTGGCTTATCCATGAGACTAGCACAGAGCAGGGTGTTCTGCAATTGACTGGCATGGAGAATACGGTTGTCCAAAGTCACTGGAATTTAGAATAACTTTGTTCAATAACTTTCAAAGAAAAGGGTCTTGTCCAAGTCACAGACATTGAGAATAAGGTTGTCCAAGTGACTGTCAGAGAGCAGGGGTTTTTCCTAGTCACTGGCATTGAGAAAAAGGTTGTCCCAGTGACTGTTTTTGAGAATAAGGTTGTCCAAATTACCGGCATTGTGAACAAGTTAGTCCAAATGACTAGCATTGAATATAAGATTATCCGAGTGACTCTCAGAGACCAGGGTCTTGTGCAATTGCCTGGCATTGAGAATATGATTGTCTGAGTGACTGTCTTTGAGAATGAGGTTGGCCAAGTGTCTGTGAGAGAGCAGGGGCTTGTGCACATGACCATCATAGAAAATAAATTTGTCACAGTAAACAGCAGAGGGCTGAGGCTTATCGATGAGACTGGCCCAGAGCCGGGTGCTCTGCAATTGACTGGCATGGAGAATAAGGTTGTCCAAATGACTGTCAGAGAGCAGGTGGTTGTCCAAGTGACAAGAATTGAGAATAAAATTGTCAAAGTGACTGTGAGAGAGCAGCGGCTTGTCCAAGTGACTGGCATTGAGAGTAAACTAGTCCAAATGACTAAGAGAGAACAGTGCATTGTCCAAGTGAATGGCACAGAGAAAGTCTTGTTCAAGTGACTGGCATTGAGCAGGGTATTGTCCAAGTGATTGGAAGAGAGCAGAGTCTTTTCCAAGTGACTGGCGTTGAGTATAAGGTTGACCACTTAACAGGCATTGAGAATACTGTTGTCCAAGCAACTGTGAGAGAGCAGGAGTTTGTCCAAATTACTGTCTTTCAGAACAAGGTAGTCCAAGTCATAGGTATTGAGAATATGATTGTACAAGTGACTGTGAAAGAGCAGGGGCTTGTCCAAGTTACTGGTTTTGAGAATACAGTTGTCCAAGTGACTGGAATAGAGCAGGGTCTTCTCTAAAAGATGGGCATTGAATATCAGGTTGTCCAAATGAAAGTCAGAGATATGGGGTATATGCAAGTGACTTTCTGAAATTAGGGCCTTGTCCAAATCACTGCCATTGTGAATACAGTTGTCCAAGTGACAGGCATTGAGAAAAAGCTTTTCCAAGTGATGGTGAGACAGCACGCCGTTGTCCAAGTCACTGGCATTGAGTATAATATTTTCCAATTGACTGTCACAGAGCAGGTGGTTGTCCAAATGACTGAGAAAGAACAGTGCATTGTCCAAGTGAATGGCACAGAGAAAGTTTTGTTCAAATAACTGACATTGAGAATGCTATTGTCCATGTGATTGGAAGAGGCAGTGTCTTTTCCAAGTGATTGGCATTGAGTATAAGCTTGGCTACTTACAGGCATTGATAATAAGGTTGTTCAAGCAACTGTGAAAAGAAGAAAGTTATCCAAGTGACTGTCTTTGACAACAAGATTGTCCATGTGACAAGCATTTAGAATATGGTTGTGCAAGTGACTGTGAAAGAGTAGGGGCTTGTCCAAGTGACTGGCTTTGAGAATAATGTTCGCCAAGTGACTGGAAGAGAGCAGGATCTTCTCCAAAAGACTGGCATTGAATATCAGGTTGTCTGAATGGAAGTCAGAGATATGGAGTATATCCAAGTGACTGTCAGAGATCAGTGCCTTGTCCAATCACTGTCATTGAGAATAAGGATGTCCAATGACTGAGATAGCAGAGTGTTATCCAAGTTACTGGCATGGAGTATATGGTTTTCCATATACTGTCAGAGAGCAGGAACTTGTAAAAGTGACTGGCATAGAGAATATAGTTGTCTGAGTGACTAGTATTGAAAATGATCTTGTCCAAGTTACTGGCTTTGAGAATAACATTCTCCAAGTGACTGGAATAGAGCAGGGTCTTCTCCAAAAGGCTGGCATTGAGAATCAGGTTTTTCTAAATGAATGTCAGAGATATGGGGTATATTCAAGTGACTCTCAGAAAGCAGGTGTTTTTCCAGTCCTATCTTTGAGAATAAGGTAGTGCAAGTCACTGGCATTGAGAATCAGGTTGTCCAAGTGACTGTCACTGAGAATAAGGTTGTCAAAGTGACTGTGATTGAGCATAAGGTACTCCATGTCACTGTCAGAGAGCTGAGGCTTATTCAAGTGTCTTTCTTTGCAAATATGCTTGACCAAGTAACAGGCCTTAAGAATAAGATTGTCCAAGTGAATGTGAGAGAGCAGGGTCTTCTCCAAAACACTGGCATTGAACATCAGGTTGTCCGAGTGGAAGTCAGAGATATGGGGTATATTTAAGTGACTCTCACGTAGCAGGGCCTTGACTAAGTAATTGTCATTGAGAACAAGTTTTTCCAAGTGACAAGCATTGAGAATAAGTTTGTACAATTGACAGAGAGACAACAGGGGCTTGTCCAAGTCACTGGCATTGAGAATAGGGTTTCCAAGAGACTGGCAGTAAAAATAAGTTGTCCAAGTGACTGGAATTGAGTAGAAGGTTATCCAATGACTGTCAGAGATCGGGGTCTTGTCCACATGACTGGCACTGGGAATAAGGTTGTTCAAGTGATTGTGAGAGAGCAGTGGCTTGTCCAAGTCACTGACATTGAGAATAAGGTTGTCCAAGTGACAGGCATTGAGAATAACATTGTTCAAGTGACTGTGAGAGAGCAAGGGCTTATCCAAGTCACTGGAATTGAGAAGAAGGTTGTCCAATGATTGACAGAGATTGGGGTCTTATCCAAGTGATTGGCATAGAGAATAAAGTTGTACAAGTATCAGGAATTGAGAAAACAGTTGTTCCAATGACTGACAGAGATCAGAGTATTTTCCCAGTGACTGGCTTTGAGAATAACGTTGTGCAAAGGACAGGCACTGAGAATAAGGTTGTACAAGTGAGTGACAGAGAGAAAAGGTTTATCCAAGTTACTGGCATTGAAAATAAGGTTGTAAAATGACTGTCACTGAGAATAAGATTGTCAGAGTGACTGTGATTGAGAATAAGGTACTCCAAGTCACTGTCAGAGAGCTGGGGCTTATTCAAGTGATTTTCTTTGAGAATAATGTTGTCCAAGTGACAGGCCTGGAGAATAAGGTTGTCTACTTGACTATGAAAGAGCAAGGGCTTGTACAAGTGACTGGCATTGAGAATAAGGTTGTCCAAATGACTGAGAGCAAACAGTGCATTGACCAAATGAATGGCATAGAGAAGAGTCTTGTTCAAGTGACTGGCACTGAGAATGATATTGTCCAAGTGATTAGAAGAGAGCACAGTCTTCTCCAAGTGACTGGCATTGAGTATAAAGTTGACCACTTACAGGCATTGAGAACTAGGAGACAGCGGGAGCTTGTTCAAGTAACTGGCATTGAGGATATGGTTGTCCAAATGACTGGCATTGAAAATGACATTGTCCAAGTGAATTACTGAGAGCAGGGGCTTGTCCAAGTTATTGGAACTGAGAAAAAGGTTGTCCAAATTACTGTCAGAGACCAGGGTGTTGTAGCAGTGACCTGCATTGAGAATATGTTTTTTCCGAGTGACTATCTTTGAGAATAAGGTTGTGCAAGTGACAGGCTTAGAGACGGAGCTTGTCCCCGTGATCAGCATTGAATATGTTTGTCCAAGTGAAGGGCAGAGACTGTCACAGAGCCGGGTGTTCTGCCATTTACTTGCATAGGGAATAATGTTTTCCAAGTGAGTACCATTGAGGAAAATATTGTTCAAGTTACTGTCAGAGTGCAGGGTGTTGTCCAAGTGACAGGCATTGAGAATGATGCTGTCCAAGTGAACTGCTGAGAGCAGGGGCTTGTCCATGTTACTCAAATTGAGAATAAGGTTGTCCAAATTACTGTCAGAGACCAGGCGCTTGTACCAGTGACCGGAATTGAGAATATGGTTGTTCGAGTGACTGTCTCTGAGAATAAATTTGTGCAAGTGACTGGAATTGAGATCCAGGTTGTCCGTGAGCCTGGCAGAGATTACCATCTTTTCCAAGTGACGTGCCTTGAGAAGAAGATTGCACAAGTGACTGGTTGAGAGACAGGGCTTGTCTCATGACCAGCATTGAATATAAGTTTGTCCAAGTGAAGGGCAGAGAGGGCTGAGGCTTATCTATGAGACTGGCATAAAGCAGGGTGTTCTGCAATTGACTGGCATGGAGAATAAGGTTTTCCAAGTGACTGCCATTCAGGAAAATATTGTTCAAGTGATTGTCAGCATGCAGGGTCTTGTCCAAGTGACTGGCATTGAGAACATGGTTTTCCAAATGATAGTAAGAGAGCAAGAACTTGTCCAATTGACTGACATTCAGAATAAGGTAGTGCAAATGACTGGGATTGTGAATAAGGTTGTTCGAATGACTGTCATAGATCAAGGTCTTGTACAATTGACTGGCATTGAGAATATGGTTGTCTGAGTAACTGTCTTTGAGAATAAGGTTGGTCAAGTGATTGTGAGAGAGCAAGTGCTTTTCAAAGTCACTGGCATTGAGTATAAGGCTGTCCAAGGGACTGGCAATGAGAATAAAGTTGTCCAAGTGACAGTGAGAGAACAGTACTTTTCAAGTGACTGCAATTGAGAATATGGTTATCCAAGTGATTATCATTGAGAATTAGATTGTCCAAACGACAGGGATTGAAAATAAATTTGGTCCAGTGACCATGAGCGAGCAGGCTCTTGTCCGAATGACAGGCATTGAGAATAAGGTTGTCCAAGTGACTGTCAGAGAGCAGAGGCTTATCCAACTCACTGGAATTTAGTATATGGTTGTCCAAGTGACAGGAATTGAGAATAAGGTTATATGAGAGACTGAATATATAGTGTAAGGGCTTGTCCAATTGACTGGCATTGAGAATGCTCCGTACAAGTGACTGGCTTTGGGAATGACGGTCTCCAAGTGAACTGCTGAGAGCAGGGGCTTGTTCAAGTTATTGGAGTTGAGAAAAAGGTTGTACAAGTGGCTGTCATAGACCAGGGTGTTGTACCAGTGATAGGCATTGAGAATATGGTTGTCCAAATAACTGTCTTTGAGAATAAGTTTGTCAAACTGACTGGAATTGAGAACCAGTTGTCATGAGACTGGCAGATCCTAGGTTCTTTTCCAAGTGACAGGAATGGAGAATAAGGTTGTGCAAGTGACTGGCTGGGAGATGGAGCTTGCCCACGTTACCAGTATTGAGAAGAAGTTTGTCCAAGTGAAGGGCAGGAGGCTGAAGCTTATCCATGAGACTGGCAGAGAGCAGGGTGTTCTAGAATTTACTGGCATGGAGAATAAGGTTGTCCAAGTGACTGGAATTTAGAATAGGTTTGTCCAATGACTATCAGAAATACGGGTCTTCTTCAAGAGACAGGCATTGAAAATATGGTTATCCAAGTGACTGTGAGAGAGGAGGAGTTTTACCAAGTCACTAGCATTGAGAAGAAGTGTTTGCAAGTGACTGTCAGAACAGGTGGTTGTCCAAGAGACGGGAATTGGAGAATAAAATTTTCCAAATGTCTGAGAGAGAACAGTGCATTGTCCAAGTGAATGGCAAAGAGAAGAGTCTTGTTCAAGTGCCTGGCATTGAGAATGATATTGTCCAAGTGATTGGAAGAGAGCAGAGTCTTTTTCAAGTGACTGGCATTGAGTATAAAAGTGACTACCTACAGGCATTGAGAATAAGGTTGTCAAAGCACCTGTGAGAGAGCAGGAGCTTGTCCAAATGACTGTCTTTGAGAATAAGGTTGTACAAGTGACAGGCATTGAGAATATGGTTGTGCAAGTGATTGTGAAGGAGCAGGGGCTTTTCCAAGTGACTGGCATTGAGAATAAATTTGTCCAAGTGACTCCGAGAAAGCAGGGACTTGTCCAAGTCACTGGCATTGAAGAATATGGTTGTCCAAGTGACTATCACTGAGAATAAGATTGTCAGAGTGACAGTGATTGAGAATAAAGTAGTCCAAGTCACTGTCAGAGAGTTGGGGCTTATTCAAGTGACTTTCTTTGAGAATACGGTTGTTCAAGTAACAGGCCTTGAGAATAAGGTTGTCCAAGTGAGTGTCATTGAGAATAAGGTTGTGCAATTGACTTGCTAAGAGATGGGGATGGTCCATGGGACCAGCATTGAGAACAAGTTTGTCCAATTGAAGGGCAAAAGGCTGAGGCTTATCCATAAAGACCAGCACAGAACAGGGAGTTCTGCAATTGACTGGCATGGAGAATGAGGTTGTCCAAATGACTGGAATATAGAACAAGTTTGTCCAAAGACTGTCACAGATAAGGATATTGGTAAAGTTACAAGAATTGAGAATAAAATTGTCCAAGTGACTGTGAGAGTGCAGGGGCTTGTCCAAGTCACAGGGATTGAGAATATGGTTATCCAAGTGACTGTCAAAGAGCAGGTGCTTGTGCAAGTGACTGGCATTGAGTATAAGGTTGAGTACTTACAGGCATTGAGAATAAGTTTGTCCAAGCAACTCTGAGAAAGCAGGAACTTGTCCAAGTGACTGTCTTTGAGAATAAGGTTGTCCAAGTGACAGGCATTGAGAATATGGTTGTGCAAGTGATTGTGAAAGAGGTTGTATGAAAGACTGACAGAGAGTAGGGGCTTGTCCAAGTTACTGGCTTTGAAATAAGGCTGTCCAAGTGACTGGTATTGAGAATAAGGTTCTTCAATTGACTGGAAGAGAGCAGGGTCTTCTCCAAAAGACTGGTATTGAATATCATGTTGTCCGAATGGAAATCAGAGATATGGGGTATATCCAAGTGACTGTCAGAAAGCAGGGCCTTGTCCAAGTCACTGTCATTGAGAATAGCTTTTCCAAGTAAAAGGCCTTGAGAATAAGGTTGTACAAGTGACAGGCATTGAGTATAAGGTTTTCCAAGTGACTGTCAGAGAGTAGGTGCTTCTCCAAGTGAATGGCATTGAGAATATGGTTGTCCAAATGAACTGTTGAGAGAAGGGGCTTGTCCATATGACGGAAACTGGGAATTAGGTTGCCCTATTGACAGAGATTGAGAGTATGGTTGGTCAACTTACCTTGAGAGAGCAGGGGCTTGTCCAAGTAACTAACATATAGAATAAAGTTGTCTTAGTGACTGATAGAGAATAGAGATTGGCATTTAGAACAAAGTAGTCTGAGTGACAGATAGAAAGTAGGGCCTTTCTAAGTGACTGGAATTGAGAATACGGTCATTGGCATGACAGGGATTGAGAATAAGTTTGGCCGAGTTACTGTGAGAGAGCAGTGTCTTGTCCATGTGACTGGCATTGAGAATAAACTTGTCCATGTGACTGTCAGGGAGCAGGAACTTATCAATGTCGCTAGCATTTAGTATATGGTTGTCCAATAATAGGCATTGGGAATAAGGTTATATGAGAGACTGCCATACAGTAGGGGCTTGTCCCTCTGACTGGCATTTGGAATAGGCTGGTAAAAGTGACTGGCATTGCGAATGACATTCTCTAGGTGAACTGCTGAGAACAGCGGCTTGTCTAAGTTATTGACATTGAGAATAAGGTTGTTCAAGTGACTGTCAGAGACCAGAGGCTTGTATCAGTGACCAGCATGGAGGATATGGTTGTCCAGGTAACTGACTTTGAGAATAAGTTTGTGCAAGTGACTTTCTGAGTGACAGGACTTGCCCACGTGACCAGCATTGAATATAAGTTTGTCCAAGTGAAGGGCAGAGAGGGCTGAGGCTTATCAATGAGACTGACACAGAGCAGAGTGTTCTGCAATTGACTGGCATGAACAATAAGGTTTTCCAAGTGACTGGTATTGAGAATATAGTTTTCCAATTGAGAGTCAGAGAGCAGGAGCTTGTCCAATTGACTGGCATTCAGAATAAGGTAGTAAAAATGACTGGCATTGTGAATAAGGTTGTTCGAATGACTGTCATAGACCAGTGTGTTATACAAGTGACTGGCATTGAGAATATGGTTGTCTGAGTGACTGTCTTTGAGAATAAGGTTGGCCAAGTAACAGTGAGAGAGCAAGGGCTTTTCCAAGTCACTGGCATTGAGTATAAGGCTGTCCAAGGGGCTGGCAGTGAGAATAAAATTGTCCAAGTGAACTGCTGAGAGCAGGGTCTTGCCCAAATTATTAGAATTGAGAATAAGGTTGTCCAAATGAGTTTCAGACGGGGGGGTCTTATCTGAGTGACTGGCATGGAGAAGAAGGTTGTCCAAGTGACTGCCATTGAGAAAATGTTTCCCTAAGTGATGGGCGTCAATAATACCATTGTCCAAGTGACTCTCAGAGAGCAGGGTCTTGTACAAATGACTGTCATTGAGAATAAGGTTCATGTGACTGCCATTGAAAATAAGGTTGTGAGGTTACTGGAATTGGGAATAAGATTGTCCTATTGACAGGGACTGAGAATACGATTGGTCTAGTAACCATGAGAGAGCAGGGGCTTATCCAATTAACTGACCTTGAGAATAAAGCTGTCTGAGTGACTGATAGAGAGTGGGGACTTGTCCAAGTGACTATTATTGACAATAGAGTTTTCTGAGTGATGGTCATTGAGAATAAGGTTGTCCAAGTGACAGGAATTGAGAATAAGGTTATAAGAGAGACTGACATAGAGTAGTGGTTTGTCCAACTGAGTGGCATTGAGAACGATCTGGTACAAGTGACTGGCATTGAGAATGACGTTGTCCTGTTGACAGGAATTAGGTTTTCCTATTGTCAGGAATTGAGAATACGATTGGTCAAGTTACTGTGAGAGCACAGGGGCTTGTTCAAGTAACTAACATTGAGAATAAAGTTGTCCAAGTTACTGATAGAGAATAGGCCTTGTCCAAGAGATTGGCATTTAGAATAAATTTGTCTGAGGGACTTATAGAGAGTAGGGGCTTTTCCAAGTAACTGACATTGAGAATAACTTTGTCCAAGTGACAGGGATTGAGAATAAGTTTGGTCAAGTAACTGTGATAGAGCAGGGTCTTCTCCATGTGACTGACATTGAAAATACGGTTGTCCAAGTGACAGTCAGAGAGCAGGGTCTTGTATCCATGATCGGCATTAAGAATATGGTTGTGTGAGTGACTGTTAGAAAGCAAGTTCTTGTCCCAGTCACTGTCATTGAGAACAAGGTTGTCTGAGTGACAAGCATTAAGAATAACATTGTCCAAGTGAATTTTAGAGAGCAAGAGCTTATGCAAGTCACTGGTATTTAGTATATGGTTGTCCAAGTGTCAGGCATTAAGAATAAAGTTATACGAGAGACTGACAGAGAGTAGAGGCTTTTCAAACTGACTGACATTGACAAGAGTCTGATACAAGTGACTGGCATTGAGAATGACGTTGTACAAATGAACTTCTGAGACCAAGAACTTGTCCAATTTATTGGAATTGAAATAAGGTTGTCCAAGTGACAGGCATTGAGAATAAGGTTGTAGTAGACACTGACAGAGAGTAGGGGGTTGTCCAATGCACTGCAATTGACAATGGTCTGGTATATGTGACTGGCATTGAGAATGACATTGTCCCAGTGACTGGCAGAGAGAAGGATCTTGTACAGTTAACACGCATTGAAAATATGGTTGTCCAAGTGACGGTCACTGAGAATAAGGTTGTCAAGATGAATGTGATTGAGAATAAGGTACTCCAAGTCACTATCAGAGAGCTGGGGCTTATTCAAGTGACTGTCTTTGGGAATACAGTTGTCCAAGTAACAGGCCTTGAAAATATGCTTTTTGAGTGACTGTCTTTGAGAATAAGGGTGTCAAAATGCCTGTCATTGAGAATAAGGTTGTATGAAAGACTGACAGAGAGTAGGGGGTTGTCCAACTGACTGGCATTGAGAACGGTCTGGTACAAGTGACTGGCATTGAGAATGACATTGTCCAAGTGAACTGATGAGAGCTGGTGCTTATCCAAGTTATTGGAATTGAGAATAAGATTGCCCAAGTGATTGTTAGAGACCAGATTCTTGTATCAGTGATGAGCATTGAGAATAAGGTTGTGCAAGTGACTGGCTGAGAGATGGGGCTAGTCCACATAACCAGCATTGAGAATAAGTTTGTCCAAGTGAAGGGGACAGGGATGAGGCTTATCCATGAAGACCAGCACAGAGCAGAGTGTTCTGCAATTGACTGGCATGGAGAATAAGGTTGTCCAAGTGACTGTGAGACAGCAGGGGGATATCCAAGTCACTGGCATTGAGAATGACATTGTCCAAGTGATTTGTTGAGAGAAGGATCTTGTCCAAGTTATTAAAATTGAGAATAAGGTTGTCCAAGTGACTGTTAAGACCAGGGTCTTGTGCAATTGAGTGGCATTTAGAATATGATCATCTGAGTGACTGTCTTTGGAATAAGTTTGGCCAAGTAACTGTGAGAGAGCAGGGGCTTGTCCACATGACCAGCATAGAGAATGAGTTTGTCCACTTCACTGTCTTTAGAATAAGCTTGTCAATGGACTGTCAGAAAGCAGGGTCTCTTCAATGTGAGAGAGCAGGGTCTCTTCCATGTCAGTGTAACTAAGAATATTGTTATCCAAATGAGTGTCAGAGTGCACGGGCTTGTACAGTGACTGGATTTGAGAATAAATTTGTCCAACTGACTGTGAGAGAAAAGGGTAGTGTTCAAGTGACTGGCATGGAGAATAAGGTTGTCCAAATGATAGGCATTGAGAATATGGTTGTTCAAGTGAATGTGAGAGAGCAGAGGCCTGTACAAGTTACTGGCTTTGAGAATAAGATTGTTCAAGTGACTGTCAGAGATCAGGGTCATGTCCATGTGACTGGCATTGAGAATAAGGTTGTCCTAGTGACTCAGTGCAAGTAGGGGCTTGTCTAAGTGACTGGCATTGACAATAAGGCTGTCCAAGTTACTGGCATTAGTAAGAATGTTGTCCAAGTAACAGACATTGAGAATATTGTTGTCCAAGTCACTATCAGAGAACAGGGATTTCCAAGTGAGTGGGTTTGAGAATAAGGATGTGACTGGCATTGGGAATAAGCTTTTCCATTTCACTGGCATTGAAAGGAAGGCTGTCCAAGTAACTGCCATGGAGAAAAGCGTTGTCCTATTGAGTGGCATTGAGTATTTAGTTTTCCAAGTGACTTTCAGAGACTATGGGTTTGTACAAATGTCAGGTTTTGAGAATAAGGTTGAGAATAGGCTTTGAGAATAAGGTTGTTCAAGTAATTGGCTTTGAGTACATGGCTGTCCAAGTCACTGTCAGAGAGAAGGGTCTTGTCCCTATGACTGACATTGAGAATAAGGTTTTCCACGTGGCTTGCCTTGAGAATAAGGTTGTCCAAGGTAAAGGCATTGAGAATATGTTTTACAAGTGACTGTGAGAGAGCAGCCGCCAATATAAGTTCCTGGCTTTGAGAATAAGGATGTTCAAGTGATGGTCATTGAGAAAAATATTGTCCAAGTGACTTTCATTGACAGTAAGGTTCTCAAAGTGACTGGCATTGGAATGAAGTTGTCCATGTCACTGGCATTGAAAGCAAGTTTGTCCAAGTGACTGGCATTGAGTATAATGTTGTCCAAGTGACTGTGAGAGGGTATGGGCTTGTTCAAGTGACTGTCTTTGAGAATTAGTTTGTCCAAATGGCTATCATTGAGAATAGGATTGTACAAGTGACTGCCATAGAGAATAAGGTTATCCAAGTGACTGGCAACGAGAATAGAATTGGCCAAATGACTGTCAGAGAGCAGCGACTTGTCCAAGTGACTGGCATTGAGGTTAAGGTTGTGCAAGTGACTGTCAGAGAGCAAGGTCCTGTCCATATGACTAGCATTTAGAATATGGTTATGCATGTGACAGAGAGAGCAGGGGCTTGTCTAGGTGACTGGCTTTGAGAATAATATTGTCCAATCAGTGGCATTGAGAGGAATGTGGTCCAAGTAACTGCCATTGAGAAAAACGTTGTCCAAGTAACAGGCATTGAAAATAAATTTGTCCAAGAGACTGTCAGAGAGCAGGGTCTTGTCCATGTGACGGGCATTGTGAATAGGGTTGTCCAAGTGATGGACATTGAGAATAGGGTTTTCTTTTCAGGCAAATGGAAATGAAAAAGCTGGGATAGCAATACTTATATCTGAAATATTAGATCTCAAAGTGAAGGACATAACAAGAGATAAGGAAGGCCACTTCATAATACTAAAGGGAGCAATTAAACCAGAATAAATAACCTTGGTAAACATATATGCCCCCAATAAGGAGCACCCATATACATAAAAAAAAACTCTTGGAGGATATCAAGGGAAAGATTGACAGCAATACAATCATAGTAGGAGACTTTAATATAGCACTATCACCATTGGACAAATTCTCTAAACAAAAATTCAGCAAAGAAACATCAATCCTAAATGACTCACTAGTTGATGGAATTAATTGAGATCTTCAATACATTTCATCCCAAAGCCACAGAACATACATTCTTCTCAAGTGCACATGGGTCATTTTCAAAGATAGACCATATGTTAGGTCATAGGCAAAGGCTCTTCAAATTCAAGAAGTTAGGAATCATATCAGGCATCAGATCACAGTGGCATAAAACTGGAAATCAACTATAATAAAAACAAGCCTAAGAAATCATGGAGACTAGACAGCATGCTATTAAACAATGACTGGGTAACCAGAGATCAAGGAAGAAATAAAATACATCATCGCAACAAATGACAATGAAAACACAACAATCCAAACTCTATGGGACACAATGAAGTCAGTCTTGAGAGGGAAGTTCATAGCTCTACAAGCCTACTGAAAAAATGAGAATAAGGATTTTCATGTCACTGGCATTGAGAGAAAAGTTATCCAAGTTACTGCCATTGAGAAAAGGGTTGTCCAAGTGACAGGCATTGAGTATATGGCTCTCCAAGCAACTGTCAGAGGCCAAGGGCTTGTCCAAGTTTCAGGCATAGAGAATATGGTTGTACAAGAGACTGAGAGAGAGCAGAGGCTTGTAAAATTTACTAGCTTTGAGAATAAGGATGTTGGAGTGATTGGCTTTGAGAATAAGGTGGGTCAAGTTACAGGCATTGAGAATATGGTTGTGCAAGTGACTGTAAGAGAGCAACAGCCTATAAAAGTTACTGGCTTTGAGATTAAGAATGTTCAAGTGACTGCCATTGAGAATAAAGTCCAAGTGACTTTCATTGAGAATAAGGTTATCAATGTGACTGGCATTGGAATGAAGTTGTCCATGTCACTGGCATTGAAAGAAAGTTTGTCCAAGTGACTGGCATTGAGTATATGGTGTCCAAATTACTGTCATAGATCAAGGACTGGCTTTGAGAATAAGTTTGTCCAAGTCACTGGCATTATGAATAAGCTTATCTAACTGACTGGCATTGAGTATATGGTTGTCAAAGTGACTTTCAAAGAGCAGGGGCTTGTCTAAATGACTAGTTTTGAGAATAAGGTTGTTCAAGTGATGTCATTTTGAATAAGGTTTACCATGTCACTGGCATTGAAAGGAAGGTTTTCCACGTGACTATCATTGAGAAAAGGATTGTCCAAATGATTGGCATTGAGTATATGGTTCTCCAAATGACTATGAGGGAGCAGAAGCTTGTTCAAGTGTCTGTCTTTGAGAACAATGTTGTTCAAGAAACACACGTTGAGAATATGGTTGTGCAAGTGACTGTGAGAGAGCATGGGGTTATTTAAATGACTGGCTTTGAGAATAAGGTTGTCCAAGGGGCTGTCAGAGAGCAGTTTCTTATCCATGTGACTGATTTTTACAATAAAGATGTCCAAGTGGGTGAGATAATAAAAGGCTTTTCCAAGTTACTACCATTGAGAATATCGTTGTCCAAGTGACTGTCAGAGAACAGGGGCATTTCCAAGTGACTGAATTTGAGTATAAGGTTTTCCAAGTTACAAGGTTTGAGAATAAGGTTGTCCAAGTATCTGTGAGAGAGCAGGGGCTTGGCCAAGTGACTGCCATTGAGAATAAGCTTGTGCAAGTGACTGTCAAAGAGCAGGGTCTTGTCCAAGTGACTGGCATTGAGAATAAGGTTGTTCAAGTGACTGTCAGAGAGCAGGTTTTTTCCCATGTGACTGGCAATGAGAGTATGGTTGTCTAAGTGATTGAGTGAAAGCAGGGTCTTGTCCATGTGACTAGCATTGAGAATAAGTTTGTCAAAGTGACGGTCAGAGAGGAAGTGCTTGTCAAAATGACGAGCTTTGAGAATAAAGTTGTCCATCTGACAAGCATTGAATTGTCCCAGTGACTGTCAGAGAGAAGGATCTTCTCCATATGATTGGCATTTAGAATAAGGTTGTCCAAGTTACTGAGAGAGAGCAGGGGGTTGGCCAAGTGACTGGCTTTGAGAATAATGTCCAATCAGTGCCATGGAGAGCAATGTAGTCTAACGATGGCCATTAGAAAAGGGTTGCCCAAGTGAGTGGCATTGAGTATATGGTTATCCAAGTGACTGTAATAGAGCAGGGTCTTTTCCAAGTTACAGGCATGGGGAATAAGGTTGTCCACATGCCTGCTCTTGAGAATAAGGTTGTCTAACTTACAGGCATTGAGAATATGGTTGTACAAGTGACTGAGAGAGAGCAGCTGCCTGTACTAGTTACTGGCTTTGAGAATAAGGATGTTCAAGTGATTGTCATTGAGAAAAATATTGTCCAAGTGACTTTCATTGAGAATAAGGTTGTCAAAGTGACTGTCATTCAAAGTGAATAAAGTTGTCCATGTCACTGGCATTGAAAGAAAGTTTGTTCAACTAACTGCTGTTGAGTATATGGTTGTTCAAGTGACTGTCACAGAGAAGAGGCTTGTCCAAGTGACTGACTCTGAGAATAAGCTTGTCCAAATTATAGGCATTGACAATAAGGTCCAAGTGACTGTGAGAGATTAGGGTCTTGTCCAAGTGAATGCCATTGAGATGGTTGTCCAAACTGACTGGCATTGAGAGTATGAGTTTCCAAGATACTGTCAGACAGCAGTGCTTTGTCCAAATGATAGGCTTTGAGAATTAGTACAAGAACCAGCACTGAGAATAAGGTAGTCCAAGTGACTGTGAGAGAGAAGAAGCTTGTCCAAGTGACTGTATTTGAGAATAAGATTGTCCAAGTGACTGTAGAGAGCTGGGTCTTTTCCTAGTGACAGGCATTTTAAATAACGATGTCCAAGTGACTGAGAGAGGTCAGGGACTTGTCCAAGTTACTGCCATTGAGAATAAGATTGTCCAGGTGACTGTAATTGAGAATAAGATTATCCAATTGACTGAGAGCAGGGGCTTGTCTAAGTGACTGATTTATAGGAGTATTGTCCAAGGGAGGAGCATTGAGAATATCATTGTCCAAGGGATGGTCAGAGAACAGGGACTTTTTCAAGTGACTCTCTTTTAGAATAAGATTGTCCAAGAAGCCGAAACTGGTTTGGATCAGTGGATAGAGGGTCGTCCTGTGCACTGAGGGGTCCCAGGTTTGATTCTGGTGAAGGGCATGTACCTTGATTCCTGGCACATCCCCAGAAGGCAGTGTGCAGGAGGCAGCTGTTTAATGTTTCTCTCTCATTGATGTTTCTCACTCTCTATCCCTCTCCCTTCCTCTCGGTAAAAAAATAAATAAAAATTATATTTTAAAACATGATTGTCCAAGAAACTGCCATTGTGAACAAAATTTTCCAAGTGACTGAAATCGAGAACATGGTTGCTGAGTGACTTATCAGAGAGCAGGGCCTTGCCTATGTGACTGGAATTGAGTATAAGGTTGTCCATGTCACTGGCATTGAAGCAAATGTTGTCCAAAGACTGTCAGAGAGCAGGGTCTTGTCCATATGACTGGCATTTAGAATAAGGCTATCCAAGTGAGTGAGAGAGAGAGAGCAGGGCCTTATCCCAGTTGCTGGCATTGAGAATAAGTTTGCCTTAGTGACTTTCAGAGAACAGGGTCTTGCCTGTGTGACTGGCATTGAGAATAAGGTTGTCCAAGTCACTGGAATTCAGAATAGGATTATCCAAGTGACTGACAGAGATCAAGGGTTTGTACAAGTGATTGACTTTGAGAAAGGGTTGTCCAAGTCATTGCCTTTAGTATATGGTTGTCCAAGTGACTGTCAGAGTGCAGGGGCTTGTCCAAATGACTGTCTTTGAGAATAAGGTTGTCCAAGTGACTGGCCTTTAGAAGAAAGTTGTCCAAGTTACAGGCATTGAGAATAAGGTTGTGCAAGTGACAGGCATTGAGAATATGCTTGTGCAAGTGATTGTGAGAGAGCAGCAGCCTGTACAAGTTACTGGCTTATGTTAAAGAGACTGTCATTGAAAATACGATTATCCAAGTGAATGGCATTTGAATGAAGTTTGTCCATGTCACTGGCATTGAAAGAAAGTTTGTCCAAGTGCCTGGCATTGAGTATATGGTTGTCCAAGTTATTGTCAGAAATCAGGGGCTTGAACAAGTGACTGACATAGAGAATGAGGTTGTCCAAGTGACTGTGAGATAGAAGGGTCTTGACCAAGAGACAGGCATTGAGAAAAAGGTTGTACAAGTCACTGGTATAGAGAAAATGGTTGTACAAGTGACAATGAGAATACAATTGATTGAGTGCCTTGTATTGAGAATAGGGTTGCCTAAGTGCTTGGCATTGATAATGGTCTTGTCAAAGTGACTGGCATTGAGAATAACTTTCTCCAAGTGACTGGAAGAGAGCAGGGTCTTTTCCAAAAGGCTGGCATTGAGAAGCAGGTTGCCTGAATGAATGTCAGAGATATGGGGTATAGTCAAGTGACTGTCAGAAAGCAGGGGTTTTTCAAGTCACCAACATTGAGAATAAGGTAATGTAAGTCACAGGCATTGAGAATAAGTTGTGCAAGTGACTGTCACTGAGAAAAAGTTTGTCAAAGTGACTGTGATTGGCATTGAGTATATGGTTCTTCAAGTGACTGTGAGAGAGCAGGGCCTTGGCCAATGACTGTCTTTGCAAATAACTTCCCAAGTGGCTATCATTTAAAATAAAGTTGTCAAAGAGACTGTCATTGTGAATAAGGTTGTCCATGTCACCAGCATTGAAAGAAAGGTTGTCCAAGTGATTGCTATCGTGAATAGGGTTGTTCAAGTCATAGGCTTGGAGTATATGGTTGTCCAAGGTTCTGTTAGAGAGAGGGGCTTGTCCAAGTGACTAACTTTGAGAATAAGGTTGTCCAAGTAACTGCCATTGAGAAAAAGTTTATCCAAGTTACAGGCATTGAAAATCAGTTTGTCTAAGTGACTGTCAGAAAGCAGTCACCGGGATTGACAATGAAATTGTCCAAGTAACTGGCATTGAGTATACGGTTCCAAGTAACTGTCAGAGAGCAGGGGCTTGTCCAATTTACTGGCTTTGAAAATAAGGTTGTCCAAGTGACTGCTATTGAGAATAAGATTGTCTAAGTTACTGTCAGAGACAGGATCTTGTCCATGTGACTGGCATTTAGAGTAAGGTTGTCCAAGTGACTGGCATTGAGAATAAGATTTACATTTAACTGGCATTGAGAAGATGTCTAAATGATTGTCATTGAGAAAAGAGTTGTCCAAGTTACAGGCATTGAGAATGTAGTTGTGCAATTGACTGTCACTTTGACAACCTTATTCTCAATGAAAGTCACATGGAAGGTTATCCATGTCACTACCATTGAAAAGAAGGCTGTCAAACTGACTGGCATTGACAATGTGATTCTCCAAGATACTGTCAGAGTGCTTGCTTTGTCCAAATGACAGGCTTTGAGAATAAGTTAGTACAAAAACCAGCATTGAGAATAAGGTAGTTTAAGCAAATGTGAGAGAGCAGAATCTTGTCGAAGTGACTGTGTTTGAGAATAAGGTTGTCCAAGTGACTGTCAGAGAACAGGATCTTATCCATGTGACTGGCATTTAGAATAAGCATGTACAAGTGCCTGAAGGAGATCAGGGTCCTTTTCCACATTACTGCCATTGAGATTAAGGTTGTCCATTTCACTGGCATTGAAAGGAATGTTGTCCAGTGACTTCCATTGAGAAAACCATTGTGCAAGGAACTGACTGGCATTGAAAGAAAGTTTGTCCAAGTGATTGGCATTGAGTATATGGTTGTCCAAGTGACTGTGAGATTACAGGGTCTTGTAAAGAGATAGGCATTGAGAATAAGCTTGTCTGATTTCCTGGAATTGAGAATATGGTTGTCCAAGTGACTGACAGAGAGCAGAGGCTTGTCCAAGTGAGAGCCTTTGTGAATAATATTGTTCAAATTACAGGCATTCACAGTAACATTGTCCAAGTAACTGTGAGACAATGGGATCTTGTCCAAGTGACTGGCATTTAGAAGAAGGTTTTCCTTATGACTGGCATTGAAAAGAAGGTTGTCCAAGTGACTGTCACTAAGAATAAGATTGTCAAAGTGAATGTGATTGAGAATAAGGTACTCCAAGTCACTGTCAGAGAGCTGGGGTTTATTCAAGTGACTTTCTTTGAGAATACGGTTGTCCAAGTAACAGGCCTTGAAATAAGGTTGTCCAAGTGACTGTGAGAGAGCAGGGTCTTGTCCAAGTCACTGGCATTTGGAATAAGGTTGTTCAAGTGACTGTGAAAGAGTAGGGGCTTGTCCAAGTGACTGACATTGAGGATTACATCTAAGTGAACCACTGAGAGAAGTGGCTTGTCTGACTGACTGGCATTGAGAATATAATTGTGCAGATGACTGGCTGAGAGACAGGGCTTGTCCCCATGACCAGCATTGAGAATAAGTTTGTCCAAGTGAAGGGCAGAGGGCTGAGGCTTATCCATGAGACTGGCACAGAGCAGGGTGTTCTGCAATAGACTGGCATGGAGAATAGGATTGTCCAAGTGAATGGAATTTAGAATAAGTTTATCCAATGACTGTTAGAGATAAGGGTCTTGTTCAAGAGACAGGCATTGAAAATCCGGTTGTCCAAGTGACTCTGAGAGAGCATGGTCTTGTACAAGAGACTGGCATTGTGAATAGAGTTGTCTGAGTGACTAGTATTGGGAAAAAGGTTGTCCAATTCACTGACATTGAGAATAAGGCTGTCCAAGTGGCTGTCACTGAGAATAAGGTTGTCAATGTGATTGATTGAGAATAAGTACTCCAAGTCATTGTCAGAGAGCTTGAGTTTATTCAAGTGACTTTCTTTGAGAATATTATTGCCAAGATACAGGCCTTGAGAATAAGATTGTCCAACTCACTGGCATTGAGAATAAGGTTGTCCAAATGACAGAGAGAACAGTGCATTGTCCACATTAATGCCATAGAGAAGCATATTGTTCAAGTGACTAGCATTGAGAATGATATTGTCCAAGTGACGGGAAGAGAGCCAAAGCTTTTGCAAGTGACTGGGGTTGAGTGTAAGGTGGGCCAGTTACAGGCGTTGAAAAGAGGTTGTCCAAGCAACTGTGAGAGAGAAGGAACTTGTGCAAGTGACTCTCTTTGAGGATAATGTTCTCCAAGTGACTGGTATTGATAATGGTCTTGTCCAAGTGACTGGCTTTGAGATTAACGTTCTCCAAGTGACTGGAAGAGAGCACGGTCTTCTCCAAAAGACTGGCATTGAGAATCAGGTTGTTTGAATGGAAGCCAAAGATATGGGGTATATCCAAGTGACTTTCAGGAAGCAGGGCCTTGTCCAAGTCACTGTCATTGAGAGTAAGTATGTACAAGTGACTGAGACAGCAAGGGGTTATCCAAGTCACTGGCATTGAATATAAGGTTTTCCAAGAGACTGTCAGAGACCAGGATCTTGTACCAGTCACGGGCATTTAAACTATGGTTGTCCAAGTGAGTGGCATTAACTATATGGTTGTCCAAGTGATTGTCAGAGACCAGGGTCTTGTCCAAGTGACTAGCATTGACAAGAAGTTGGTCCCTGTGACTGTCATTGAATATAAGGTTGTCTAAGTTTCAGGCATTGAGAATATGGTTGTACAAGAGACTGAGAGAGAGCAGCAGCCAGTACAACTTCCTGGCTTTGAGGATGAGGATGTTCAAGTGACTGTCATTCAGAATAGGTTCTCAAGTGACTGGCATTAGAATAAGTTTGTCTATGTCACTGGCATTGAAAGAAAATTTGTCCAAGTGACTAACTTTGAGTATATGGTTTTCCAAGTTACTGTCAGAGAGCAGGGGCTTATACAAGTGACTATTTTGAGAATAAGGTTGGCCAAGTCACTGACATTAAGAATAATCTTGTCCAATTGACTGGCATTGAGAATAAGGTTATCTAAGTGACTATCAGAGAGCAGAGACTTGTCCAAGTGACTGGCTCTGAGAAAAAGCTTGTCCAAATTACAGGCATTGAGAATAACGTTGTTCAAGTGACTGTGAGAGATCAGGGTCTTGTCCAAGTTTCTGGCATTGAGAAGAAGGTTGTCAAACTGACTGGCATTGAGAATATGGCTCTCCAAGATACTGTCAGAGAGCAGGGGCATGTCCAAGTGACTGGCTTCGGGAATAACATGGTGCAGGAACCAGCATTGAGAATAATGTTCTCCAACCAACCATGAGAGCAGAAGCTTGTCCAATTGATTGTCTTTGAGAATTAGGCTCCAGCTGACAGGCATTGAGAATATGGTTGTACAAGTGACTGTGAGAGAGCATGGGCTGGTCCATATTACTGACTTTGAGAATAAGGTTGTCCAAGTGACTATCATTGAGAAAAAGGTTATCAAAATGTCTGTCATGGAGAATAAGGTTGTCCAAGTCACTGGCATTGAGAATAAGGTTGTCTAAGTGACTGGCATTGGAATAAGATTGTCAATGTCACTGACATTGAAATAAATTTTGTCCAAGTGACTGTTAGAGAGTGCTTGTTCTAGTCACTGTCATTGAGAACAAGGTTGTACAAATGACAAGCATCGAGAATAAGTTTGTACAAGTGACTGGCATTGAGAATAAGGTTGTCCAAGTGACTGCCATTGAGAAAAAGTTTGTACAAGTGACAGTCTTTGAGAATATGGTTGTCCAAGTAACCGGCATTGATATTATGGTTGTTCAATTGACTGCCATTGAGAATTAGGTTGTCCAAGTGATGGTCATTGAGAATAAGGTTGTCAAACTGACTGTCATTGAGAATAAGGTTGTCCAAGTGATTGGCATTGAGAGAAAGATTGTCCAAGTGACTTCCAGTGAAAATGAGTTTGTGCAAGTACCTGGCTTTGAGAATAAAGTTGTCCAAGTGACAGGAATTGAGTATGAGTTTGTCCAAGTGACTGCGAGAGAGCAGTGGCTTATCCAGGTGACTGTCTTATAGAATAAGGTTGTATGAGAGAATGACAGAGTGTACGGGCTTGTCCAAGTGACTGGCATTGAGAATAATCTTGTTCAAGGGCCAGGCATTAAGAATAAGGTTGTCCAAATGACTGGCATTGAGAGTAAGATTGTTCAAATGACTGAAATTTAGAATAAGTTTGCCCAATGACTGTCAGAGATCAGGGTCTTGTCCAAGTCACTGGCGTTGAAAATACAGTTGTCCAAGTGACTATGAGAGAGCAGAGTCTTGTCTAAGTCACTGGCATTGAGAATAAGTTTGTCCAAATGACAGGCATTGAGAACATGGTTGTGCCAGTGAATGGCATTGATATAAGGTTCTAGGAGAGATTGACAGAGTATAAGGGCTTGCTCTAGTGACTGGAATTGAGAACAGTTTAGTCCAAGTGACTGGCACTGAGAATAACATTTTGCAAGTGAATTGCAGAGAGCAGGGTCTGTGAGAATAAGGTTACCCAAGTGACTGTCATTGATAAGAAGGTTGTTCAAGTGACTATCATTGAGAATAAACTTTTCCAAGTGACTGCCATTGAGAAAAAGGTTTTCTAATTGATTAACATTGAGAATATGGTTGTCCAGGTAACTGGGTTTGACAATAAGATTATCCAAGAGACTGGAATTGAGAATAAGGTTGTCTGAGTGAATGTCAGAGAGCAGCGGCCTTTCCAAATTATTGGCTTTGAGAATAAGGTTGTCCAAGTCACTGCCCTGGACATGAAGGACGTCCAAGTGACAGGCCTTGGAAATATGGTTGTCCAATAGATTGAGTGAGAGCAGTGGCTTGTCTAAATGACAGGCATTGAGAATAAGGTTGTACACGTGACTATTAGAGAAAAGAGACTTATCCAAGTGGCTGGCTCTGAGAATAACCTTGACCAAATTACAGGCATTGAGAATAACGTTTTCCAAGTGACTGTAAAAGCGCAGGGTCTTGTCCATGTGACTGGCATTGAGAATAAGGTGGTACAAGTGATTGTCAGAGATCAAAGTCTTGTCCAAGTAACTGGCATTGAGAATAAGGTTGTCCAACTGACTCAGTGAGAGCAGGGGCTTTTCTAAGTGACTGGCATTGACAATATGGTTATCCAAGTTACTGGCACTGATGAGTGTTGTCCAAGTGACTGACATTGAGAATATCTTTCTCCAAGTCACTGTCAGAGAACAGGGGATTTCCAAGTGAGTGGGTTTGAGAATAAGGTTGTGACTGGCATTGGGAATAAGCTTTTCCATTTCACTGGCATTGAAAGGAAGGCTGTCCAAATGACTGCCATCGAGAAAAGGGTTGTCCAAGTGAGTGGAATTGAGTATTTGGTTGTCCAAGTGACTGTCAGAGACTAAGGGTTTGTACAAGTGACTGACTTTGAGAATAAGGTTGTCCAAATGACTGTGAGAGACCAGGGACTTGTCCACGCTACAGGCATTGAGAATAAGGTTGTTCACATTTCTGGCCTTGAGAATAAGATTGTGCAATTTACTGGCATTGAAAATATGGTTTTTCACATCACTGTGAAAGAGCAGTGTTCTGTTCAAGTTACTGGCTTTGAGAATGAGGATGTTCAAGTGACTGTCATTGAGAAGAATATTGTCCAAGTGACTTTCATTGACAATAAGGTTCTCAAAGTGACTGGCATTGGAATGAAGTTGTCCATGTCACTAGCATTGAAAGCAAGTTTATCCAAATGACTGGCATTGAGTATATGGTTGTCCAAGTTACTGTCAGCGATCAAGGGCTGGTACAATTGACTGGTTTAGAGAATAAGGTTGGCCAACTGACTGTGAGATAGCAGGGTCTTGCCCAAGAGACAGGCATTGAGAATAAGGTTGTCCAAGTCACTGGCATCGAGAATACATCGTCCAATTGAGTATATAGTTGTGCAACTGATAGGAATTGAGAATACAGTTGTGCAAGTAACTGTCAGGGTAAAGGCTTGTCCAATTGAGAGTAAGGTTGTCCAAGTGACTGTCAGAGACAGAGGCTTGTTGAAGTGACTGGCTCTGAGAATAAGCTTGTACAAAGTACAGGCATTGAGAATACCGTTGTCCAAGTGACTGTGAGAGATCAGGGTCTTGTCCAAGTGACAGCCTTTGAGAATAAAGTTGCATTGAGAAGAAATTGTCCATGTGACTGTCATTGAAAGGAAGGTTGTAAAACTGACTGGCATTGAGAATATTGTTCTCCAAGATATGTCAGAGAGCAAGTGACAGCCTTTGAAAATAAAGGTGTCGATATGACTGGCATTGAGAATACTGTTATCCAAGTAACTGTAAGAGCATGGGCTTGTCCAAGTTACTGGCTTTGAGAATACAGTTGTTCAAGCGACTGTCAGAGAGCAGAGTCTTGTCCATGTGATTTGAATTTAGAATATGGATGCCCAAGTGACAGTGAGATTCAGGGGCTTTGCAAGTTACTGCCATTGAGAATAAGGTTGTCCAAGTGTCTGGCATTAAGTATAAGGTCGTTCAAGTCACTGGCTTAGAGATGAGGATGTCCAAGTGACTGGGTTTGAGAATAAGGTTGTCCAAGTGACTGTGAGAGGGCAGGTAGTTGATAAGTGATTGTCTTTAAGAATAAGATTGTCCAAGTGAGTGCCATTGAGAATAAGGTTGTGTGAGTACTGGAATTGAGTATAAGGTTGTCAAAGTGACTGTGCGAGATCAGAGTCTTGTTCAGGTGACTAGCATTAAGTAGAAGGTTGTCCATGTGACTGTCATTGAAAAGATGGTTTTGAAACTGACATTGAGAATATGGTTTTCTAAGATACTATCAGATAGCAGGGACTTGTTCAAGTGACAGACTTTGAGAATATGGTAGTGCAAGTTCTAGCATTGAGAATAAGGTAGTCCAAGTGACTGTGAAAGAGCAGACGCTTGTCCAAGTGACTGTCTTTGAGTATATAGTTGTGCAACTGATAGGAATTGAGAATACAGTTGTGCAAGTAACTGTCAGGGTAAAGGCTTGTCCAATTGACTGGCATTGAGATCTGTTTGGTACAAGCGACTGGCGTTGAGAATGATGTTATCCAAGTGAACTGATGAGAGCAGAGGCTTGTTCAAGTTATTGCGTTTTAGAATAAGGTTGTCCAAGTGACTGTCATGACCATGGTCTTGTACTAGAGATTGGCATTGAGAATATGGTTGTCCGAATGACTTTCTTTGAGAATAAGGTTGTTCAAGTGAATGGCCTTGAGAAAAAGATGGTGCAAGTCACTGATTGGGGTTCAGGGCTTGACCACGTGACCAGGATAGAGAGTAAGTTTGTTCATGTAAAGGGCAGAAGGCTGGGGCTGTTTCATGAGACTGGCACAGAACAAGGTATTCTTCTATTGACTGGCATGGAGAATAAGGTTTTCCAAGTGACTACCATTGAGGAAAATATTGTTCAAGTGACTGTAAGAGTGGAGGTTCCTGTCCAAGTCATTGGAATTGAGAATAAGGCTGTCCAAGTGACTGACAGAAAGCAGGGGCTTGTACAAGTCACTGGCATTGAGAATATGGTTGTCCAATTTACAGGCATTGAGAATACGTGTGTCTGAGAGACTGACTGAAAGTAGGGGCTTTTTCAAGTGACTGGTATTGAGAATGACATTTTGCAAGTGAACTGTTGAGAGCAGGTTCTTGTCCACTTGGCTGGAACTGAGAATTAGGTTGTCCTATTGACAGAGATTGAGAATACGGTTGGTCAGTTCACTGTGAGAGAGCAGGGGCTTGTGCAAGTAACTAACATTGAGAATAAAGTTGTCTTAGTGCCTGATAGAGAATAGGCGTTTTCCAAGAGACTGGCAATTATAATAAAGTTGTCTGAGTGACTAATAGAATGTAGGTGGTTTTCTAAGTGACTGGATTTGAGAATATGATTGTTGGAGTGATTTTCATTGAGAATAAGGTTGTCCAAGTTACAGGGATTGAGAATAAGTTTGGTTGAATGACTGTGAGAGAGCAGGATATTGTCCATGTGCCTGACATTGAGAATAAGGTTGTCTAAGTGACTGTCAGAGAGCAGGAGCTTGTCCGAGTGTCTGTCTTTGAGAATAAGGTCATCCAAGAAGCCAAAACTGGTGTTACTCAGTGAGTAGAGCATCGACCTTTGGATTGCAGGGTCCTAGATTCGATTTTGGTCAAGGGCATGTACCTTGGTGCGGGCATATCTCCAGTATGGGTTGTGCAGGAGACAGTTGATTGATGTTTTTCTCTCATCAATGTTTTTAACTGTCTATGCCTCTCCCTTCCTCTATGTAAAAAATCAATAAAAAAAATGTATTTAAAAAAAAGAGATTGTCCAAGAGACTGGCATTCAGAACAAGATTGTCCAACTGATTGGATTTGAGAATATGGTTGTCCTAATGACTGTCAGAGAGCAGGGTCTTGTCCATGTGACTGGCATTGAGAATAAGGTTGTCAACTGACTATCAGAAAGCAGATTTTTCCATGTAAGTGGCATTGAGAAGCAGTTTCTGCAAGTGACTGTGATTGAGAATAAGGTTTTCAAAGTTGACGGGCATTGAGAATAAGGTTTTCAAAGTTGACTGGCATTGAGAATACAGTTGTCCATGTCACTGGCATTGAAGCGAATGTTGTCCAAGTAATGTCAGAGAGCAGGGTCTTGTCCATATAACTGGCTTTTAGAATAAGTTTGTCCAAATGACGGAAAGAGATCAGGGCCTTGTCAAAGTTGTTGGCATTGAGAATAAGGTTGTCCAACTGACTGTCAGAGATCAAGGGTTTATACAACTGATTTGCTTTGAGAAAGGGTTGTACAAGTCATTGCCTTTAGTATTTGGTGGTCGAAGTGACTGTCAGAGAGCAGAGCCTTTTCCAAATGAGTGGCTTTCAGAATAAGGTTGTCCAAGTGACTGGCATTGAGTATATGGTTGTCCAAGTGACTGTCAGGGACCAGAGGCTTGTCCAAGTTACAGGGATTGGGAATAAGGTTGTCCACGAGAATGGCACTGAGATTAAGGTTTTCCAAAATAAAGGCATTGAGAATATGGTTGTGCAAGTGACTGTGAGAGAGCAACAGCCTGTACAAGTTACTGGCTTTGAGAATAAGAATGTCCAAGTGACTGCCATTGAGAATAAATTTATCCAAGTGACTGGCATTGGAATAAAGTGGTCCATGTCACTGGCATTGAAAGAATGTTTGTCCAAGTCACAGGAATAGATAATATGGTTGTCCAAGTTACTGTGAGAGATCAGGGTCTTGTCCAAGTGATTGGCATTGAGAAGAAGGTTGTAATTTCAAAGAAGGTTGTCAAACTGACAGGCATTGAGAATGCGGTTATGCAAGTGACTGTGAGAGCATGATCTTGTCCAGGTTATTGGCCTTGAGAAAAAATTAGTGACCAAGGTCTTTTCCATATGACTAGCATTTAGAATAAGGATGTCTATTGACTAAGAGAGATCAGGGGCTTGTCCAAGTTACTTCCATTGAGAATAAGATTTTCCAAGTGACTGGCATTGGAATAAGATTGTCTATGTCACTGGCATTGAAAGAAAAATTTTCAAAATGACTGGCATTGAGTATATGGTTGTCAAACTTACTGTCAGAGATCAGGGGCTTTGTACAAGTGATTGGCTTTAAGAATAAGGTTGGCCAAGTGACTGTGAGAAAGCAGAGTCTTGCCCAAGAGGCAGGCATTGAGAATAAGGTTGTCCAAGTCATTCGCATTGAGAATAAGGTTGTGTCAGTGAATGGCATTGAGAATATGGTTGTCCAAGTGACTGTCAGGGAGCAGAGGTTTGTCCAAGTGACTGGCTCTGAGAATAAGCTTGTCCAAATCACAGGCATTGGGAATAACTATGAGAGATGCTGGTCTTGTCCAAGTGACTGTCATTGAGAAGTAGGTTGTCCATGTGACTGTCATTGATAAGAGTGATGTCCAGCCCAAACCAGTTTGGCTTGATGGAAGAGCACTGATCTGCGGACTAAAAGATCCTAGGTTTGATTCGGGTCAAGGGCACGTACGTGGTTGCGAGCACATCTTCAATAGGGGATGAGTAAGAGGCAGATGATTGATGTTTCTCTCTCATTGATGTTTCTGACTCTCTCTCTCCCTTCCTCTCTGAAAAAAATAAATAAATGAAATATATATTTTTTAAAAAGAGTGTTGTCCAAGTGACTCCCATTGAGAATATCATTGTCCAAGTGACTGTCAGAGAACAGGGGCTTTCCCAAGTGACTGAGTTGGAGAATAAAGTTGCCCAAGTGACTGGAATTGAGAATAAGGTTGTGCAATGACTGTCAGAGATCCAGGTCTTGTGCAACCTGGTTCTTAATTCCAGTCACTGCACAACCTTATTCTTAATGCCAGTCCCTTGCACAACCTAACACTCATTGTCCAAGTCACTGGCATTTAGGATATGGTTGTCCAATGACAGGCATTGAAAATAAGTTAATATGAGAGATTGACATAGAGTAGGGGCTTGTCCAACTGACTGGCATTGGGAACAGTCTGGTTCAAGTGATTGACATTGAGAATGACGTTGCCCAGGTGAACTGCTGAGAGCTGGGGCTTATTCAAGTTATTGGAATTGAGAATAAGGTTGTTCAAGTGACTGTCATAGAGCAGGAGCTTGTCCCAGTCAGTGACATTTTGTATATGGTTGTCCAAGTGACAGGCATTGAGAATAAGGTTGTCCACGTGACGGCCAATGAGAATAAGTTGTAGGAGAGAATGACAGATAGTAGGGGATTGTCCAACAGACTGGCATTGACAATGGTCTGGTAAAAGTGACTGGCGTTTAGAATAAGGTTGTCAAAATGTCTGGCATTGAGTATAAGGCTGTCCAATTTATAGGTATTGATAAGGTTGTTCAAGTGACTGTCAGAGAGCAGATCTTTTTCATGTGCCTGTCAATGAGAGTATGGTTGTATAAGTGACTGAGTGAGAGCAGGGTCTTGTCCATGTGAATAGCATTGAGACTAAGTTTGTCTAAGTGACTATCAGAGAACAGGGTCTTATCCTTGTGACTGGCATTGAAACTAAGATTGTCCAAGTCACTGGCATTGAAAAGAAAGTTGTCCAAGTGACTGGCTTTGAGAAAAGGGTTGTCCAAATGATTGGCATTGAGTATATAGTTGTCCAAGTGACTCTCAGAGAGCAAGGGCTTGTCCAAGTTACAGGCATAGAGAATAAGGTTGTACTCATGAATGGCTTTGAGAATAAGGTTGTTCATGTCATTGGCTTTGAGTAAATGGCTGTCCAAGTCACTGTCAGAGAGCAAGGACTTGTGAAAGTGACTGGCTTTGAGAATAATGTTGTCCAATCACTGGCGTTGAGAGGAATGTTGTCCAAGTAACTACCATGGAGAAAAAAGTTGTCCAAGTTACAGGCATTGAGAATACGTTTGTCCAAGTGACTGTCAGAGAGCAGGGTCTTGTTCATGTGACTGGCATTGAGAATACGGTTGTCTAAGTCACTGGCATTGAGAGTACAGTTGTCCATGTCACTGGCATTGAGAATAAGATTTTCCATTTCACTGGCATTGAAAGTAAGGTTGTCCAAGTGACTGACATTGAGAAAAGCGTTGTCCAAGTGACTGGTATTGGAATAAGTTTGGCCATGTCACTCATTGAAAGAAAGTTTGTCCAAGTGACTGGCGTTGAGTATATGGTTATCTAAGTTACTGTCAGAGATCAAGGGCTTATACAAGAGCCTGGCTTTGAGAATAAGTTTTGCAAGTCACTGGCATTGAGAATATAGTTGTTCAAGTGACTGTCAGAGACCAGAGATTTGTCTAAGTGACTGGCTCTGAGAATAAGCTTTTCAAAATTACAAGCATTTAGAATAATGTCGAAGTGACTGTGTGAGATCAGGGAATTGTCCAAGTTACTGGCATTGAGAAGAAGGTTGTCATTGAAAAGAACGTTGTCAAATTGACTGGCATTGAGAATATGGTTCTCCAAGATACTGTCAGAGATCAGGGGCATGTCCAAGTAACTGGCTTTGGGAATAAAGTCGTGCAGGAACCAGCATTGAGAATAAGGTTATCTAAGTTACTGTGAGAGAGCATAAGCTTGTCCAAGTGTCAGTCTTTGAGAATAAGGTTGTCCAAGTGACAGGCATTGAGAATATGGTTGTGCAAGTAATTGTGAGAGCATGGGCTTGTCCAAGTGACCGGCTTTGAGAATAAGGTTGTCCAAGTGACTGGCATTGAGAATAACATTCTCTAAATGACTGGAATAGAGCAGGGTCTTCTCCAAAAGGCTAGCATTGAGAATCAGGTTGTCCAAATGAAAGTCAGAGATATAAGGTATATTCAAATGACTCAGAAAGCAGGAGTTTTTTCCAAATCAGCATCATTGAGAATAAGGTAATCCAAGTCACTGGCATTGAGTATAAGGTGGTCCAAGTGACTGTGATTTAGAATAAGGTGCTCCAAGTCAGTGTCAGAGAGCTGGGGCTTATTCAAGTGACTTTCTTTGAGAATATGATTGGCAAGTAACAGGCCTTGTGAATAAGGCTGTCCAAGTGACTGTGAGAGAGCAGGGGCTTGTGCACATGACCACATGACCAGCAGAGAGAATAAGTTTGTCAAAGTATACAGCAGACGGCTGAGGCTTATTGATGAGACTAGCACAGAGCAAGGTGTTCTGCAGTGGACTGACATGGACAATAAGGTTTTCCAAGTGAATACCATTGAGCAAAATATTGTGCAAGTGATTGTCAGAGTGAAGGGGCTTGTCCAAGTCACTGGAATTAAGAATATAGTTGGCCAAGTGCCTGGCATTGAGAATATGGTTTTCCAAATGATAGAGAGCAGGGGCTTGAACAATTGACTAGCATTCAGAATAAGGTAGAACTAATGACTGTCATAGATCAGTGTCTTTTACAATTGATTGGCATTGAGAATATGGTTGTCTGAATGACTGTCTTTGAGAATAAGGTTGTCCATTGACTGTCAGATATCAGTGTCTTGTCCAAGTGATAGGCAATGAGAATAAGGTTGTTCAAGTAACTGTGAGAGATCACGGGCTTGTCCAAGTCACTGGAATTAGGTATAAGGTTTTCCAAGAGACTGGCATGGAGAAGAAGGTTGTGTAAGTGACTGTCATTGAGAATACAGTTGTGCAGGTTAATGGAATTGAGAACCAGCTTGTCTGTGACCCTGGAAGAGAGTAGGGTCTTTTCTAAGTGACTGGCATTGAGAATGAGGTTGTTAAAGTGACTGACTGAGAGACGGGGATTGTCCACATGACCAGCAGAGAGAATAAGTTTGTCTAACTGAAGGGCAGAGAGCTGAGGATTATCGATGAGACTGGCACAGCGCGGAGTGTTCTGCAATGGACTGGCATGGAGAATGAGGTTTTCCAAATGACTGTCAATGAGGACAATATTGTACAAGAGACTATAAGAGTGGAGGGTCTTGCCTAAGTGACAGGAATTGAGAATAAGGTTGTCCAAGTGACTAACAGGGATAAGGAACGTGTCCAAGTCACTGGAACTGGGAATAAGATTTTCTAAGTGACTGTCATTGTGATAAGGTTGTCCATGTCACTGGCATTGACAGGAAAGTTGTCCAAATGACTGCCATTGAGAAGAGTGCTGTCCAAGACATTGGCATTCAATCTATGGTTGTCCAAATGACTGTGATAGAGCAAGGGCCTGTCCAACTTACTGGCTTTGAGAATATGATTGTACAAATTACTTGTTTTGAGAATAAGGATGTTGAAGTGACTGGCATTGAATAAGGTTGTCCATGTCACTGGCATTGACAGAAAGTTTGTCCAAGTGACCGGCATTGAGTATATGGTTGTCCAAGAGGCTGGTACAAGTGTCTGGCTTTCAAAATAAGATTGGCCAAGTGACTGTGAGATAGAAGAGTCTTGCTCAAGAGACTGGCATTGAGAATAACGTTGTCCAAGTCACTGGCATTCAGAATATGGTTGTTCAAGTGACTGTCAGAGAGTAGAGGCTTCTCCAAGTGACTGGCTCTGAGAATAAGCTTGTCCAAATTACAGGCATTGAAAAGAATGTTGTTGAAGTAACTGTGAGAGATCAGGGTCTTGTCCAAGTGACTAGCATTGAGAGGAAGGTTATCCATGTGACTGACATTGAAAAGAACGTTGTCAAACTGATGGGCATTGACAATATGATTCTCCAAAATACTGTCAGAGAGCAGTGCTTTGTCCAAATGACAGGCTTTGAAAATAAGTTAGTACAAAAACCAGGGTTGGGAATAAGGTAGCACAAGCGACTGTGAGAGAGCAGGAGCTTATCCAAGTGACTGTCTTTGAGAATAAGGTTGTGTGAGCAACTATCATTGAAATAAGGTTATCCATGTCACTGGCATTGAAAGAAAGTTTGTCCAAATTACTAACATTGAGTATATGGTTGTCCAAGTTACTATCTGAGATCAAGGCTAGTACAAGTGACTGTCTTTGAGAATAAGGTCGTCCAAGTAACTGTCATAGGGAATATGGTTGTGCAAGTGAATGTGAGAGAGCAGAGTCTTTTCCAAATGACTGTCAGACAGTAGGGGCTTGTGCAAATGACTGGCTTTGAGAATAATGTTGTCCAATCAGTGGCATTGAGAGGAATGTTGTCCAATTAACTGCCATTGAGAAAAAGGTTGGTCAAGTTACAGGCATTGAGAATAAGTTTGTCTTAGTGACTTTCAGAGAGCAGGGTCTTATCTGTGTGACTGGCACTGAGAATAAGGTTGTCCAAGTCACAGCAATTGAGAATAAGCTTGTCTAAGCGGCTGGCACTGGGAATAAGGTTTTGCATTTCACTGGCATTGAAAGGAAGGTTGTTCCAGTGACTGCAATGGACAAAAGTGTTATCCTAGTGAGTGGCATTGAGAATGATGTTGTCCAAGTGACTGTCAGAGAGCAGCGTCTTGTTCATAAAACTGGCATTTAGAATAAAGTCGTCCAAGTGACTGAGAGAGAGCAGGGCCTTGTCCACATTGCTGGTTTGAGAGTAAGATTGTCCAAGTGACTGGCATTGGGAATAAGGTTTTCTATTTCACTGGCATTGAAAGAAAGGTTGTCCAAGTGACTGCCATAGAGAATAAGCTTATCGAATTGACTGGAATTGAGAATATGGTTGTCTGAGTAACTGTCGTTGAGAATAAGGTTGTGCAAGTGACTGGAATTGAGAATCAGGTTGTTGGAGAGACTGGCAGAGAGTAGGGTCTTTTCCAAGTTACTGTCATTGAGAATAAGTTTGTGCAAGTGATGGGCTGAGAGATGGGACTTGTCCATGTGCCCAGCATTGAATAAAAGTTTGTCCAAGTGAAGGGCAGAGGACTGAGGCTTATCCAGGAGACTGGCACAGAGGAGGGAGTTCTGCAATTGACTGGTATAGAGAATGTTTTCCAAGTGACTACCATTGAAGAAAATATTGTTCAAGTGACTGTCAGAGTGGAGGGTCTTGTTCAAGTGACAGGTATTGAGAATAAGTTTGTCCAAGTGACTGGCCTTGAAAATAAGATGGTCTGAGTGAGTGGAATTGAGAATAAGGTTGTCCAATGACTGCCAGTGATCATGGTCTTATCCATGTGACTTGCATTGAATATGATTGTCTAAATGACTGTGAGAGAGCTAGGGCTTGTCCAATTCATTTGAATTGAGAATAAGGTTGTCCAAGTGACTGTCAGAGACCATGGTCTTGAACCAGTGATCGGCATTGAGAATATGGTCATCCATGTGACTGGCATAGATATTATGGTTGTGCAAGTGACTGGCTGAGATATGGGGCTTGTCCATGTGACCATGATAGAGAATAAGTTTGTCCAGGTGAAGGGCAGAGAGATGAGGCTTATCCATGAGATTGGCACAGAGCAGGGTCTTCTGAAATTGACTGGCATGGAGAATAATATTTTCCAAGTTACTACCATTGAAGAAAATATTGTTCAAGTGACTGTCAGAGTGTAGGATCTTGCCAACATCACTGGCATTGAGAATAAGTTTGTCTGTGAGACTGACAGAGAGTAGGGGCTTGTCCTAATGACTGGCATTGAAAATGGTCTGGTCCTAGTTACTGGCATTGGGTATGACATTGTCCAAGTTAACTATTGACAGCAGGGGCTTGTGTAAGTGACCTGAATGGAGAATAAGGTTGTCCTATTTACAGGGATTGAGAATAAGGTTGGTCAAGTGACTGTGAGAGAGCATGGGCTTGTCCAAACTACTGATATTCTAATAAAGTTGTCGGAGTGATCAATAGAGAGTAGGGGTTGTCCAATGGATTAAAATTTAGAATAAAGTTGTCTGAGTGACATATAGATAGTAGGGGCTTTTCCAAATGACTGGAATCGAGAATAACGTTGTTCAATTGACTTTCAGACAGCAGGGTCTTATCCATGTTACTGGCATTGAGAAAAAGGTTATCCAAGTGACTGTGAGAAAGCAAGTGATTATACTAATCACTGGCATTGAGATGACAATTGTCCAAGTGACAGGCATTGAGAAAAAGGTTTTCCAAGTGACTGTGAGAGAGCAGTACTTGTCTAAGTCACTGGCATTGAGAATAAGGTTGTCCAATAACAGGCTTTGAAAATAAAGTTGCACAAGGGACTGGCAGAGAACAGGGGCTTGTCCAACTGACTGGCATTGGAATCGGTTTGGTAAAAGTGACTGGTGATGAGAATGACTTTGTCCAAGTGAACTGAGAGCAGAGGCTTGTTCAAGTTACTGTCTGTGAGAATAAGATTGTCCAAATGACTGTCAGAGACCATGGTCTTGTACCAATGATCTGCATTAAGAATATGGTTGTGCAAGTGACAAGTTGAGAGATGGGGCTTCTCCATGTGTCCTGCATAGAAAATATGGTTACCTAAGTGACTGTGAGAGAGCAGGGTCTTGTCCAAGTCACTAGAATTGAGTATTAGGTTGTCCAAGGGACTGACATTGAGAATAATGTTGTGCAAGTGACTGGCTGAGAGACGG
Source organism: Lasiurus cinereus (assembly GCA_011751065.1). Lineage (NCBI taxonomy): Eukaryota > Metazoa > Chordata > Mammalia > Chiroptera > Vespertilionidae > Lasiurus > Lasiurus cinereus. The sequence continues at coordinate 527,256 of JAAGEH010000078.1, read as the reverse complement.
GGCTTGTGCACGTGACCAGCATTGAGAATAAGTTTGTGCAAGTGAAAGGCAGAGGTCTGAGGCTTATCCATGAGACTGGCACAGAGCAGGGTGTTCTGAAATTGACTGGCATGGAGAATAAGGTTTTCCAAGTGACAGCCCTGGAAGACAATATTGGTCAAGGGACTGTTAGAGTGGAGGCTCTTGTCCAAGTGACACGCATTGGGAATAATATTGTGCCAGTGACTGTGAGAGAGCAGGGTCTTGTCCAAGAGACTTAAATTGAGAGTAAAGTTGTCCAGATGAGTGTCAGAGAGGGGGTTATTTTCTGTGTGACTAGTATGGAGAAGAAGGTTGTCAAAGTGACTGCCATTTCTCTCAGTGATGAGCATCGATGATATCATTGTCCAAGTAACTGTGAGAGAGCAGGGGCATGTGCAAGTAACTGACCTTGAGAATAAAGTTGTCTTGAGTGAACTGTATAGAGTAGGGGCTTGTCCAAGGGACTGGCATTGAGAATAAGGTTGTGCAAGTGACAGGTTTAGAGACGGGCCTTGTCCCCCTAACCAGCATTGAATATAAGTTTGTCCAAGTGAAGAGCAGAGGGCCGAGACTTATCCAAGAGATTGGCACAGAGCAGGGAGTTCTTCAATTGATTAACATGGAGAAGAAGGTTTTCCAAGTGACTCCCATTGAGGAAAATATTGTTCAAGTGACTGTCGGAGTACAGGGTCTTGTCCAATTCACTGTGATTGAGAATGAGGTTGGCCAAGTGATTGGAATGTAGAATAAGGTTTTCTAAATGATAGTCAAGGAGCAGGGGCTTGTCCAATTGCCTGGCAATCAGAATAAGGTAGTCCAAATGACTGGCATTGTGAATAAAGTTGTCTGAATGATTCATAGACCAGAGTTTTGTACAATTAACCGGCATTGAGAATATGATTGTCTGAGTGACTGTCTTTGAGAATAAGGTTGGCCAAGTGACTGTGAGACAGCAGGTGCTTGTCGTATTCACTGGCATTGAGTATAAGGCTGTCCATTGGACTGGCATTGACAACAAGGTTGTATGAGCGACTGACAGAGAGTAAGGGCTTGTCCAATTGACTGGCATTGAGATCAGTTTGGTAAAAGTGACTGGCATTGAGAATGACGTTGTCCAAGTGAACTGATGAGAGCAGAGGCTTGTTCAAGTTCCTGCCTTTTAGAATAAGGTTGTCCAAGTGACTGTCAGAGACCATGGTCTTGTACCAGAGATTGGCATTGAGAATATGGTTGTCTGAATGACTTTCTTTGAGAATAAATTTGGTCTAGTGAATGGCCTTCATAAAAAGATTGTGCAAGTCACTGACGGGGACAGGGCTTGACCACGTGACCAGGGTACAGAATAAGTTTCTTCATATAAAGGGCAGAAGACTAGGGCTGTTTCATGAGACTGGCACAGAACAGGGTGTTCTTCTATTGACTGGCATGGAGAATAAGGTTTTCCAAGTGACTACCATTGAGGAAAATATTATTCAATTGACTCTAAGAGTGGAGGTACTTGTCCAAGTCACTGGAATTGAGAATAGAGTTGGCCAAGTGACTGACACGGAGAATACATTTGTGTGAGAGACAGACAGAGAGTACGGGGTTGTCCAAGTGACTGGCATTGAGAAATAGTTGTCCAAATGACAGGCATTGAGAATAAGATTGTCCAAGCAACTGTGAGAGAGCAGGGGCTTGTCCAATTCACTGGAATCGAGAGTAAGGTTGTTCAAGAGACTGGAACTGAGAATAAGTTTGTGCAGTGACTGTCAGAGTTCAGGGTCTTGTCCAAGTGACTAGCATTGAGTACGAGGTTGTCTGAGTGACTGTCTTTGAGAATACCATTGTGCAAGTGACTGGCATTGAGAATATGGTTGTGCAAGTGATTGTCATTGAGAATAAATTTGTGCAAGTGACTGGAATTGAGAAGCAGGTTGT